>LPNX010028338.1:163017-235743 GCA_001517045.1 Pseudotsuga menziesii
CATCAATTAATATTATGTAAAGTAGCATCTTCCTCATTCTCCAAATATTTAGCGTATTTTTATACCAACCCCACTTGAGTCATAGGTGGTTTTAACTAGAGTAACCCACTTGAATCATAGGTGGGTTTAACTAGAGTTTGAAGCAGTTTATGATTGCTCATTCTTTTTTCACAATTTTTTAAAGTGTTGCAACTCCAACCTTCACAACTAAGATTAAAAAAATAAAGAAACTAAAAAATAATTTTCTTTTTATTCCACCAACATAGATCCAAATCTTAGGCTCTAGAGGGATCAAATCTATTGATCTAGGATTCAAAGCCATGCTCTTAACACATACTTTTAAAACCATGGGTGGTTTAGGAGGGCCTTGCACATGGTTCATGGTTTTAAAACCATGTGCAAGGCCCTCCTAAATCATGTACAATAAAACCATGAGTTGTTTAGGAGGCTTTGCACATGGTTTGCCGACATTTTTTTGGCCGTAATTAATTTTTTTGTTTTTTATTATTATGTCTCCTTCATATTACTTTTGTGGTCGACATTTGTTTTGGTGGATAGTTAAAATTTTTATTTTTTATTATTTTGTTAGGTAGCATAGTTACAACATCTCCCTCATACTAAAGTGTAGAGCACCAAGGTTTCAGCATTTTGTTTGGGCATGCTATCATCTTATCCTCAGGATAATGATATTGTGAAGATTAGAATCATTAATGAGGAAATTATTGATAAATCTAAACCCTGGGGTTTTTTTGATGGATCTGCTTCTAGTAATCCACAATTGTGTGGTGCTGGGGGTATACTTTACCTCGAGGAAGATCATTTTTTCACTTTTAAGGCTGGTTTGGGGGTAGGGACTAACAACCTTGCTGAGTTATTTGCTATGAAATTACTTCTAATTCTGGCACTGGACAAGCATATTACTAAAATCCAGGTTTTTGGTGACTCTCTGCTAGTTATCAATTGGATTACAGGTAAGTTTAGAATGCATAATCTACAACTGGCACAGATATTACAAGAAGTTAACAGACTTACTGATTTCTTTGAGCACGCAGATTTTAAACACATTTATAGAGAAAGAAATGCATTAGCTGATAAACTGGCAAATGATGGTGGGAAAATTCAGAATGGCTATTGGTACATCTCTGAGATTAAGGGATCTGAAAGACATGATATCTACCAGGTGTTTTAATTTCAGTTTACCAGAAGGCCTTAGTTATTGTGGATTATGAATAGAGCTGATTTCTGTATAAGACTATACACTTTTTATATATTTTCAAGGCATGTATGCATGGATGATTATCTGATGATTATGCTGGTAGTTTTTTGCTGATTTTCAGCTGGACAGTCTTGCTGAGCATATGAGACTTATTGGATAGTGTTTACTGTTTGATGTTACTATTGATGGCTACTGTTCTTGGACAGTTGTGCTGATTGTGAATTTGGGAGCAAAATATTACATATTGTATATACAATACTGTATTTTGTAATTTTGTTTCTATTTTTGATATCGTATTTACCTTTATGAACAATATAAACCGATCATATGGACTTCTTGATAGTGGATCATCTGCGAAATGTAATTTGTATCTAGTATATAAAATACCTCTGGACGCAATAATATAAATTTGTTAATATAAAATTGTTTACAAAGTTAAAATAAATTTACGATCCAATTATTATTTTCTAAATATTTTAATTTAAAAAAAATTAAATTTATAATATTATCAAAATTTTAATTAAAAAATATAATAATTAATAAAAAATTGGAGATCAATGAAATCCCACTAAAATGGGTGTGGCTCATATCGATACTATGGGTGATTTTAAGAGTTTAAATGTCTTTAAAGTTTCTAAATCATTAACGAAATAAACAATTTCTTGACAAGTTGGAAACTTCAAACAAAGGTGACGTACACCCAACCCAATAGCCGCGGAGATGAACCGAAAGAAGGAATAGCACTACCAATGATATAACACGATATGATTTGGTCGTCCTTATTATTCTTCATTTAATTAATAACCTCGAACACTCTTGCTGGTGCATGCACTAAGGTAATCTGCCAACTATTCTTTCTTTCAGGTTTTTTCCGCTGTTTTCAGGGAATATTTTCAACCCCTTTTCAGAGGCCAAGTTACAATGCTGCGTTCCAGAGTTAATGGCGGTTCTGCAAATGGGTTTTGACCAACCAGGTACTCAGCTCTGAAAAGCCTTATGTTTTGATTTTTCTCTGAACATATGGGGTTTCTGAGATTTGTTTTTCACTGCTAATGCTTTAGATCTCAGATCTCCATGCAGAACAAAACTATGTTTGATTTTAAAGATTCGCATATACCCAAGTTGTATTCTTACCAGAGCCTATTGTATTATTTTCAATTTACTTTCTGGTTTTGGTTTAAAAAAGTGTTTTTTCTAAGAGCTAAGGTGAAGCATACTTTTTATCACGATTGTTATTAATAATAAATATAGTAGTTATTTTGGGTGGGTCTGGGGTAAATTGTTGTTTTAGTAGTGTTTTTAATTGTGTTTATCTATTTAAGTTTTAAATAAAAATATTGGAAAGTAAACCTTTTTGAGTTTCTGTTTATAGCAGTTTTCTTAATTCTGTTTATTTATTCAATCTTTTTTGGATGTTAGCTTTTTTAAAAAATGATAATACTGGGAATTGGGTTTAAGGAATAATATTTAGAACAGCTCTGATTTTTATTGTGTCTAAGCCTAAGCTGCATTTTTTAGGTGAAAATGCTGAGCCTTGAATTTTTTGTTTCAAGCCTTTACCAAAATCAAACATAGATCTACATAGTTACATACTTCAGCCAGAATAGAACATAAGACAGAATAGAACATAAGTTTGTTGAGTTACATACTTTCCAACTGACCGATGTCCCCCAATGTCCCCATACATTAAGCTGCATACTATCCTATCCAATGGGCTCGGGGGTTTATATGTTATAGGTAAAATATATTTTTGGGGAGTTATATATGGTACATACCTACATAATAAGGCAGAAAGTGGAACAGGCATGAAAACAAAGCTGAGAAATCTGATGATGCAGCTGCTTTTGCTTATGCTCTAGCTTGGGCATCTGCCTTTGCGTCTTACTCAAAATATGGTTTGGAAAGACTCATTTTCGTTGTAAATGATATAGTTCCAGGTTGATTTTAGAAATTTTCAATGTTTTTAGTGTACTCGAAGATCCTCAAACGCTCTGAAGGTGTAGAGAAATTATGACATTGAAACTTTGAGATATGGAACTATGCTTACACCGAAATTTGTGCCTAGAACTTTGCCCAAATATAATTCATTTTGAATCATTTTTATGGTCAGGTCTATATTTCGGCCAGTTTTGTACACAATCCAATTGGTCCAGGGGTTCATATTATACCTGGGCATAGGATAAAGGTTACTCAAACTGCACCTTTTCCGGAAACCGGCAAAGAAAGTCCGTGTTCCGACCCCTGTGGAGAGAACTAATTTGAGTGGACTTCAAATTTTTGAAAATGATATGGATTTCTTCCCAGAATTTTCTGTTACATCTAAAATTAAGAGTGGTGATTTCTTCAGACCTAAGATTTTTCTACGAGTTAGTTAAAGTAATGAGCGTTGTAGTTAAAGTAATGAAGGTTGGACATATTTATCAGAATTTAGTTACTGTCTGAATTGCTGCGTGATGGCGATCATGTTCATTAGTATGACAGAAAACAAAGAAAGGGCTATCAGTTCATCCTAATAGACTCGATTTATCGCTGTTTGTGTTGCATTGGCCAACTATTTTATTAGTAGTGTTTGTTGCAGCACATGAGTTTGGAATTCCAGACAGATTGGAAGTCATCCTGTGCTGTAGCACAACGTGATGTTTTACAAGGATTCAGTGGATCCTGGTCAGAGTGGGTTCGTTTCTCTGTCTGTGTACTAGATGTCCTTCGTGTCATCATGATGTTTTCTTATTAGACTATTTTTTTACCTTTTTCTTGTTAAACTTTTATGTTATCTGGTAGATTATATAGTATAATTGTCCAAATGAACTCTTTCATGTATCTAGGTTCTAGGTATGCTTTCTGTCCTTTTGTTTTCTTATTAGAAATTTATGTTACTCTATAGTATAATTATCTTGGTCCAAATGAACTCTTTCATGTATCTAGGTTCTAGATATGCTTTCTGTCCTTTCATTTTCTTATTTAACTTTTATGTTACTCTGTAATATAATTGTCTTTGTTGTATCTCGGTTTTAGACATGCTTTCTGTCCTCCTTTGTTTTCTTATTAGACTTTTATGTTGGGTTAGTTTATGGTAATGTATGTTAGGAAATGATAATTATTGGCATTAGTGTTATTTGTAATTTTTTTTTTTAATATTCAAACTAGGGATAAACAATGCATGCAAATCTCTACTGATAACCATATATGAATATCTTTTACAGTCTGCAGCGGAATATAAAACTGAGAAATAACTCACAACATCACAGCATAAAAATGACACTAGTATTTTGGGTATGAAAAGGCCCGGAAAAACCCAAGATGGGAAAACCGGTGCAGCAGTCAGATATAGATTTTATTATGAGAAAATATGGAAATTTTACAATCACTGCAAATTCACCCAAGCCTGGCGAATGTAGTACCTGACAGAATCACTCGGCAAATCCCAACTAAACCTCAACACCCTCCTGTGTGAGTGTACGGCCCAGCTGTTGGAAGCTCGGTGATCCTGCTGCTCGCTCCTCCGTCTTCCCAGCTAAATCCTCTGTCTGACTTTCTCTCCTTGTCTGTATCTTGTCTCTGTCGAAATACAAGTGTGTGTGTCCTCTCCACCAATTGATCTCTCTTTTATAACTTTAGGTAATGTGAAAACCCTAATTTCACTTTCACTTAGTTAGTGTTTCACTAAAGTAAATTTAGATCACTTTAATTTATTTTCCAAAGTAAACTTAGGAAAAGTAAATTAAATACAACTGGTTTCCTAATTTAAGTCTTCTGCATGCAAGAACACANGCTGCTAGTTTAACATTATCAAAATTGAATGGGCCAATTCCAAAAAATGGAACCAAACTGAAATTTGTAAAAAAATTGGTTGACTAGAAAATAAATAAAATATTCAACTTTTGGTTAAAATAACATGTTTATGTTCAAATTATTAGATATAAAATCTGCAAAGTTTTCTCATGTATATAGCATGTAAAGTTGAATGTAATAAAATAACATCGTGTAATATATATTTTGAACCAAAATACATAAACATAGAGGCTATTAATGATCTCTAAAGTTCAAAAGTAAGCATTTTAATAACTATAGTCTAGTCTCTAGACTACTATCTAAAAATCATTTGAATCTTGATCCTCTACTTACAATAAGTAATGTGTAGGCTCAGTATTGTGACTTGATTCCCTTGGGCCTGAGTGTCCAACACCAATATTCATATTTTGTGGCAGTGGAAGTTGGTCCAAGTCCATCCAAGATAAGTCTTCATTTGCACACACTGCTGGCTCAATTTGCACAACCCATCATGAGGAGGGATCAATATCCTCTTAGACTATGGTTTTTAAATCAGGGGTTTTGTTCAACAATTGGTTGTGCTTCAATCTAATGATGTATTGGACAAAGACCAAATCATTTAACCTTTTTTTTCCAAACAATTTCTCTTCTCGGTGTGTAATATGTAAACGCTCAAAGACACTCTAGTTGCATTCACACCTAGATGCATGTATGGCTCAAGATTCAAATTGTAAACTTTTGCAAATCAAGGCATTGTTCACCAAATTGCTTCCACCAATAGGCTGCAATAAGGGTCAAATTCAAAATGAATTCATGACATGAGTTTGTAACTTTGACTAGACTTTTGCAAAATCTAGAATGATAAATGATCGAACTTAAAAACTTTGAAATTGCGAACTTGGTGGATCCTTGGTTTTGCTTTGCATAGCCATATTTATGTCAAGGGTATTGATACCGTCATTGAAATGCAAGAGCTTACTGTGTATCTCCTCTTGTATTTTTGCCTCAGGGACCATGCACTCTATGCGTTTGTACAATCCTTATATTATCTATCCATGTGGTTCAGAGTCTTTTGAATATGGCACCTTTGGGTTCGAGCAATAGCTAGCTGCCTGTATAGGTTGATGGAGCTGCTCGTTCCTTCCATAATCAATGATATTCAAATAGGAAGATACTTATATCTATCCTTGTATGCTTCCTTTATTGCCTCTTTGGCCTGATCCACGGCCTCGTAAATAAAAACCATGGTGGATTTATGACTATCTATCATTGGCATCACTTTAACAAGAGGCTCACTAAATTTGACTATCTTCCCCTTCAAGGTTTTGTCTCCATTGAAATGTGTTCCAGTTATCACATGAAAACATCTTTCAGAAGTTGCACCTTTCATCAAGGAGGGATTGTAGTGTAAGAAAGTTTGTTGCAAATTGTGTAATCGTTGACCAAACAAGCTCTTATCCCCTAGTGTTTATCCTCACAAGGTTCAAGACCCATGTGTGCTGAATTTTAACATGTGCATGATACTCTTTAAAAATTACACACTGTAATAGCGATAGGACTTGAAAGTAAACAACAGTAAAACAAGTACAATAGTCAATCAAGCATCACACAATTGAACACACGATTTTTCACGGGGAAACCTTTAAAGGACAAAAATCCCAAAGCATTTGTAATTCATCTTCTAAATGAGATGACTGAGTTTGTAGATGAAAGAAGAAAATTTGATCTTAGAATTTTGAGATTGTCACGTCCCCTCCCCCTCGCCACGGAGAGGACACGACTACGATGTAACTAGGCATCTAGCCCCATGAACATAATAAAAAATGCATTGGAAGTAAAAAGACTCATGCATGATGTATAATAAATGAAAATACAGCGGAAGCAAATACATTCATACATTCATAATAATTCTTAAAACCAATACACTGCAGAATTAATACAAGAGAGTTCTCATTAGAGGAAATTTCAACTCAAAATGGGCCTCCTAAAAAAAATTAATAAAATAATAGTTAAAATAATAAAATAATATTCATTAATTTTGGAGGAAGAAAAGAAAAAAACTATTTTTTTGTTTGTATTTTGGACATATCTCCCCGTGTTTTTACTCAAATTTCGATCGGGAGAGCTCGTTGCATCATCACGTTTTTTCAGGTATTTCTTGTTTTTGGGGTAGCGGGGTCTGTCAAAAGTGTGCCGAGTGGGTACTCGTTGGATGCGGAATTTAATTCCGCATCCAACGAGCTCTCCCGATCGAAATTTGAGTAAAAACATGGAGATATATGTCGAAAATACAAACAAAAAAAGTAGTTTTTTTTATGATACCTATCTCCAAATTTATATTAAAAAAGTGTTTAAGACCTATACGGTATTTCAAATTTAAAGCAATTTCATTGGCTAACACATGATGACATGGAATTTGAGTTAAAGTTAAAAGGCCCATTTTGAGTTGAAATTTCCTCTAATGTATTTTGAAAATGAGCTGCCTCGAGCAACTAGCTATGTCGTTGCAACGTTCCACCCAACCGTAGGCCAGTTGTGCTCATTAATCTCTCAACACAACTGCCACCCTCGAGTTGGGCATGATTTCCACAAGGAAAAAGGGAACAACAGGCTCACACATAGCCAAATACAAACCAAGGTTCAGCCAAGCCAATCCACAATTGGGTTTATCAGGTTGCTAAGGCAGAGGAAATGATGAATTGCTAAGCTAGTGAGCTCAACCACAGAGCTATGGACACCTCCACAAGATCTATCTAGCTTGGTCTCCATAATACCTACACACCCAACACAAGGAAGTATTCGCTTCACTGCTACACAGTTCCTCAGGCCATACCTTACATTCTAGTGTTCTCCAGGGGGTGCATAGAAGAGTAGCCAGCCCCTTATGATCTTTTCTGAGGTTCCTCTCTTCACTAGGTTTTTAAGCCAATTCTGGTCCTCTTCCACTCCTAACAGTTCAGGCCAAAACAAGGATGCACATAACAACAAAAAACACAAGTGTTGGGTATGAAGGAAAACGTTTTGACAGCAAAAAATGAAATGGCAGATAAGTAAATCAACCCTGGGAAAGCAATTCGATTTTAGAAAATGTTTATGGGCATTGCAGGGGCAAAAACAACCTCTATAAACCCCAAAATCGTGAATCTCTTCTTTCCATCCAATGTGCAACACAAAAATGGATTTTCAGCCATGGAAAAATGAAGGAAATAGTAGAAAAACGTGAAGCAAACGCCCCAGCTAGCTCCAGCTGCGTGAGGAAGTGAAACACATGGGTGAGGAATGGATTGGGCACACATTTTTGGGTGTTTTCTTGCCCCATAAGCAAAAATACGATTTCCCAGATTGATGGCTTGCCCCAATACAAAATTGATTGCCATACCTCTCCATTCCCAATGAATTAACTACCTCAACCAACTCTTGGAAGAATTAAATGATTGGGTGCATAAGACAAAATGGGTAGTTGAGAGTTTATGGGTTCTCTCATTGACATTTGGCTTAACACTATCGGCTCAAGGGTTTGAATAATTTCCCTTCCTATTCCTTGTGTAAATCATGCCCCCATCTCTTGTTGCATTGCATAGCTAGTTGTGGGTATTTTATTAAATTGCATATTTACATGATGTCTCAATTTATATTGTGCCTGGCTAGTACGAGAACCATAGGTATCGATTTTAATTGCCGATACATAAAACGCTAAATCGATGGTGGGGCCTTGGCCTTGAGCTCCTCACCATGTTTTAATAATGATATTGACATCATTTACAATTTTAATGCAATAGGGGTCAAAATTGGGATATTACAGAGATGAATGTACAACAAATTTTCCAAAGACCAGGAAGCCCTAACAAACTGCTGTTTCCACGTGGAGGGTTAATGCTGAGTTCTTGCTGCTACCCGAGACACCTGTAGCAACTCTATTGTTGTTGCTCGAGACACATGTAGCAGCTCTGGTGTTGTTGCCTGAGACCATTACTCAGCTGCCCGAGTTATGTGATTGTTTCACTGCTGCCCAAATTTGTTTCACTGCTGCCCAAAATTGTTTGACTACTGCTCGAAATTGTTTGACTGCTACTTGAACCCTGTTGCCCGTGACCCGTGTTATGCTGCTTAAGACCAACAACGAAGGTGGGGCAACCTTCTGCTGATTCCCTAGACCACCAATGAAGGTGGGGCAGCCTTCTGCTGCTACTTGTGGCCCCCACCAAGTCTTGCTGCTGCTGCCGTGACCACCTGGGAGGTGGCTGCTGTAGCTTGACCACCACGAAGAGCTGGAGCAACAACTCTAATAGCCACCGAGGGTGGTGTAGCTTGTTGCTGCACCCCTCTTCACCACCGTGGACTATTAGACTGTGTATGGAGAAGCCCTAGTTGGCTAGGCTGCCACACTAGGGCAAGAGAGAAAACCAAAGGAAAAACTCACCCACAAACTTTCCTTCAACAACCATGAAGGAGATAAAATCCAGTCACGATTTTCCTCAGTTAGCTTGGAGCAGTGAAGTGATGAATGTCGTTGTGTAAAATGATTTGCAAATGTCATTTATTTATAGGCTTTTAAACATTTGAGTTGGTCCCACATAATTAGGAGTTGACATTAGGGTTTGAATCTTTTTCATCTCTGACCCTTTTGACTTTAATCTTTTTGTGGTACAAAGGTCTTCTTGTGTTTTGACTTGTGCCTCTTGAGCTTTCTTTTGTTGGTCTCATGGACCAAGACTTAAGGTTGGATGGTCCTCCAAGTATTTTGTGGTCAAAGCAAGTGGTCTCTAGGGTCCTTGTGGTTCATTCATGCCCACTCAAAGTACATCATCATAAATAAGGAGAATCACTAAATGCTTTATCTTGATCTCCTCGTGCTACCAAGATCAGGTGCTAGGTCTCTAAACCAGGGGTAGCTAGTCCCTGGAGAAGGACTCATAGCCCATAGATAAAGGAGAGGAGTGCATCACGTGCCCAAACTTGGTCTAGGACTTATGGTGATGACCTGGTAATCGACCAGGTGCCTCAGCCCTAGGTTGCATCAAATGACTCAATGTCAAGTACTTGGTAACTGACCAAGCGCCTCCATTCTCCCGGAGAATGGCCCTTAGCCCCAGGCTGAGTCCCTAGTATCGGACTAGGTTAAATTCCTAGTAACTGACCAGGTGCCTCCATTCAGTGAATGGCCCTCAACTCTAGGCTGAGACCCCCAGTCCCAGATTGGGTCAATTTCCTCGTAACTGACCAGGTGTCTCCATTCTCCTAGAGAATGGCCCTCAGCCCCAGGCTAAGTCCCCCATTCCTAGACTGGTTCAAATTCCTGGTAATTGACCAGGTGCCTCCATTCAAAGAATGTCCCTCAACCCTAGGCTAAGTCCCCCAGTCCCAGACTGGGTCAAGTTCTTGGTAACTGACCAGGTGCCTCCATTCTCCTAGAGAATGGCTGTCGATGCTGCTTAGGAAAAATCAACACTCCCTCTTAGAGAGAGAGGTATTCTCTACCATCCCAAGCTTGTCACGAAAGAACGCAAACTTTGTTGATGTCAGAGGCTTGGTCAAAATATCTGCAATTTATTTATCTGTACGGGTGTATTGAAGCTTCAGGGTTTCTCTCTGTACTAAGTCTTTGATGAAATGGTACTTCATTTCAATGTGTTTCGATCTATCATGAAACACCGGGTTTTCTGAAAGCTAAATGCAACTTTGATTATCACAATGAATAATCGTTGACTCAAGCTTTCCACCGAATAGATCAGAGAGAAGTTTCCTAAGCCAAACTGCTCCTTTGCAGGCATCACTAGTAGCAATATACTCAGCTTTAGCTGTGCTCTGAGCTATGGAACCCAGTTTCCTGCTGGAGCAAGAGATCATTGCTGATCCCATACTGAAGCAGTAACCTGATGTGCTTTTTCGACCTACTGCACTGCCAGCCCAATCGGAGTCGGCATATCCGATTAGCATTACTCCACTGTTGGAAGTATACCTGAGCCCATAATGATAGTACCTCACACATATTTGAGTACATGTTTAGCAACTATTTAGTGTATGTGCTTTGGATCAGACATGAACTGACTTAGACCATTCACTGTGTAACATATATCTGGTCTCGTGTGCACGAGATACATCAAGGATCCAATGAGCTGTGGATACAGAGTGGAATCCACATCCTGTGAATAGGTGGTCACGTAACTTCTTCAAGTTCGTTGTCATAGGTATGCTCATGGACTTGCAGTCTTGCATTCCAAATTTTTGCAAGATATTGACAACATACTTCCCTTGTGTTAGGAAGATCTCACTTGGCTTTTGCCAGACCTCTAAGCCAAGAAAATAGTGCATCATACCAAGATCATTCATTTCAAATTCAGAGGTAAGCCCCCTCTTACACTGAGCTATCAGCTGTTCCTCTTCAGTTAGGAACAAGTCATCCACATACAAGACTAGAATCAAGTGATGGTTATGAACAACCTTAAAGTGCAGATTGGAGTAAGCAGTACTTTTGGAGAACCCCAAGCTGTGAAGGTATCCATCAATTCTTGCATACCAAACTCTCGGGGCCTGTTTGAGCCCATACAAGGCTTTCTTTAGTTTACACACATGGGACTTATCCCCATGAGTCACAAAGCCTTCTGGTTGTTCAATGTAGACTTCCTCTTCAATTTTGCCATTGAGGAAGGCTGTTTTGACATCCATCTGATGGAGTTTCCATCCAAACGCAGCAGCAAGGGAGACGATATTTCTAATGGTAGTATATCTGGCGACAGGAGCAAAAGTTTCATCATAGTCTATGCCTTATTTTTGAGTGAAGCCACGAGCTACAAATCTGGCTTTATACTTTTCTATGCTCCCATCAACAACATGCTTGATTTTGTAAAGCCATCTAGATGTTACCACGGACATCCCTGTTGGTCTAGGAACAACTTTCCACATATCATTTTTCATAATTGAACTATATTCTTCGATCATGGCATCATTCCATACCTGTAGGATTGCTGCTTCTTTGTATGTGGAGGGTTATGCATTGATTAGCTTGCTCATCAGGCTTGAGTACTTCTGCGGATTTATGCTTTCTATGAAAGTTTCAGGAGGAGCTTTATGCTTCTCAGCTTCTTGCAATGTTTCTCGATACCAGATAGGTCTTCTTTTGGGAGGAGGAGCCTCAAGTAGTTCTTCAGCTAGTCTTTCAGGTTCTTCGGGTGTATCTGGAATTTGAGGCTCACTTTCTTCTTCCTCCCTCTAAACTTCTGAATCTGGAATTTCATAAGGAGATTCTTCTACATTCTTTGGAAGCTCTTTTGTTTGACGAAACACAACTTCCTCATGGAATATCACGTCTCTACTGACTTCAATGTACCTTTGTCCAGGAACATAGATGCGGTAAGCTTTCGAGCTTTCACTGTAACCAACAAATATGCCTTTCTTTTCGGAAGGCTCAACCCTCTTTTCTTTTGGTACATGAGTGCCAAAAATCCTCATGTGGTCAACTACGGGTTTCATGCCTGTAAATACTTCTTTTGGAGTCTTTTCCCCCAAGATGGCATGAGGACTTCTGTTTTGAATGTACACAGTAGTACATGCAGCTTCAACCCACAAAGATAAAGGAAGATCGAGGTCGCTCAGCATAGCTTTGGTAGTTTCACATATCATTCTATTCTTCCTTTCTGCAACCTCATTTTGTTGAGGGTTGTATGGCACTGTCATCTCCCTTTTGATTCCTGCTTCTCGGCAAAAATCATCGAATTCATTAGATTCATATTCACCTTTGTTATCTGACCTTAGGATACGAATGTGTCTTCCTGTTTGGTTTACAATTAGAGCCTTGAACTCTTTGAATTTGTCAAAAGTTTCACTCTTGATTTTGAGAAAGTAGATCCAGGACGGACGAGAGTGATCATCTATGAACAAAACATAATACAAGCACCCACTCAAGGAGGGTGAAGACATAGGCCCACATATGTCAAAATGAATCAAGTCCAAGATTCCTTTAGATCTATTCTTGCTTCTGGAGAAGGATTTCTTAGTGTTTTTACCTAGAGAACAACCTTTGCAAACACCATTATGTTTAAGAGAAATCTCAGGCATACCTGTGACCATCTTTTCAAGACCAGGGAGAGTTGTATAGTGAAGGTGTCCAAACCTTCGATGCCATAGTTTAGATGAGTCAATTGTGTTGTGAACCAATGCTTGTGTGGAATTCCTGGAAGCTTTGTAAAGACCTCCCTCTCGAACTCCAATCGGTTTTGCTAAGCTTAACTTTTCATTCTTTGCCCATAGTAGGACCTTCTTGTCCATGAAGAGAACCTTGTAGCCCTTGTCTTCTAAGCCAGCAACAGAGAGTAGGTTCTTCTTCAAACTAGGGACATATAGTATGTCTTCAATATGCAAAACAATCCTTGAATCGAGTTAAAGTGAAGTAGAACCAACTCCTTCAATTTTGTAGGTGGTGTCATCCCCAAGTTCTACTTGAGTAGTGAACTTCTTTTTGTAGCTGGTAAGTGCTTCATGGAAACCTGTCATATGTCTGGAAGCACCACTGTCCACTAACCAAGAGTTTGCACTGTTGGTGATGGATCCTGAAAGAGCAGAGATCAAGTAGTATTCCCTTCTTGGTTCATCTTCTTTGGAAGACTTAGCATTCTTCTTCTTCTTCTGCTGCAGAAGCTTGGAACCTTCTCTTTGGCTGCCTGCAATCCTCGGCAAAATGTCCCATCTTATGACAATTAAAACATTTTATATTTGGGGGATCTGATTGCTTACCTTGTGGTTTCTTTCCTTTCTTTTTTTGAGTGAAGGGCTTTTTGAACTTCCTTGTCTTGGCTGTAAGAGAAAGGTTCCCTTCCTTAGCGCCATTAGATCTGTTATGAATTATTCCGTCTTCTTCCAAACAATCATGCCAAAGTTTATCAAAGTTTGGCTGAGATTCACGTCCAGTTACTGCTGCCAGAAAGGTTTCCCAAGAACTAGAGAGACCATCGAATACAGTCTGTACAAGATCATCATCATCCACAGGTATACCAATAGCAGAAAGTTGGTCTCTTACCTAAGCAATTTTCGTGAAGGGGGCCACTCCTTCATCCTTATTCATCTTCAATGTACGAAGCCTCTTCTTTTGTACTCTCTTCTGGTTGGTGCCTTCTTTTCATATAAGTTTGTCAAGGTGTCAAAGCATTCTTTGGCAGTCTTCAATGGTGTTATGGTGGGCATCAAGGTTTCTTTGACTGAGTCATAGATGATCCTCCTTACCTTTGCTTGTTTCTTCTTGAGGGCAATTCTTCCTGCATTAGATGTAGGTTCTTCTGTGGCATTAAGAACCAAGTCATCAAGGTCATTCTCTTCCAAGGTGGCCATAAGCCTAGCTTTCCATGAGTTGTAGTTGGCTGAGCCCTCAAGCCTTTCTTTCGGTCTGAAGGTGTTGGTGGCCATTGCTATCTTAGGCTGCAAATGTCCCAAGGTCTAGGAGGGTTACAGTGATCTTCTCTCTCATTGCAATCTTCACATGCAAAGCTCTGATACCATGTTGAATTTTAACATGTGCATGATATTCTTTAAAAATTGTAGACTGTAA
Source organism: Pseudotsuga menziesii (assembly GCA_001517045.1). Taxonomy (NCBI): domain Eukaryota; kingdom Viridiplantae; phylum Streptophyta; class Pinopsida; order Pinales; family Pinaceae; genus Pseudotsuga; species Pseudotsuga menziesii. Next base: position 177,543 of record LPNX010028338.1, read on the forward strand.
TAGAGATAGAACTTGAAAGTAAACAATAGTAAAACAAGTACAGTAGTCAATCAAGCATCACACAGTTGAACACAAGATTTTTCACAGGGAAACCTTTAAATGACAAAAACCCCAAAGCATTAGTAACTCATCCTCTAAATAAGATGACTGAGTTTGTAGATGAAAGAAAAAAAATGATCTCAGAAATCTGAGATGAATGTACAACAAATTTTCCAAAGACTAGGAAGCCATAGCAAGCTGCTGTTGCCACATGGAGGGTTAATGCCAAGTTCTTGCTGCTGCCCGAGACACTTGTAGCATCTCTACACCTGTAGCAGCTCTGTTGCTGCTTCTCGAGACCATTACCTAGCTGCTCGAGTTATGTGACTGTTGAACTGCTGCCCGAATTTGTTTGAATGTTGCTCGAAATTGTTTGACTGTTGCTCGAACCTGTTAGCTGCCCGAACCCTGCTGCCCGAATTCTGTTAGGGATGCTCATGACCTGTGGTATGCTACTTAAGACCAACAACAAAGGGGGGGCAACCTTCTGCTGCTACCTGTGGCCTCCACCAAGTCTTGCTGTTGCTGCCGTGACTACCTGGCAGGTGGCTGCTGTAGCTTGACCACCATGGAGAGCTGGAGCAACAACTCTAATAGCCACCGAGGGTGCTGTAGCTTGTTGCTGCACCCTTCTTCACCACCGTGGACTGTTAGACTATGTATGGAGAAGCACTAGTTGGCTAGGCAGCCACACTAGGGCAAGAGAGAAAACCAAAGGAAAAGCTCACCCACAAACTTTCCTTCAACAACACCGAAGGAGATAAAATCCAGTCACAAATTTCCTTAGTCAGCTTGGAGCAGTTAAGTGATGAATGTTGTTGTGTAAAATGATTTGCAAATGTCATTTATTTATAGGCTTTCAAACATTTGAGTTGGTCCCACATAATTAGGAGTTGACATTAGGGTTTGAATCTTTTCAATCTTTGACCCTTTTGACTTTAATCTTTTTGTGGTAGAAAGGTCTTCTTGTGTTTTGATTTGTGCCACTTGGTCTTTCTTTTGTTGGTCTCATGGACCAAGACTTAGGGTTCGACTGTAAGGGGAGTTGGTTGCATTGAAAGCTATGATACCAGACATGTCCATATGGGCTCCTGTGTCCCGTGTCATCGTCTTGGACACAAACACGGTGATGACATGTGTCCAACACTTGTTTTGATTGTGTCCGTTTTTGGGACACAGTCAAAACATGTGTTGGACACGGATTTGGCCAGTGTCCCAACCTGCGCAGTCCGTGTCCCAAAACAGGACATGGAAAAGGCGAAAATGATGCCTGCGGCCTCTTAAAAACTAATTTTTGCCTCATTTTTTTTAATTTGTAAGTGTTCTTGACTATGATGCCATGGGTTTGGATCAAGGCATCTCCTTTACATGCGGAGTTACTTTGTCAAGTTTGAAACCTTGATGTCTTCCAAGACATCACAGTTTGCAAATCACAAATCAGTTTATCAAATTACACAGGCACATGGATGATTATTCAGCGAAGTAAATACATCTCAGCCCTGGGTAAACAAAATCATTGAAAACAAATCCACAATTCGATGTAAATGGATCCTTTGATGTGAGTTCAAACTCTCACCATGATCTGAAGTTGTCTGCATATTCATCTACGCTTTGGAGTAAATTGCCATTGTGCTTTTCTTTTGGATTTGACTGTAAGTAGCCACCAAAATAACTGTGGTGGCTTTGGAATCTAGGAGTGAACCCCTCCAATACCAAATGATGTGAACTAAGGAAGTGTTACTCATGGACATTGAAAATAATCTTAAAAAATGGAAAACCTAGAAAACAATATGAATCATAATAGATTTCTTAGGTTCCATTAGTTACACAAATGACTTATATAGAGATTACAAAATTATTTATTTGGAAATGTCTACTGTAAGTATCGAATTCATTATTAAGTACCATAAACTTTAACATCACTCAATGCATTCTACCATTGTATTACTGTTTTATTATTATATTACTATCTCAGGAGAATGCACTCATCTTGATCTAGAGAGGTGTGCCCATGTTCTATATCATTGTATTGTTTAAGTTAACGTGTCTCATTGTGATTTGTGAATGTGTAATGTGTATTAATTCTAATTTCTATTGAATATTTGTAAATGTTCTAGTTTCTTAAAAAGATTGGATATATATATATATATAATGTGTCCTCCGTGTTCTGATTCCAAGGGTTGCCGTGTCCATGATGGATACTCGTATTTTCGTGTCCTCTGTGTCCCGTGTCCTCGTGTTAGGTGACTTGGATTGAAAGGTATGTCTACATCATACCATAATCTAGCCATGCATTCCCAAGCAACTTCCCTTTCGTGCTTCTTCCATTTCCTATCAATGTTGGGGTAAGAACCAGGGGTGGTGTGGAGTACAAAGAATGAGTCAACCTTAGACCTCTTGTGATTGGGTGTGCTAGAAATAACCTCTTCCGTAGGACGGAACTTTGGGACTCTAAAGGGATTATAAGTAGGAAAAGATGAGGATTCTTCAAAACTAGGATTTTCATTATTGTTTAAACTTCCACTTCTCCCTATGTCTTTTTGAATTTGTTTTTACTTGGTTCTCTCCACTTGATAGGATTTAATAAGAGCTTGCATCTTGGCTCTTATTTTAGACGAGGCTCAGACAAGGTTTAATTTACCTTGTTACATTTGCTAGGTGTTGTTTCAGCCTATGTATACCACTCTTGCTATTTCCTTTTGACGATGGATGCATACCATTCCCCCCCGGGCCCCAGCCACTTGACAATGGTTCTGTTACCCCCATTTTGTAATGGGTGTCCACTTGTTATTTTCATCACACGGGGTTGCATCTTGATGGAAATTTGGAAGGTCTGAGATCTTGATGTTTGTTTATGCTTCATGCCTTGATGATGCCCTAGGATGTGGATGATGCTAGTAGCTGTGGGATGTCCTTCTCATGATGATTGTCTATTGATGCTCTCTCACGTGGATGTTTATGGATGACTTTATGATACATTTCCTTCACATGGATCACATTTTTAGAAAGTGCCCTAGTTTCATATGACATCTTGATGGCATGGTTTATGTGGACATATTTTCATAATTGTGGTAACATGAAGTGTGTTCTTTTGGAGTACTCTTGCTCCTTAGCACAGGATGGACATCATATCTTATCTTCACTGTCAACAGCAGAGAAGCTGCAAATTCATCCTTGAAGATCTATTTGGTATCAGGGATAGCCCTGTGGTCATCTAGTCCATACAGCATGTGTTTCTGGCCTGCATGAGGGCAATTTTAACATGTTGACAAGGGGATTAACAGTAGAAGGTGCCCAGATTCATGCAGCCATTGAAATTTGCATTGATTTAATGATATCAAAACACTGAAGTGAATGGCTAAATGTATGGAGGGTTTGTAAGTCCACTGTTTTCATAACCTGAATATGCCATTTTATTACCTGCACTCCTGCTCTTTGGATCCACCCCAGGCGACCTGAGTGGGTATTTTCAGCCTGCATACAGTATGCTATTTCTGTCTATACATGTCAGCAATGTTAAAAGGACAAGACCTTAACCAAAGGGCCAGGCCTGACCTTCTTATAGCAGTGTTTTACAGTGGCTCCAGATCAGCCCCTTTTCGGTGGTTATTTGCTGCAAACAAAGGGAAAGAAGAGGACTAACAGACTTTTTCTGCCATAATGATTGAGGGTTTTGCCAGGGATGCTGATTGAACAGATATGGCACCATCACATTGTATGTATTTTATGCTTATTGCTGTGTTGTGACTCGTGAGCTCATGTAAGTCTAGACCCTTCTCCTCATAAGAGCGCTGCTGCTCATCCCTTTCATTCTCTAGATGGCTCCTTGGCTCAAAAAAGTAGCTAAACCAGCTGAATGATCCACTTGTCTCCTTTTATTGGCATGTGTAAAGAATTGGATAATGGGCCATCCCCTTCCTCTTGGTTGATTTTCCACTATGGATGCACTACTCTTGGACATTTCCTTGTTTCATGGATTGGAGACAGGGTATTGGAAGATAAGGTAATAAGCATGGGGAACTATTTGTTGGTTGAGGGCTGATCCCTTAATACATGGATATAGCTTCTTGATCTTCCTTTGATGTATTGTCCACCCTTTGGAGGGTTTGCACATGTTTCTATTCCTTGGAGGAGATACGTTGCACTTGATATGGTCGGAAATCCCCCTTTTGAGGGAGCTGCACATCATTTTATGAGGCTGTCACCTTAATTGAGGCCTATTTCTGGTCATTGCACTTCATTTGAGGAGGTCGCTTGCCAATTGTTCCACATATGGAGGGATTGTTCATACTTTTTTTGCTGCTAATTTGATTGAACAGCGATTTAGGAGGAGGTCGATCCACTTTTAAGGACCTTTCTTGCTACTTGGAGGTTATCTTGCACACTTTTTGGAGATCGTTCCACTCGTGAGATTATTGTTGCATGATTTGAGGCAGGTCGTCCTCTCTTGGGGCTGATTTTCTTTGTTATCTTGCACATTTCTTGGAGGTCGTTTGGCATGGAGAGATCTAGGGGTCAAACCCTTGATCTAGGATGGTTGGTTGTTCATGGATTATTCACCTTTATTCTTGGAGCATTCCACCTTGCATGGTGAGACTTTGATGGATACTTGAACATGTGGCATTGGCCATTGATTGTTTATGTATTGTTAGTTGAGTAGCGGAGTTTTTGCATTTGTTTACTCCACCCTAGGCTAGATCTAGGATTTTAATGCTATTTTATTGTAGAATGAGATAAAGCTACAACCTATATAAGGGTTGTCTCATTCATTTCTCATGGTTGGATTTTTGGAGTTTTATCTCTCTTGAGCCTAATTGACATCTTTTTTGGAGCAATTTTTTATGGGTTCCCTTCTTGTTCATGTGTGGTGCATCTCTCTTGCTTGGAACTTCATGGTTGTAACTTGTAAGATTGTTGGGTGTTTTACACGTTAAATCATTTCTATGCTTTGCTTGGGCCATTGAAAGGGTAGTACTACCCTGTTGGAGAAAGATGTCTTAAGCTAAGCTCTACTTCATCCTTTTTCGTCATCTTATTTATACAAGATTTATGTGTTGTATCTTTTTCTTAATTGAGATTGTGCAGCCATAATCCTTTATTTGTAGGGTGCACCTCGTAAAGCATGAAAGGAAGTGGATACTTCATTCGATCCCTTCCCTTGTAAACCTTGATTCATCTTAAATCCACCAAGTAGATTACGGCTAGCAGATGGAAATTTTCTTCTCTTTGTGATCTATTTTGCAAGCCCCTCTTAGTTGGTGATCCTTTGACTCCATTTGCCCTTGAACGAATTTGGCACTAGTTCTTATAGTGGTCTTCTTTATCTTCCCATCACCTATTATAAATAAATAATAATATTTTTTAGGTCATAGCCAAGATAGACACCAATTTGGTGTATGAGACCAAAATCAAACGTTTTGCTAGGGCAACCTCTTCAAATCAGCTTGCTCCTCGTTGTCTTTGCCCTAGTAATCCTATCTTAGGGAAACCCCCCTTAAGTTGGAGAAGAGCCAACCAAAAGTTGGAAGGGGATTAGTGTGGTGAGATTGGCTTTTCCTCTTGGTTCCCCTTGGCTAGCTTGCTTCTTCAGGACTTTAATCACACATGCTAGTTTGGGAGGTTAACATGTTCTATGTTGGATCCTTTTTCTATTTGGGAGCCATCACAATTTCTTTACCAGTAAAAAAATCTGCAAATAAAACCCCACATTACTTATTTTCTAGGAAAAAATTCAGCAATTTAATGGAAAGAGAATGAGGTTTACGCGAAGATTTATACATACCTTCACAAGTTTTGAATCAACATTCTGAATCAGCCCAACAACAACTCCAAAATCATTTGCAAGACGAGCTCCATGCCAATGCTTTGAATTGGAAGAAGAATGGCTCCAAATCAGCAAAATAACAGCTCCAAGAAACACTCCAATCAACTCTTACTTGAATCAGCCCAAGAAGCTCTGTGAATCAACACTTTGAATCAGCCCAAGTGCACTTTGAACTGGCCCAAGATGCAATCTGAATTAGCACAAGAATAAAACTAAATGAACACTCTTCATTGCAATCGCCAAAGTCTTCAAACCTCACATTCAATCAATTGGAACGTTGTGAGACAAATAGAGGGGGGGCATCATTAAATAGATGAAAAATAATTTTAAGGTTAGCTTTTGGAGTTTAGTTTTTTTTTGGTTTAATTTTTTTCTTTTGGGAGGTCCTTAGCGTGCTATGGGTATTAGACTGGCAAGTTTGGGTTGATTTGATCGGAACCTTTGAAACCAGTCTGTACTAGTTGTGCCAATAACATTAAGTGGGATATGCCTTAGAATGTAAGGTATGGAAATTTTATAAATCTCCAACTTTGTGTTTGATAATGTGTGTTAGAGTTTGCACTTTAATTCGAACTTGTTAGATCTTTAATCTAATGTACTAGGATCACTGAAAGATAGACAAGTACAACATAAAAGATAGACACAAAATTTTTATCCTGGGAAACCCAAACGGGAGAAAACCCAACAACTTATTCAGTATAAATTCGTCACTTAGTACAATGTCAGACAAAGATAGAAAAATCCAAAGATAAGATGTCTTGTGCAACTTCTTCTTCTTCTTCTTCCTAGCGAACTTGTCTTTCTCTCTCTCTTGGAGAAAACTTGCTTGGTTTGCTGTGTGTCCAAATGAGGGAGGGAGCATCCCTATTTCACTGACCATGTGTGTGACCTTTTTCCTCAACAGGGCCGACTTCTCTAACTCACTAGGTCAACTTGTCCTCTTGAGAGACCAAAAATACATTTTACATTATTTCCTTGGGGACTATTGCCCTGACTTACAACAAAGGTTTTACCTCGACTCTTTACATGACCAATTACGATAATGACATCCCCGATCGGAGGGAAAACATCCCCGAAAGGAGGTACAATAAAAATACATTAAAATACAATAATAATAATAAAACAAATAATACAATGAAGAATATCTTCCGAAGTTACATTTACAACAACATTGTGACCTAAAAGTAGACCTATCTTGCATCCTTTTTTTTGGAATGTCTTATATTTATAGAAAGATATTTATAAATAAATGCAAAATTTGGAATGGGTACATGGACATCATAACCACTTCCGTAAACCAATTGGGGATAAAATAAAATCAAAATAAGTTGTTGGATCAAGAGATTGGGCATCTTTGATCAATGTAGTGCCCTAAGCTAGGAGCCGATGGCATCCTCATCTTGCCACAGAGCAAAACATAGATATTGAGTTGGTCTCACTCTCAAAGACAAACTTACATCTGGCTTTCCAAAGGATGAATAAAGCTGAAATATGCAAGCAATGCCATATCTTGGAGAAAGGCAAGAAAATGACCATCTTCAAACATTGCATTATGCCAATGCAACCTATCCCCCAAAAAATTGAATACTGACCCTCAACATAACTCCACCAACATTTGGAAAATAGACACTTCGAGAAAATATGCTTCATTTTCTCCAAGTGGTGACAAACCTAACAACACTCTTGGGCTGCCAAACTTTAGAGGGAATCCGTTGATAAACCACCAACCAAGCAAAAGCCCTCAGCTTATGCGAAGCTAAACAGAGCACACATTGTGAAGCCAACACACCCATCTTATCCTCTACATTAGTGGAGAACCATCTCGTATTGAGGACCAGGGATAACGTATGTCATTGAGGGATGCCTTTGCTTGGAGGTTATGTCTTGCATCTTTTGTACCTATTTTAAAGTTATTTTTGTGCAATTTATTTTCATTGGTATTTAATTAGGATTCAACTCCAATGTTGATAAGTTCTCATAATATCAAATTGTCCAATCTTTGATAGTCATCGAAAAATTTGCATAATAGCTGAAATTTCCAATAGCGATACACTTTTTTGCTTGAGAACACATGCATTTTCCTAAGGTAGGCGTTGTTACTAGTTGCTACAAATATTCATTGCAAATTTTTTGGAGCTTCTTAGCTTTAGAAATTTATGTTTTCTTACATATCTAGAAGTTAATGCTTTTTAACAAAATCTATATTTTAGGATATGTTAGAAATTTAATCTCACCTTAGACCAATTACTCTATTGGATCTTTTTCAAGTACATGTCTAAGCATAAATATTAGACTTGTGAGTTTGAATTGTGAGTTGTAGATCAAATTTGGTTGTTGTAAATGCAACTTCAGAAGATATTCTATTGTATATTATTATTGTATTTTATTGTACCTCCGACGGAGATATTTTTCCTTTGTTCAGGGATGTCATTATTATGTTTGGTCATGCAAGGTCATCGAGGTAAAACCTCCGTTGTAAGTTGGGGCAGTAGTCCCCAGAAGAAACAATGTAAAATGTATTTTGTTTCTCCCAAGAGACAAGTCGGCCTTGTTAGGTTAGGAGGTCGATCCAGTTAGGTTTTAGGTCAGTCACTTGAAAGGTATTAATAGGGAGGCGCCCTCCCTCATTTATACACACACTCACTCACTCAAGTTCGCATGAGTAAGAGAGAGAAGACAAGTTCGCTAGAGGAGAAAGAGAGAGAGCTGCAGAAGACTTCCTATTTTTGGGTTTTCCATTTTGTGATATTTTATTAGTGACGAATCTATCTCTGAAGAAGTTTGCGGGGTTTTCTTCTTTATGGTTTCCCCGAGGAAAATCTTTGTGTTCTTGTGTATTGTTGTGCTTGTCTATCTTTTAGTTGAAAGATCTAACATAATTGAATTAAAGTGCAAACTCTAACAGGCATCGGAGCCACTCTGAAAAGAAGGCATTGTGCAGCAGTAGAAAACTAGGGCTTCCTAGTTCGAGGTCTTCTCTCCACAGACCATCAGAAAAAGAAGGCTAGGCCAAGTTTCCCTAGGAGGGCGTTTCTTTTGGAGGAAGCATAATCAAGTATGAAGAATTTTCATTTTTTGACCTAGACACTAGTGTTGGGAGAAAACTAGGGCATCAAACTTTTGGGGTTTTCCTCCATCAATTTGGAAAAAGGAGTGCATTGTACAACTTGCCTTGAAGAGGCACATCTTCCTTTCCAATCAAAAGTTTAAAATTCTCTAACAAACCCTAGGCCAGCCAGCTCCAAAATCAGATTGGGCATCTCAAATTGGTAAGACCTAAAACCTCTACTATTTCCATTTGAGGTTCTCATTTCAAAATGACTCACCACACCAAGCTTGAGGGAACTGACAACTTCCGAGCATGGAAGTATAGGATCTCTCTTAATATTGAAGAAAATGATTTGGACAAATATATTAGTGAGAAGTTCCAGCACTAGAGGGAGATGAAGAAAAGGCTATCCACAAGAACTTGGTTAAGCCCAAGAGAATTATTGTAGATTCCATTAAAGATCATCTCATTCCTCATGTGTCATCTTTGAAGACACCTAAGGAGACGTTCGATGTTTTGACGAAGTTATTTGAAGGGAAGAACATCAATCGAAAGATGACATTAAGGAGCTAGCTCAAGAGTGCGAATATCCTAAACTCAGAGGCCATACAATCCTACTTCACAAGGGTCTCTCAAGTCAAGGAACAACTTGAAGCCGTTGAAGAAAAGGTAGAAGAAGGAGAGATTGTTATGACCACCTTGAATGGTCTCCCAAGATCATGGACTCATTTATTCAAGGAATATGTGTAAGGAAAACGTTGATCACTTTCAGCAGACTATGGGATGAATGTGCTCAAGAAAGCTTGACTAATAATAAGAGGAGAAAAGATAGGAGCAAATGTTGATCAAGCTCTCACAGTTCATACTAGAAGAAAACACAACAAGAAGGAGGGCCACCATCACAGAAGACAAAGGAGACCCAGAAGAGATCTATTTAGTGTTAGATGTTACACGTGATGAGAAGGGACACTACTCCAGAAATTGTCCCAAAAACAAAGGTTCCTCCAACAAGAAGACTAACAAGAAAAGACATCCTGCTCACACCGTTGAAGATGATGAATCAACAAAGAAATGAACCAGAGAAGAAAGAGATGATTCTTCAAGTGATGGAGAATATGTCTTAATCTCAGCACTCACGGGCACTGTCACACATGGTGGTAATGTTTGGCTTGTAGATAGTGGAGCATCCAAGCACATGACGGGATACAAAGAATCATTCATCAATCTATCTGAGAATGAGTCACCTCACAAGGTGAAACTTGGGGATGACTATCAATACCCCATAAAAAGAAGTGGAGAAGCCTCCTACAAGCTATACTTCGACAAATGTTTGAAGATGAAAGATCTTCTATATGTTCCAAGATTAAAAAAGAATATTCTCTCCATCTCACCACTAGATGCAAAAGGAATGAGGGTTGCATTTGTTGATGGCAAGTCCTAATGTGGCCAAAAGGAAAGACAATAGATGATGCAACAGTAATTGGAGAGCAAGAGGAAGGCTTGTACAAGTCGAAGGGACAACTTGAATAAGCATTGGTTCATGACTCCATGGAACTAAGTGAACTATGGCATAGAAGGCTTGCACATGTGCACTATAGAGCACTACTTATTGCAAGCAACGCAGTTTCAGGACTTCCAGAAATCTAGACAAGACATGAAGGCATTTGCAAAGGATGCGCACAAGGAAAGAATGTAAAGAAGGTGTTTCCCAACAGTGAAAGCAAAGCAAAGCAAAAGGAATACTGGAGATAATCCACTCAGATGTATGTGGTCCCATGTCATCTAGCTCACTAAGCGGGTATGTATATTATGTTTCTTTAATAGATGACTTTTCCCGCAAGACTTGAATTTATTTCTTGAAAGGTAAAGATGAGGTATTCGACAAGTTCAAGGAATTCAAAGCCTTGGTTGAAAATCACACCGAGAAGAAAATCAAGACCCTATGGTTAGATCAAGGTTACAAATACCGAACTGGTGGTCGAACCGACCGATCTTGAAAACCGGACCCGGACCAAAACCGGGGAAAAAACCGGATCACAAAACCGGTCCACCAAAATACAAAAACTACTTAAATTTTGAAAAATTATATATATTCATGTGCAACCATGTGAATCCAAACCATTATACACAAATTTGCAAAAAGTGCTCTTGCTAAATGCCATACTGAGCATATTTCACTAGAACATTCCCCACTCAACTCACTTTTAAACTTTTTTTTTTTTAAATTAAAAAATACCTTGTTAAGTGTTGTTGTACAGTTATGTAAGAAACCAGTCAAAACTGGAACTGGAACTGGAACCGGTCAAAACCGGTTTGACCCGGTGAGGCTCCAAAACCGGTCGGACTGGTCGGTTTTACCGATTCCGGTCCGGTTTTTGTAACACTGGGTTAGATAATGGCAAAAAATTTACTTTGGAAGAATTCAAGGATCTTTGCAGAGAATCTTGGATTAAGAGGGAGTTAAGCACTTCCTACAATCCTCAATATAATGGCATGACAGAATGAAAGAACAGAACGATAATCGAAGCAACAAAAGCAATGCTACACGACCAGAATCTTCCGATGCACTTATGGGCAGAAGCAGCAAGGACAGTTGTGTATGTACAGACCCGTACACCTCACGGAGTATTAAGCATTAAGACTCCCGAAGAAGCTTTCTCAGGTGAGAAACCAGAAGTTAGCCATCTCAAGATATTTGGCCGCCCAGTGTACATACACATCCCAAATGAAAAGAGAACCAAGCTAGATCCTTTAGGAAAGAAGGGAATATTCGTGGGATATAGTGCCACTTCAAAAGCCTACTGAATATACTTCCCAGGTTTCAAAAAAATAGACATCAGCAGAGACGTAACATTCGACGAAGACTTAACATACATCAGATCCAGAAAGCTTCCTATTGAAGAAATTGAAGAACTTGAAGCAACCAGAGTTAGGGACACAACAATTGAAGAAGCAACTCCAGAAGATCATGAAGACCACAACATGACAGAACCACAAGAACTTGTAGAACCACCCCGTGAGAAGAACTCCCACAAAGAAGACCAGCATGGGCATGAGAAGCAATACAAGATGCAGAGAAGTATGGCGCTCCAGATGGGATGCATAGAGAAAGCAAGAGGCCTAGACCATACTCCGTCTATGTGACATTATTGATAAAGAGCCTTCCAACTACGAAGAAGCAACAAAGAAGAAAGAATGGATGCTTCATCAGAGATAGTTGATGACACGATGTATCACTAGATAATTGGTTCGTTGATGTACCTGATGAACATGAGGCCAGGCATATGCTTTGTTGTGAACACCTTGAGCTAGTTCCTGACGGATCCGAGACATGTTCACTTGATTGCTACAAATCATATATTGAGGTACCTGAAGGGTATAGTTGAGTATGGGCTCAAGTATGAAGCGAATCAGAAGATTAACCTGCATGGTTATGCTGATTATTATATATATAAACAATAAAAATTGAATATTTAAGTATTTTTGGTCAGCCAGTTTTTTTTTTCAGTGCCGGTCCGGTTCTGACCAGTTTCCAGTTTATAGGGTCCACCGGTCTGGTGACCAGTCCAGTTCTGATAACATTAGTTGTGTCATTTGTACATCGTCATCATTTCATTGTCAAGCAATCTTCAATTTGTCCACTCATTCATCAAGTTAAGTGCCCAAAACAGTCTGTTATTATTCACCATTGGATTTGTCAAATGTCTTTCCCTTATTCAAGTTTAGTACCATCGCATTATAGGAATATCGCTATCATGTTCACAAAGTCAAATTTCAACTGTTGATACAGATGATATACATATAGAAAGTACCTTTATGTTTAACTGTCGATACAGATGATATACATATAGAAATTACCTCCCTGGAAATTATATATTCATAATGGCATTTAAAATTGCTGTTGAAGAGATCGTAAATGTTTTTTTAGTACAGAAACCAGTGCACGGCGTATAAAGGAATGAATTCATTAATACAACAATGGCTAATACATACAGACAAAACTTGTATTCAACACTTAGTAGTACATTCAATACTTCAACAATTGGGCCATATGCTATACACCTTTGTATTGTGCATTCTTACTCTTTAACTTCTCCTGTATGGAAAGTTACATGGTCAATTTTCCTTTTGCCTATGCAATCTTCCCTCATGTTTTTGGGATAGTCAATTGACCTGTTTTGCGTCTTAGGCCATCTGAGTTTATTTGTATATACTATAATGGCAATATCTAGTTCTTTGGCTAGCGGCAAATCCTAGACCGGTAGCTCGTGGTTCAAGGCTATGGCTATAACTTTGTTGTATAATATTATCATTTACTTTATTAGCTGTTTTGTTTTCCGAGTTTTCGTTTTTATTTTTATTTTTATTTTAATGCAAAGGCATATAGAGTTTCTATAATGGTAAAGTCCAATATTTTCCCTAATTAGATGGTCCAGCACATTTACAAAAACCTTGTGTTGTTGACTAGTACCAGCAAATCTTTTGTACGGAATAAACATATTTAGCATTGGGAACTTGGATAGATTCTATGTTAACAGAAGCCTGATCAAGAGACCCTTTTCTTGTTTTGTTGTCGTTCCCTTCCCACCTTGACATTAGATTGTTAGATGGCTAATCAATATTATATAAATAATATATGCTGGGAGGGGGAGTGGGTTCAAGTTTCTTCTCCCCTGAAACCCTCTATGCCCGTTTCTCATTTTTGGTTTTGTGTTCCATTTTCCATTTTTGATTTCTAGGAACTTAGATTGAAGTAGGTAGTGGGAGACTCTGATATCCTGGATTGTTTTCCTTCGTACATATAGGCCTTTTACAGAACTTTTAAGCAGTTTCAAGGACGTATCATATAAACGTAAGGATAAATACACACATGTATTTATATCCCAGGTTAAGGATATATACACATATATTTATATGGTATCCTAATTTAATATTTTCAGTAAGATTCTTAGATAATAGCCACAACCAATTCAAAAAACTTGCATGACAAATTCATACATTAATCTTCCCATGGAGAATAGACTCTGGTTGCTTTACATCCCAGTATGGAAGAGATGTTGTCATGTAAATTATATATCCTAATTTAGTGTTTTGATCTTGCTAGTAATTATGTATCCTAATTTAGTGTTTTGATTTTAGTAAGATTCTTGGATAATACCCACAGGCAACTCTGAAAATGGGTAACTGTCGATAAATGCTATCATTCAGAACCGTAATTGAATACTATTTCCCCAAAACCTGGATTCTCTGTAATCAGAGAAACACGATAATAGGTTTGGTAGTGTAATAACTAAGCAAATTCTAAGTTTAAAATAAGGATAAGTAGGTGTTGTAGTGTAATAACTAAGCAAATTCTAAGTTTAAAATAAAGATAAGACGTTACTGAATCAAAGCAATTCCTACATTCAACGAACATACCCTTGAGAAAAGCAGAACAGTAATCAGGGAAACTGAAAGGACTCTTAAATAAGTGATGATCCGTCAATGGGTACAGAACAAATTATAATAGGCCGGAAACCAAAGTTACTAGCAAGGGTTAGATACCAGAAAGGGACAAAGGCTGTTATGGTAAGCTACTAACACTGGTCGATATTTTGCCGATTGCCTGGAAGAAAATATTATCTACCATATTAGCTCACTTTATGTTTGTGTCTGAAGAGCAACTGGATGGGCATGTGATAGAGGATTCAGTTAGTCTGATACATCATGCAAGTACATCTTTAAATTTTTATTTTGTAATTTATTGGTCTTAGATGGACGATAGGAAGTAGCATAATAGGCCAGTCTTGTGTCTATTTATTGAGGTTGTAATCCATTTGTTCTCAACATTATACAATTTATCAAAAAGAAAAAATGATTAAGTCAATTTTCAGGGACTTTTGGACCTTGGTTAACTGTTTAGGCCAAAGTTGTATGACTATTGTCTGCACGGAAAACTATGACAGTGTCGGGATTTAGATAATTCGAAAACTTTATGTTAGTCCCTGTATCTGTTTTCTTAGTTTTTTTTTATTGTCATGAAAGTAATTTTTTTCCCTATTGAACCTGGCATCTTCAACTGTGCCACTGATTTTGAAGTTTGAACCCCTTTTTGTTGATCCTCTTAGCATAAATTTTTGCTACCTCTTATATTGTTGTATTACCGTTAGAACTTTGGCATCCAGTTTCTTTCTCAATTCAAGTCTCACAAGTTTCTATAAGTTAGGTTTGAAAAAATGTTTCCTATTTGTTGTGACTTTCCAAATGCAAAGATACGATCTTATGTCTTCCTGAAAACTAATTTACAAAGCTTAGCATTTCAAGATGTATGTCTGAAATCTTACTTCACTATCTGATATTCCTTCATACATTCTATTTTTTGTGATCCTCCTATTCTTTGAGATTTCTAATTTGTTTATGATTTAACATTTTTGTTATGTTATAATACAAATAAACAATTTGTAGTTAATTCTTTACCGAATTTTTTGCGGATTGATTGTCTGAGGTATCATAACATTTTCATGCAGTCCACTAGAAATCAATTGGGAATAGTGACAGTTTCAGGATCATTTAAATTGACATCATGGTTTTCTTCTTGCAACCAGGGGTTGTGGTGTGGAGTGCAACTACAAATTTCTAGTAATAAACTTTTCCTGGTGATAGAGAAGCTGGAGTAGCTATTTGTGTCTTAATCTGGGAATTACCTGGCTGAATCAGGACTTCAAGTGCTTAAAAGGTAGAAACTGGCCCTTTTTGTATAAATTAGATGGGTAGGGAATATCCATCTCATCCTACATTCAAGTATAGGTCGGAAAGACCATGTCAAGTAAACCAAGGGATGGAGCTAACAAACAAACATGGACAAGAGCTTGATATGAATTCCAGAGGAAGTACTGAATCTGATAGTAGGCACTGCTCTATTGCCAGTGGTAGAAACTATTCAACAATTGACATGTGTGTGGACAGAATAAGCCCTCACCAAGATGTGGGTAGTAGCCATGTTGGTGATGCTCAGTCTTCCCATGAGTGTGCAAATGGGAGTTACGATGGTTTTTCTTCAGAAGAAGAGGTAGCAACAGAAGTCCATGAAAAAGAGTTGTGTGTTTATGTTTCTGTATTAAGATATTTGCATGCTTCTGGGCCCATAAGTTGGGACCAAGAAGCCTCATTGACAAACCTTCGCCTGTTACTTAATGTTTCTAATGATGAGCATTTATTTGAGCTGAGACGGCTTTGCTCAACTCAAGCCATGTAAAATTACTTTCTAATCTATTTCAGAGTTCTCTTATGCAGACTGGGAGGAAATTGCCTTCTGTATATGGTGTTACTGGCTAAGCCGCTAACTATCTTGTTATTTAATTTTGATTACATTCTGGCAAGCATAGACATCTGGATTACACACTGTAGAAATACCTGAATATATTCTTGGTTCGCTAGGAATACAAGCAGGTCTGTTGACCTTTGGTCATTTTTTATTCTTTATGCTGATATCATTGAATTGGAGGTAAAATGAAAAAAAAAGATCAATGCCGATTTGTGTGATGCTCTCTTTTGAATGTAATTTCTGTTGTCTGTAAATGGATGAACTACTTGCTTCTTTTTGTTCTTGTTCAACAATTTACAGTGTTTGGTTGTAATGAATCTTTATTCTCTGCATACAAGCAGATTATGTTCTTTAAGCAATTTATTCTTGGATATCTTATTCTATGGAGTCAGAGATGGGGCAATTCTCTAGCAAAAGTCAGATATGCCACGCCTATTTTGGAAACATTATTATGCTTGTTCCAGTACTGTCCTAGACACAAAATATTATGAAAATCAATGTTTCGTCAATTGTTTTATGGCAGACCGGTTGTTGATATTCTGTTAAGTTTTATCCAGATTCCATACAATAAGGATATTGTATTCATGTAGTTCAAATTGCCTTTGTTGTTTAACAAAGTAATAATGTGTGTCTCGTTTTGGAAACAAATTTAATGTTTTTGGCAGATTGGTTGCTTCAATGAGTGCTTATTTTATTTATTTATTTTTTAATGTACATGTGACTATTTGCAAGAATGAGATTTCTGGTACCTTGCTAGCCCCAATCAACATTTCATTTATAAAGAGCCTTATTTGACAATCTGCTCATAAAGAGTGAACATGTCACAAGTGGGATTTGAACTTAGGTGGGGAGGATAACAACTTCTCTCAACCACCCGAGCTAAGAATGAATTGACTGAATGAATGTTTAACCTACTTCTTTTATTTGTCTTGGAGGAGATAAGACGTTTGGTTTGCAGGTTGCTTGCATTGAGATTTTTATTTGAGCCTTTTTTCGGCCAACTATTTACAGCTTGGACTAAGTACAAGGGCATATCTGTGTATTCTCACGTAATGTGAGAGTTCATGATCTCTATGAGAACATGTGTTGTCAATTCTGTTGGTACAAAAGGATAAAAACCTGTAGGCAAGAATGAGATTGCTGGTATCGTGCCAGCTTCAATTAACAATTCACTTATAAACAGCCTCATTTGACAATCTGCTAATAAAGAGTGGAGTGAACATGTCACAAGTGGGATTTGAGCCTGGGTGGGGAGGATAACTACTTCTCCTCTCAACCACCCGAACCAAGAATGAATTGACAAATGAGTGCTTAATCTACCCTTTTTATTTTATTTTTTTGTTAGTCTTGGAGGAGATAAGATGTTTGGTTTGCATATTGCTTGTATTGAGATTTTTAATTGAACCTTTTTTCAGCCAACTATTTACAACTTGGACCAAGTACAACGGCATATCTGTGTATTCTCACGTAATGCGAGGGTTCATGATTACTATGAGAACATGTGTTGTCATTTCGGTTGGTACAGAAGGATGTAAATCTGCCTCTATTCCTATATAAGAACATGTGTTGTAAATTCAGTTGGTATAAAACGATGTAAATCTGCCTCAAAGAATCATAGATTTAAGAAAATTATCTTGCAATTTAGTTCTCTTAAACTGCTCAATCAACAAAGTGGCCGAGTATGAGAGATATCAGAGTCGTGTATCTGAGAAGAAATGCTTGGAAACTGATATTTTAAACACAAAACTTAAAAGAAATGTTACTGACATCCTGTTATTTTTATTGTAAATGTTGCTGTCATGAATGAAAGTTAAAATATTTATTTTGCCTGAATGATCAAGGAATAACTAATAATAGAATTAGCAAGGTTTAGGTGTTCGGACATCAACTTTGACAATCTAAATACTAGAAGGCATGATTTCTCCAGCTATGTGTTTTCTGGCAGTTGTATTGAAATTTCATAAACAGATTCATGGCTGCTTCCAGAAATGACGGGGAATATTTGAAAAAGTGTTTTTTTGGAAATTATGCTTGTGGGACCATTTTAAGTTTTTTTTCTTCTTCTTAAATTATATGTAACTTAGCTTAGCAATTAAATTAATAAAAATTTACCAATGATGTTCTTAAGCCGAGAGCATTATGTCTTAACAGAGTGTTTTTGTGTTAAACCATATTTATAACTAAGATATAAACATTTGATTTATTATTCCTGCTGATACTCCTATTGCTGTTTAAAACTGTGAGCTGTCACTACAACACCGGGTCTTCATCAAAATTTGAGTTCATATTGATAATTATTGAAGTGGATTCAGCAGGCATCTCTGTGTGTGGGGACTCGTTTCCCTGCAGTTGATCATGCCCAATAGCTTTCATATTTCAGGAGTTTGACAAGGGCTTCATACATTTTTGTTTGTTTGTCTAGAAGTCCCATATCTCCATAACTGCCTTTTGCCGAGCTCCAGTTCTTTAACAAGATGAGCAGCAATAGCTGTGATGTGCTTGGCATTCTGTTCCTCAACCATTTAAGCCACAATAAATTTGTGTGCTGACTGATATGGAATAACTCCCAGGATTGATTTTATTGAGCGTAAAAGCTTTATTCATACCAATGAGAGAGAAGTGACTTTTGGGCTTCACCTTCCCAAGCTACGTGTCTCCTTATCTTCGTAATTTTTTCAATTATGTCCATTTTCATCTTTGAAATTATTTACAATGAAATATAATTCCGAAGGATTAAGTTTTCAACATTTCTTTTTTTTAACTCGAAGGGGTGTGCATGAGTCCAAGTATTCTTCTGAAATTTAAACTTTTCAAGTGTTTTTCTTCTAAATGTTTTGGTGAAAGATGTCTGCAATTTGCTCATTTGTGGAATAATGTCTCAAATGATTTTTTTTGGCCTCTACATGATATCGAATCAAATGGTACTTTGTGTTGATGTGCTTGGTTTGATCATGCAATCTGGGATTCTTGGCCAACTTGATTGTATAAGTGTTGTCAATCAGTAGAGGAATGAAATTCACCTGTTTTTTTGTGTTTGGCATTCTGTTCCTCGACCATTTAAGCCACAATAGATTTGTGTGCTGATTGATATGGAATAACTCCCAGGACTGATTTTATTGAGCGTAAAAGCTTTATTTATACCAATGAGAGAGAAGTGACTTTTGGGATTCACCTTTCCAAGCTACGTGCCTCCTCATCTTCGTAATTGAAGAAATTGTGTGCCTCCTCATCTTTGAAATTATTTACAATGAAACATAATTCCGAAGGATTAAGTTTTCAACATTTCCCTTTTTAACCCGAAGGGGTGTGCATGAGTCCAAGTATTCTTCTGGAATCTAAACTTTTCAAGTTTTTTTCTTCTAAATGTTTTGGTGAAGATGTCTGCAATTTGCTCATTTGTGGAATAATGTCTCAAATGATTTTTTTTGGCATCTACATGATATCGAATCAAATGGTACTTTGTGTTGATGTACTTGGTTTGATCATGGAATCTGGGATTCTTGGCCAACTTGATTGTATAAGTGTTGTCAATCAGTAGAGGAATGAAATTCCCCTGTTTCTTTGTGCTTGGCATTCTGTTCCTCGACCATTTAAGCCACAATAGATTTGTGTGCTGACTGATATGGAATAACTCCCAGGATTGATTTTATTGAGCGTAAAAGCTTTATTTATACCAATGAGAGAGAAGTGACTTTTGGGCTTCACCTTTCCAAGCTACTTGCCTCCTCATCTTCGTAATTGAAGAAATTATGTGCCTCATCTTTGAAATTATTTACAATGAAACATAATTCCGAAGGATTAAGTTTTCAACATTTCCTTTTTTAATCCTGTTGCCGCCTTTCACACACCTGGGTCACGTGGCAGAAATCTTCAAGCCACTCGGCGTGTCCTTGGGGGCAAGTCTCGAGTCAAGGCTATCACCTTGTTCTTGACTCCTCCGTTTAGGCTCAACTCCTAACGGAGCCAAGAGGGGTAGACCCTATTAAGTTCCTAAGGAGAATTACTTAGTGTTGTGATGTTTAAACTGACTGAGTTATTTAGGAGTTTACAATTTAACTATAGATAATCACAGAAGGCAAGATGTAAAAGATGAACACACGAAAGCACAATACCGAGACACAATATATATATAAAGCAAGAAGTTAACCAGTGCCTTAGAATGGAGTCAAAAATAGAATCAATATGCTTGCATGTGCTTGGAGTGAATGTTTTGCGATTGCCTCTTGGTATGTTTTAAGTTAAATGTGAAGTATGAGTTGATTAAATTAGGCAAAGGGGGGACTCCAGATATACTCGAGAGTACTTGGAGTATGTCCAAAACTAAACCTTCACGGCTACCCGCAAGGAATATGTGGGCTGAAATGGAGTCTCTGGGGCTATTGTTCGTAATGCACTCGTTAGGGTGTGACAGAGATCGGCGCCTCGAGGTCACTTTTCAGTAAGTTCCCGTTTCCTTTGGGTATTTTGCCACCGTAAAGGTTTGATTTAGGTGTTGGATTTTCACCTGATGGTTTGTCAGTTGGGGAGAGTGAGTCCTAATTATACTAGTCACCCAAGTGCTTTTGATACAGCTTGACTGATCGGACGAACTGCAGCCAAGTGCAGAGCATACACACTGGAGTCTTGTCAATTTTAATAAGTTTTAAACTGAATGTTCTTGTTTAAAAGGAAAACCCTCCAGGAACCTCTTTTGATCCAAGTGGATCTCAATCGGGGAATTGAGGAGGGGTTAATTTTAAAATTGCTGATAAATAAAAGATGAAAAATAAAACAAATACACAATTCTGGTTTTCTAATTAGTCATACCACGAATCTCTTTCCCCTTTCGGGTCAATCGGGAAATCGTGGGGTAAGTATTATGATTACTTTGAAATGTAAAATATGGAGTATGATATTAATAATGAATTAAAGTATACTACCCTGCAAATTAGATCAATTCTAGTTTAAAAAAGAAATAAGCAGAAAGCGACGAAAATGACACCGACGCAAATCCCCCCAAGGGGGATGGGGAATGGGTTCAAAAGAAACTATTCCAAAAATGATTTTATTTATTAATGGTTACAGTATCAGAGGATTGATATATCAGAAACTTCTTGGTCCTTATACAGGCTGAAACTAAGATTTTACAACTTTAGAAAATTTTTGAGTTTTTTGGTGAAAAGGGAGACCCCTGGGGGGATTTGAACGCTCCTGAGGCCACTTCGGACAGCAGCTTCCTTTCTTTTCTGTCAGACCCGCTAAAAGACAGCGAGCATGTTAGAATAACAAATGCCCCAAAGCACTTTAAGAGTACCTTTGAATCAACCTACCTTATCTCAAAAAAATTGAACCTAAAACTAGCTAAACAGGCGAAAAAGGATCTTGGCTTGCTGTTTGTGCAGCCAATTAAATATGCACTGATATTGCAGAATATTGAAATTTATAACAACAAATGAAACTACCTTAACAGCAAGCTACGAATTTTCACTAAATTGCTTGCGAAAATAAGGTAATTTTAGCTAGATCTCTTAAAATTGAACTTTATGTGCAAAACAAAAACTAAGATCTAGACTTAGGAGGGGATCTTACTAACTAGATCTATGTGTTTTTTTCTTAATGATATAGATCAGAGTAATAAGAAACTTTTTAAGTAACCAATTTGAGGAAAATTTTAGATTTTAAAGGAGAGAAAGGGGAAGAAATGTGCTTGTTGTTGAAGCAGATCTGCAGAGGAAACTTGTTAGTGGAATGCAAAGGGGCAATGTCTTCACAAAACTTTAGATGTGTAGTGGAGTCAAACTAGATCCACAGCTCGTCCAATCCTTAGATCCACAGCTCGTCCAATCCTTGCTACCTGAAAGCTAAACACACAATCCTGCACGAAACCTCATGAGATCTGGATTTATATATGAAAAAGAAACAAGAATTACATGCAAATAAACTTATTAAACATGTATAATCAAAATATTCTAACATATATTCTATGAGATATAAGAAAAAACAAGTAACCTTACTTGCCCAACTATACTCCTATTGATTCAGCTGAATTGTTCAAGCCAGACAGGGTTCAGATGCAGAAATTGAGAGAAAAACCGGCAACATCAATAGCCGTAAGACAATGCTTAATCCACACATATGAGAGCATTACACCATTTGGCCTCCAAAGCTTCTTTATTTCAACAATCGAAAGATTACAGCAGTATTACAATGGCAAGCCCTTCAGTCCAGCTCTAACTAGCTTGGAAGAGGGAGCCTCAAGCAGGATATATATAAATTACAGGCCATCTAGCCCAGGGGGGCACAAATCCCAAGGAGATAGACCAAATATGCTGATGGAGAGTCCATCAATGCCTGATCTGTCTAACTGAGCCAGATCTGAGTCTCACTGAGTGTAATTGTCAATTGGAGAGCTGATTTGACTGCCACCTCAACCCGTTGACTGAAGCATCCACCAAAACTCATCCAGATGAGCCAAAACGTGTTGAGGAGAGAGAGAGGGCGAAATTCCCCATAAAGGATGCTGAAGATCAACTCTGGATTTGATTTGATCACCTCCTTCAGTCAAGGATTTGTGAGATCCAGTGAATCTGCTTCAGATCTGACTGATTTCAATCAAATCGGCTGAGAATCCATTGATCTATGATTTTGGATTTGCTCCATTATTCATCAATTTATTAATTAAAATAATTAATAATTGATTTTTGGGGCTTTCTGACCTGCGTGATGGAAAATCACTCAAAACTAGGAAATAGTGGGTCCATGGGTTCACATGGTGCTCTTAGCTTGAAAACAAGCACCTACATGACTTAAACTGATTATTTGGCCCACTTTTATTACAAAATCGATTTTTCCAATTAAACTATTAAAAAATAGCTTAAGTTTTGGAAAAATTAAATTTTAATAAAAAACACCGAAAAAACTAAAAAAATTGAAAAACACCTAGGGGGACTTAGACATGTTCATATGACTCGAAAATGATGTCTAGCATGTTTATACATTGACACATAGACTCTAATAACCTCAATAGGCCTAAATGCCAAGCCGCCCACCCCAACTTTGGAGGTATGGAGTGAAAAACTCAGAAATTATCAGTCGTTTATTCAACAACCAATAATAACCAAGGGAAAAAACACCCTGGGATGATCGGATTGACAAATAAAGTCTAAGAGACCGAGTCTTTTACAGACACTATCATGCTAGAACATTTATTACAATTCCCCCATGGGGTATGAACATGTGATATAGTACAACAAAGCTTCCGAGAAGCAAGACTAAAGGTTCTCTAAAGTTCGAACAAGTTATCCTTGTCTAGTTCACTAGGCTCACTTGATAAAAAACCACTAAGTACAACTTAGGTGGTAACATTCTGGCTCCAACCGTGGGACGTGTGCTCGATCTGGTCTTTAAGGCAAGGAGAGGATACGAGAACACCA
Organism: Pseudotsuga menziesii; assembly: GCA_001517045.1. NCBI lineage: Eukaryota > Viridiplantae > Streptophyta > Pinopsida > Pinales > Pinaceae > Pseudotsuga > Pseudotsuga menziesii. The sequence continues at coordinate 201,170 of LPNX010028338.1, forward strand.
GAATCTCTGGTTTATATACCCTGTAAAAACATTTCAACTTGACAAAAAAAACCTTAGTAGCACAAGCTTTACATAAAAAACCAAATGCCATTAAGCCGATTTATTTAAACAAAATAAATGTAACTAACTAATGAAAACAAAAATGTTTGATTATAGCTAAGTACAAAACAAAAAATGCGGAAATTAAATGCTCTTTTTCAAGGAGCTTATTTTCCTACTTTAAGCATGATATAAAAAGGGTTAAGTGTAATCAGAAATCCAATGTAACCACCTAATAATTTTATTAACATAAAAAAAAATTTCCTTGTCTTTGGTTACCAGCCAAAGTAAGGATACTTTATTCAGAAAATGCAAACCTGTGTGATGATCCAGAAGGGGCGGGATGGATGGGAAATCATAGGCATGAATAATGCCGTCAAAATTCCTCCCAAACTGGTAAGTGCTTGCGCAGGCTGCTTTTATCCATGACTGGACAGGGTTGATGCACAAATGGGAATGATGAGGCAGATTGACTACACCATCATACTGATCATCAAGTCTTACCGGATGATAATTCACTCTATAAGCCCCAAGCGGCTCCAAGTCATGAGGAAACTCTATATGTGAAGATGATAGTTGAGACTGATATTCTAATAACTGCATCACATCTGTCTTTTCACAACACTGCTTCTCCATGTCTTCATTATTGATACCTTTGTGCGGCTATGCATGATATGACTCTAAATGATCATATAAGAGTTTTGAATGTTGCTTTTCCATACTAGGATTTTCCAAGGTCTCCATATCCATGCTTCCCTCTATGGAAGTATAGTAGATTGGACTTCCACAAATTTCTAAATAGACACTCCCATTGCTGAATATAGCATAGATAGGATTCTTAATAAGATATCCACAAAAATCCCAATAGTCATCACCATCATCTATGTTAGATGTGATGGATTCCCCATTGTTGATATCAGGTTCCGATATCGAGTTCTCTTTGTCTTCATTACTGATACTGATATATGGCTCAAACTGATCATGTGGATAAACTGCATGCTCCTTTTTCATATCAAAGTTTTCTAAGGCCACATGGTCCATGCTCTCTCCTTTAGATATGCCATAGACAGAAAAATCAACAAAACCATCAAAAGTTTCTGGTTCATTATTTTCCTCTTTATTCATGTCATAGACTGGATTTTCCATGAATGTCCAAGACTCCTCATCAACATCTTTGTCGGGGATAAGGGAGTCTTCGTCACTTGTATCATGCTTCAAGCTATACTTGTCCTCATTTTCATACTCATCTTCTTCAGAGAAAAGGTCACAAGGTAGTAAACCTTTCAGACTGTCATCATTATATGGAGAATACATAGGAGTCCCATCATGTATATTACAGTTTTCATCATAAGTTTCACTATAAGATTCTGCAATGGTTTCATCCTCAGGCTTGTACTGTTTAGATGGTGACAAAGGGTAGGCCTGGCCTACCATGTATATATGATCAGGCTCGCTTGCATCTGTTTCTTGATTACTGACCTTGGGAAGTCCATGTTCCATGACTTGATTTGCAACATAACAAGTGCTTTCTTGGTGGAATTGTTCACAGGGTCTACACCATGGAATTACTTCTTCTACCATGTTAGCTGAGTCTAACTGGTTTGGAATCCTAGGCTCTTGTTGAGGAAACTTCTTTTGATACATTTGATTCTGCCTAGGCTGAAAGTTTCTAGGTCCATTATTTCTTTCCATTGTGATTATTCTATTGTGCATAAGATTCAATTGTGTAGACTGATCTGCCATAAGTTGGTTTTGACTAGTAACCAAGTCTTTTATCATGTCTGTTACCTTTTCCATGGGATCTTTAGAGGATCCCTTTTCTTCTGATTCAAAGATTTTCCCTTTTCTTCGTTGTATGAAGTGTTTCCCCCAGTGTAACTTGGAATGTTGGATTTGCCTGAAGACTCCATATTCTTTTCTATTTTCTCGGTCAATTCCTGAGCAGTTTTTAGATCGACCGGCTCTTTGTCTTTTAACTGGTACCTCAAATCACCAGTGAAAGTTTCGATGTAAGATATGAGGATGGAGGCATCCCTTGGCTTGATTTCTCTAGGGAGGTCCGCAACCACACGCCTGAACTTAGTATTAAATTCATCAATGGTTTCATTGTCCATCTTCTTTATGTTATGAAGGGCAGCAAGCAGATGTCTTGGTTCTTTCTTTTCCCCCCATTTCTTCTTAAAACCCTCTAGGAATTCACTAAGAGTTTTATATGAATCATCATTTAGGTCGAAGTACCATTCTTCAGCATCATCTTCCAAGGATAAAGCAAAGAGCGTCATTTTGACATCGTCATGGTCATGGGCAGCATCATTGCAATAACTGACCAGGTGCTTTTCAAACTTTCGAAGGTGAGACTTGGCAGTGATGGCATTATTGCCCTGAAATATGGGGAGCTTCTTGATAGCATCTTTTGGAATGGCATGGGGAGCACCTGCTATCTGAGAAAAGTCAAGGGGTTTGAATAATTCTGTCATTTCTTGAGATTGGTGAACATGACTCTCTACAAATATGTGATGGATATCTGAGAGGGATTGGTCTCTTAAATATTCAAGGTTTCTACGAGAAGTCTGCCTATTCAATATTTCCCTAATAAACCTATTGGGATCAGGGAGAGGATTGAATAATTGTCGGCAGTTTTTTCGGTAGAAATTCTTGAAGGGATGTTAGACAGTGGAGTCGCCAGATGGATCGAGTTTTAATTTTTATGTTTTTTAAAGACTAGATCAATCAAAAGTTTTTATCTTTTTAGTTGTTTAGAAAAAAATTAAGCTAAGTCGTACTCGGGAATAAAAAGATTTATTCCCGGCAACGGCGCCAAAAGAGTGTTGCCGCCTTTCACACACCTGGGTCACGTGGCAGAAATCTTCAAGCCACTCGGCGTGTCCTTGGGGGCAAGTCTCGAGTCAAGGCTGTCACTTTGTTCTTGACTCCTCCGTTTAGGCTCAACTCCTAACGGAGCCAAGGGGGGTAGACCCTATTAGGTTACTAAGGAGAATTACTTAGTGTTGTGATGTTTAAACTGACTGAATTATTTAGGAGTTTACAATTTAACTATAGATAATCATAGATGGCAAGATGTAAAAGATGAACACACGAAAGCACAATACTGAGACACAATATATATATAAAGCAAGAAGTTAACCAGTGCCTTAGAATGGAGTCAAAAATAGAATCAATATGCTTGCATGTGCTTGGAGTGAATGTTTTGCGATTGCCTCTTGGTATGTTTTAAGTTAAATGTGAAGTATGAGTTGATTAAATTAGGCAAAGGGGAGACTCCAGATATACCCGAGAGTACTTGGAGTATGTCCAAAACTAAACCTTCACGGCTACCCGCAAGGAATATGTGGGCTGAAATGGAGTTTCTGGGGCTATTGTTCGTAACGCACCCGTTAGGGTGTGACAGAGATCGGTGCCCCGATGTCATTTTTCAGTAAGTTTCCGCTTCCTTTGGGTATTTTGCCACCGTAAAGGTTTGATCTAGGTGTTGGATTTTCACCTGATGGTTTGTCAGCTGGGGAGAGTGAGTCCTAATTATACTAGTCACCCAAGTGCTTTTGATACAGCTTGACTGATCGGACGAACCGCATCCAAGTGCAGAGCATACACACTGGAGTCTTGTCAATTTTAATAAGTTTTAAACTGAGTGTTCTTGTTTAAAAGGAAAACCCTTCATGAACCTCTTTCGATCCAAGTGGATCTCAATCAGGGAATCAAGGAGGGGTTAATTTTAAAATTGTTGATGAATAAAAGATGAAAAATAAAACAAATACACAATTTTGGTTTTCTAATTAGTCCTACCACGAATCTTTTTCCCCTTTCGGGTCAATCGGGAGATCGTGGGGTAAGTATTATGATTACTTTGAAATGTAAAATATGGAATATGATATTAATAATGAACTAAAGTATACTACCCTGCAAATTAGATCAATTCTAGTTTAAAAAAGAAATAAGCAGAAAGCGACGAAAATGACACCGACGCAAATCGCCCCAGGGGGGATGGGGAATGGGCTCGAAAGAGCCTATTCCAAAAATGATTTTATTTATTAATGGTTACAGTATCATAGGATTGATATATCAGAAACTTCTTGGTCCTTATATAGGCTGGAACCAAGATTTTACAACTTTGGAAAATTTTTGAGTTTTTTGGTGAAAAGAGAGACCCTTGGGGGGATTTGAACGCTCCTGAGGCCACTTCGGATAGCAGCTTCCTTTCTTTTCTGTCAGATCTGCTAAAAGACAACAAGCATGTTAGAATAACAAATGCCCCAAAGCACTTTAAGAGTACCTTTGGATCAGCCTACCTTATCTCAAAAAAATTGAAGCTAAAACTAGCTAAATAGGCGAAAAAGGAACCAAGGAAAGCAAGCTTTCCTTGGGATCTTGGCTTGCTGTTTGTGTAGCCAATTAAATATGCACTGATATTGCAGAATATTGAAATTTATAACAGCAAATAAAACTACCTTAACAACAAGCTACGAATTTTCACTAAATTGCTTGCGAAAATAAGGTAATTTTAGCTAGATTTCTTAAAATTGAACTTTATGTGCAAAACAAAAACTAAGATCTAGACTTACGAGGGGATATTACTAACTAGATCTATGTGTGTTTTTCTTAATGATATAGATCAGAGTAATAAGAAACCTTTTAAGTAACCAATTTGAGGAAAATTTTAGATTTTAAAGGAGAGAAAGGGGAAGAAAGGTGCTTATTGTTGAAGCAGATCTGCAGAGGAAACTTGTTAGTGGAATGCAGAGGGGCAATGTCTTCACAAAACTTTGGATGTGTAGTGGAGTCAAACTAGATCCACATCTCATCCAATCTTTAGATCCACAGCTCGTCCAATCCTTGCTACCTGAAAGCTAAACACACAATCCTGCACGAAACCTCATGAGATCTGGATATATATATGAAAAAGAAACAAGAATTACATGCAAATAAACTTATTAAACATGTATAATCAAGATCTTCTAACATATATTCTATGAGATATAAGAAAAAACAAGTAACCTTACTTGCCCAACTATACTCCTATTGATTCAGCTAAATCGTTCAAGCCAGACAGGGTTCAGATGCAAAAATTGAGAGAAAAGCCGACAACATCAATAGCCGTAAGACAATGCTTAATCCACACATATGAGAGCATTACACTATTTGGCCTCCAAAGCTTCTTTATTTCAACAATCGAAAGATTAAAAAGTATTACAATGGCAAGCCCTTCAGTCCAGCTCTAACTAGCTTGGAAGAGGGAGCCTCAAGCAGGATATATACAAATTACAGGCCATCCAGCCCAGGGGGAGCGCAAATCCCAAGGACATAGACCAAATATGCTGATGGAGTGTCCATCAATGCTTGATCTGTGTCTAAATTGAGCCAGATCTGAGTCTCACTGAGTGCAATTGTTAATCAGAGAGCTGATCTGACTGCCACCTCAACTCGTTGACTGAAGCATCCACCAAAACTCATCTAGATGAGCCAAAACGTGTTGAGGAAAGAGAGAGGGTGAAATTCCCCATAAAGGATGTTGAAGATCAACTCTGGATCTGATTTGATCACCTCCTTTAGTCAAGGATTTGTGAGATCCAGTGAATCTGCTTCAAATCTCACTGATTTCAATCAAATCGGCTGTGAATCCATTGATCTATGATTTTGGATTTGCTCCATTATTCATCAATTTATTAATTACAATAATCAATAATTGATTTTTGGGGCTTTCTGACCTGAGTGATGGAAAATCACTCAAAACTAAGAAATAGTGGGTCCATGGGTTTACATGGTGCTCTTAGCTTGAAAATGAACACCTACATGATTGAAACTGATTATTTGGCCCACTTTTATTACAAAATTGATTTTTCCAATTAAACTATTAAAAAATAGCCTAAGTTTTGGAAAAATTAAATTTTAATAAAAAACACTAAAAAAACTAAAAAAATTGAAAAACACCTAGGGGGACTTAGACATGTTCATATGACTCGAAAATGATGTCTAACATGTTTATACATTGACACATAGACTCTAATAACCTCAATAGGCCTAAATGCCAAGCCGACCACCCCAACTTTGGAGGTATGGAGTGAAAAACTCAGAAATTATCAGTCGTTTATTCAACAACCAATAATAACCAAGGGAAAAAACACCTCGGGAGGATCGGATTGACAAATAAAGTCTAAGAGACCGAGTCTTTTACAAACACTATCATGCTAGAACATTTATTACAATTCCCCCATGGGGTATGAACATGTGATATGGTACAACAAAGCTTCCGAGAAACAAGACTGAAGGTTCTCTGAAGTTCGAACAAGTTATCCTTGTCCAGTTCACCAGGCTCACTTGATAAAAAACCACTAAGTACAACTTAGGTGGTAACGAACCCGAAGGGGTGTGCATGAGTCCAACTATTCTTCTGGAATCTAAACTTTTCAAGTTTTTTTCTTCTAAATGTTTTGGTGAAGATGTCTGCAATTTGCTCATTTGTGGAATAATGTCTCAAGTGATTTTTTTTGGCCTCTACATGATATCGAATCAAATAGTGCTTTGTGTTGATGTGCTTGGTTTGATCATGGAATCTGGGATTCTTGGCCAACTTGATTGTATAAGTGTCAATTAGTAGAGGAATGAAATTCACCTGTTTCTTTTGCAAATCTTCAAGTATTTTATTGAGCCACACAATCTTTTTTGTTGCTTCTATAGTAGCCACATATTCCACTTCTGTTATGGAATCTATTGGAATTGACTGTTTGTGTGATCTCCAGGGGACGACTGCTCATCCAAGACTCATGAGGTCGCTTGAAGTAGACACTCTATTTTCTTTGTTTCCATCGAAGTTTGAATCAAAATGGTCAAGCAGTTTGAAGTCATCCACCTTAGAATACTTGAGTCCCATTCAAGTATTTTAAAATTATTTTGGCAGTAGACCAATGCCCTTCACAAGGTTTTTGCATGAACCTGGAAATGATCCCAACAATGCATGAGATATCTGGTTTGGTGGTGGTAAGGTAGATAAGACTCCCTACAAGCTATCTGTACTTGGTTGCATCCACTTTTGATGTGAGCTTTAAGTTTTGTTCCATTGGAGTGGAGAGAGGATTACATTCTGTGATGTCGAACCTATTCAACAACTCTCCAATGCACTTCTTTTGGGAGATGAATATGTATTTCGGATTTTGAGTCACTTCAATTCTCCAGTAGTAGTGAAGGTGTCCCAAATTTGTCATATCAAATCCCTTCTTCAATTATCTCTTTATGAATGCAATATAACTTTCATTGTTTCTTGTCATCAAAATATCATCTACATACACCACAAGATATACAATAGATTTCCCAACATTTTTTACTAATAGTGTTGTATCATCAAGATTAAAATGTTTGAAATTTAACTTCAGAAGATGCTCGCCTAGTTTTTCGTACTATGCATGAGGTGCTTGTTTTAGGCCGTATAATGATTTCATGAGTTTGCCTGATTTTTGTTCTTGCCCCTTCACAACAAAGCCTTCTGGCTGAGACATGAAGACATTCTCTTCAAGTCTCAATTCAAGAAAGCAACCTTCACATCCATCTAATGAACTTTCCACCCATTATGTGCAACCAAAGACAATAAAATGCTGATGGTAGCCCATTTAGTTGTGAGGGAGAAAGTCTCTTCATAGTCGATACTTTCCTTCTGTGCAAAACCTTTTGCCATAAGCTTGGCCTTATGCTTGTCAAGTGAGCCATTTGATTTGTACTTGTTCTTGTAGAGCCACTTGCAGCTGATTGGTTTGGTTCCAAATGGAGGTTCCACCAACTTCCAGGTCTCGTTCTTAATGAGAGCATCATACTCATTTTTCATGGCTTCTTTCCACTCATCACAAGCAACAACTTCTTCAAAGAAAGTTAGTTCAAGGTTAACATATAAATTCAATTCACAATCATACGAGACATCATTATCTTCCACATCACTTGAACTTGAATTATCTACATCTCCTCCATCGTCTTGTCCGTTGTTTGGTCAAACTTCTTGTCCCCGTCTTTCCTACTTCATCAGGATGGATAATTTTAAATGCCTTTATGACCCATTGGAACTTTTTGTGAAGGTCTAGGTTGCTCAACTGGTGGTGCTTTATTCTCCTCAAGATCCAGTCTTTCAATCCTCTCAATCACATCATCCAATTGAACTTCCTGTTCTAGTGAAGTGGCAAAAACTTCTTCATGAGGGGGAGATGGTGCCTTAAAAGGAGATTCCAAAGATTGATCCAAGATAGGGATCTCCCCTTTAAGATATAGAATCTCATGATCAACTTCATGAAAGGTGTTTACATGGATAAATTTATCCAGACGATCAAGTTGCTTCTTAATAGGCTTGCCATTTTTATCCATTTCACAAAAAATGACGTCTCTAGAAAGAATAGACATTTTGTTTACCTCATTGTAAAGACTATATCCCTTTGTGGTGTTTGATTACCCCAAGAAGATGCATTTGCGACTTCTTGCATCGAGCTTGTTTCTTTGGGATTAAGGCAAAACATGTGGAACCAAAAACCTTGAGATGCCTCACCAAAAGAATGCGGCCATACCATATTTTGTGTGGAGTTTTTGTTTCCAAGATCATGAGTTGGAATTTTGTTTCTCAAATAAATTGCACATAAAGTTGCATCACGCAAAAGCATCAATTTGACATTCTTGAAAAATAACATGAAGTGTCTCATATTGAAGAGAGTCCTGTTCATTATTTTTGCCACACCATTTTGTTGAGGATTGTATAGAATTGTAGTTTGATGCATAATCCCATGTTGATGAAGATAGTTCTCAAAATCATTAGAAGTATATTCTTTTCCATTATCTGTACGAAGTGTGCAAATGTGAGATTGTGCTTCATTTTCAATTTGTACTTTATTTTTTTTTGAATGTTTTATATGCTTTAATACTTAGTCCCAACACATGTTGGGGTAATCATAAACAAAGGTCATGAGATATTTATTGTCGTTTGTAGAAGGAATGGGCATGAGACCACATAGGTCATAGCGTATCAACACTAACTTTCTACATGCTCTGAAAATTTGATTCATCAAAATACTGCTTACTATGTTTGCCAAGAAAACAAGCATCGCATTGCTTCAACTTCTTTCGATTGGTGGACAAACCAGAAACACCATTATTTTTTAACAGAATTTTTTTTGAACTCTTGCAAATGTTCTTTTTAGCTTCAACAACGTAACAAGGCCATGATGACCTGGTTGTCAAAGAACCTTCTTATCTCTACTATCCCATCAAACATGTGGATGGAATGGCCTTGTTGTCGAATGTGCACCAATGAAAACAAATTTCTTTGCAACTCTGGAAGATAGAGAACATTATGCAACAAAAAATTAGGGAATATAGGCAGTTTGAGCTTGATGGAGCCAATTCCCTTAGGATTGAGGCTGGACTCATCTACGAAATATGCTATCTGGTGTTTTTTGTTATTCAGTTATTCAAAAAAATCATTATCTGAAAGTCATGTGGGATGTTGCACCAATGTCGAACAACCATGTATCTCTCCAATAAGCGAATGAATTATTGAACACATTTAGTTCAACATTACATTGTGCAACAATAAAGTGAGCAGATTTAGGAGCTTTACTAGTGTCTTGGGTTTTACCTTTGTCTTCTTTCTTCTGGTCATGCTTATTTTTGATCTTTTCCCATGGAGCCCAACAATGATCCGCAACATTTCCATCCTTGCCACAACGAGTACAATGATGATTGGATTTCTTACCTTGATTATGTGTACCTCCCTTGCCTTTGAAATTCTTTCGTCCATGTCTGCTTTTACTACATTCTCCTCTAGATGAAAAATTAGATTATTTCTTCTCTTTCTAAGCAAGGCAATTTCTCTAGAAGGTTTAGTTGTCTTTTTCCAAATGCTTTCTCACATTTTGCAATCTTCTCCACCAATGTATCAAATGTGAGGGACTTCATTTGACGACTATCTTGTAGGGACTCAAGTTTCTCTGCAACTCTGGAAAATAGAGAACATTATGCAACAAAAAATTAGGGAATCTAGGTAGTTTAGGCTTGATAGAGCTAATTCCCTTGGGATCAAGACTGTACTTATTTGCAAAATACATTATCCCATCTACATTGTCATTCAGTTACTCAAAAAAATATTTTCTAAAAGTCATGTGGGAGGTTGCACCATCAACCATGTATCTCTCCAAGAAACAAATGAAGTATTGAACACATTTAGTCCAACATTACAATGTGCAACAATGAAGTGAGCATATTTAGGAGCTTTACCAGTGTCTTGAGTTTTACCTTTGTCTTCTTTCTTTTGGTCATGCTTATCTTTGATCTTTTCCCATGGCCCAACAATGATCCACTTCATGTCCAATCTTGCCGCAACGAGCACAATGATGATTGGATCTCTTACCTTGATTATGTATACCTCCCTTGCCTTTGAAATTCTTTTGTCCACATCCTCTTTAACTACCTTCTCCTATGGATGAATCATTCGGATTGTTTCTTCTCTTTCTGAGCAAGACATAGTTTCTCCAATAGGCCAAGTTGTCTTCTTTCCGAATGCTTTCTCACATTTTGTAATCTTCTCCACCAACATATCAAATGTGAGAGACTTCATTTGACGACTAACTTGCAAGGACTCAAGTTAGTGTGAATATGAAGGGTAAAGGCCCTTGATAAAGGTTGTGAGCAAAAGGTCTATCTTTACTTCGATAACTTCAATGTCATGCATAATGAATTTGATTTTCATTTCAGACACTAAAGCCATGGGATCATTGTCCTTCAACTTTAGGTTGAAGAACTTCACCAATAATTGTATGGGTTCCAATTTAGAGTGTGAGTCGTATACATCCTTCAATCTCTTCAAAGCACCATAAGCATCTTTAATATGCAATATATGATGATTCATCTCTTCACTTACAATTGTAGCGATCAATGCATATTCCTTCTTGTCTTTGTTCTTCACCATGGCGAGCTCTTTCTTTGTTGTAGGTGGTTTTGGTGCAATAAATATAGGACCATCTATTGTTTCAATGGCTTCTTCTTCATAGATGCATTCCCACAGATAGTTGAATATTAGTGTGTGCTTGATTTTTCTCGACCATTCTAGGTAGTTGTCATTGCCGGTGAGCACTACCCCAACAATGGAAGCCAAAGAATGCATCTTTGATGTAACATTCTGCAATGAAAAATCAATATTGCAAATAAATTAATAATACTAGGTGCAGGTTTGAGTCTCTGCCACCGTTTATAGTCTAGTAATATAAAAAAAAAGCGACAATCTCTTACTGTAATAAACTCTCTATAGGTCTAAGTCATTGCAACAGTTTTTGGTACTTTCAAAATAAAATAAATCTTTTTATGACAATGTATTCTAGCTCACAAATGTATTAAAAAACTCAAACTATTTCAGGGTCATTCTTAAACACTTTGGTTGCAATAACCTTCAAGATAGTATCTCGAAGAGCCTCTTCAAAAGGAGTTTACTTTAAGAAAAACACTCCGATCCTTGCTCAAACTACAAATAATTCACACTACAAACTATAAATAAAACCACACTGAAAATAATTCACCATGGAGAAGGGTTCAATAAAATATCTTGCACCATGGAAGCTCAACACGTAGGGCTTATGCACAAGTCACTATGCATATGATGACTATTGCATGCTATATGGGTGGTTAACAAGTCCACATATAAGTAACACGAAATGATATTGCAAACAATAGTTAGAGACACTTGGTTTGTGTGTTTGAGAGTTGATGTACACGAGTATTGCTCCCATAGGTAGCAATGGGGGGAGAACACCACGTAGAGGGATTACACCATGATATGATCCAATGGGAGGAGAATATGATCCAACACGCAGATATAATAGATAATTTGCAGATACCGAGGTGATGCAATATGCATATATACAACTCAGAGATAATAGGAAGTGCAGGTATATCAATACGTAGATGTGAGAATATACATAGATACAATAGATAATACACACATGCAATTAACAATGTAGATATATCAATACGTAGAGGTAAGAATACACAAATAGAATAGATAATACGCGTTGATAATTCACAGTGCAGGTATGCATAAAGGTGAGAAACACATAGAAACATAGGTATATCATAGTCCAAAGATAAACTCAATACACTTGTCTGCAAAACATTACCACACTGAAGTAGAATAATACCGTGCTATTCCCCCACACACCCTGCAAATATTAGTGGCAATGGCACATAGATAATTGAGCGGGCACACAGAACAAGCTAGGGTTTTAACATGAAAGATTACCACAAAATGTAGTAAGCGACACTCTACAATAGTACCCAACAGTATGCGGGAGGTTAATGAGTGAATGCGTAACATAAATTAGGGTTTCCAAGTAACTTACCCAGGTATGGATTCCATGCAAAGGGACCAAGAGGGGGCCCATAAGATGTTGAGAGGAATCTAGGCTTGAAGGTCAGACTGAGACAAGGCAAAAAGGCATAGGGTAGATTTCAGGACCGACGAGATAGGACTGAGGATAGAAGAGTTATGCCAGAGCCCAACTCTGATACCACTTGATGTGGAATAACTACCAGGATTGATTTTATTGAGTGTAAATATTTGCTTATACAACTGAGAGATAAGTGACCTTCGGGATTCAGCTTCTCAAGGTACGTGCCTCCTCATCTTCGTAACTGAAGCAATTATCTACAAGGAACCATAACCCTGAAGGATTAAATTTACAACATTAATAAAATTCGATTTGCTTGAAATACTTAGTATTTCTACTGCGGGGGAATTCAATGTCAGGGATCCAAGTCATTTTTTCCTCAACCTCCGCCTTGATGTTGGCATGGAATTGCCTTAGTATCACATGGAAGCTTCTCTAGCTTCTCTTTCTGCCTTGGTGGGATTGCGGGGTTCCTTGCTTTTTTTGGAATGACATTTTTTGGCTGAATTTTGGTAAAATTGTTATCTCACATGATTGATTTTCCTTTTCGCTGCCTATCATCCATCATAAAAAAACAGAGGTTGGTCTTTCCCTTGAACACTTACCACAGACTATAGAGGGTCTGGAAGCTTTGACACAATTCCTTTCATGTTGTAGATAGGGGGAGTATTAATATATGAGGAAGTTGAGAGTGGACATATTCAAGGGAAACACGTTTACCCTTTGCATAAACCCTGTATCCAATGGTTTTGAGAGCCATGAGCTGCTCTAACTTTGGGAGCCTGAATTTGACCAAGTTTAGAGAACTACCGTGGGAGCCTGAATTTGACCAAGTTTAGAGAACTACCGAGCCTCAAGAGAGATCCGGTAATTGCTTGAGAGAAACCAAATAACAACCAAGTAAATCAAAATATCTAGCACCTCTTATACCTTTCAAGGAATGCTAGAACCGATTTTTTAATGCAACGACTGGTTCCAAATTGATATGTAAATAAGGAACGTATAGCGCACTCATTTCACCAACAAAGATTCTTTGTAGAATTTATTTCTAGTCTCTGTTCTCAGTCTTGTACAAAGATCACCGCTCATAAGTCTTATGCAAGTTGGAGTGTAAACTACCTAGCAACATTATTCAAGATTAGAGGTATGGCCTGGCCTATGGTGTAACCTGCACACAACAACCAGTGAACAATGAAAAATTAATCAGGCTAATGAAAACTAATTCTTTGCCAATACTTTGTAGAATTTATTTCTAGTCTCTGTTCTCAGTCTTGTAAAAAGATCACCGCTCATAAGTCTTATGCAAGTTGGAGTGTAAACTACCTAGCAACATTATTCAAGATTAGAGGTATGGCCTGGCCTATGGTGTAACCTGCACACAACAACCAGTGAACAATGAAAAATTAATCAGGCTAATGAAAACTAATTCTTTGCCAATACTTTGTGAATCTATCTCTGGTCACTTGTCCTCAGATAGTATGCGGTGTAGACGTGGATGTTATTTCCAACTCCACTCAATGAAGAGACATTTCTCATACCCTGCTTCCCTTGCTCATTCTCAAAACCCATTCGAATGAATATCGGTGTAGACGTGGATGTTATTGCCAACTCCACTCAATGAAAAGACATTTCTTATACCCTGCTTCCCTTGCTCATTCTCAAAACCCATTCGATTTCAATATTCATTTATCAGCATGTATGATGGCCAAAGGGTTGTCTTCCCACCTTGTTGGCACACCTTTGTCTTGTGGGTAAAAGGGTTGTCCTCCCACTTTGTTGTGACACCCCTAGTTGACTTGTACTTGACTTGGTCTTATGTTTCCCTTGTTGTTCCTAGCACCCTCTTGAGTGTGGTACCTTAACGTCTTATGTTTCCCTTGTTGTTCCTAGCACCCTCTTGAGTGTGGTACCTTGACCCTTTTGTTATGATGACTTAACTTTAATTTTTTATTTTGTATTTGGAAACCCTCCTTAATGTATGATGTCTCGACTTTTTGAGTAAACCCTAATTCAATGAAGAATTAGAAGGGAGATCCTTCTAGAAGTATTTAAGAGGTTATAAATACAATTCTAACTCTTCATTGTGAGATCATCTTGAAGTGACATTTCAGTTCTAATTTTGTGTGTGGCTGAGCTAGAGTGCTTATAGCAGCCTTATGGGTTCTTTTGTTGCTAAGAAGTGTGCCACCACCTGTGTGAGGGTTTCTTTGTTGCTAGGGTCTCTTCTTGGTGGGTTGTTTGCCTTGTCTAAGCCCTGATAGGGTTGCTGCTGTTTGTGAGGAAACACAACCTATTTAGAGGCTGCCTGGGGATATTGCTGCTGCTTGGGAGAAGGCCGCTACCTTGTTTAAGGGCTGTCGCTACCTGGTTTGGCTGTCACTGCTGTTGGAGGCTACCCTCGTTGTTTGTAAGGGTGTTGCTGCCTCTTGTGAGTGTGATGTGGCCTGTTTGTTGGTTTTCACTTGAGCCATGGGATGTTTGTAATCTTTCACTTGAACCGTGGGCTTGTCACTTGAACTATGGGATGGTTTTAGAGTTTGGAGTGTCACTTGAACCACAAGCTGGTTGTTGGACTGGTATATTGGACTGGTATATGAGTAGTGAGATGTTGTGGTCTGTCTGTTGAGTGGCTACTACCTTATTGGGCTATTAGAGCAAGCTGCTACCTTGTATGGGATGTTTGAGCAAGTCGCTTCCCTATGTGGGTTGTTTGAGTAGGTTGCTGCCATGTATTGGGCTGTTTAGATGGTGATTGTCCTGTGTGGACTGTTTGAGTGGTTACTTCCCTGTGTAAGGGCTGTTTGAATGGGCCACTGTCCTGTGTGGACTGTTTTAGTGACCGCTGCCTATGTGTGTGCTGTTTGAGTTGATTTCATTGCACCGATTAATTCCCGCCACTCCAAGGTTCGATATATAATCGTGACAACAAATTTTTTGACTAGATGGGCAGAAGCAATGTCTGTGAAAGATTGTTCCACTGATATTGCAACTAGATTCATCTTTGAAAATAGAATTAAGGGCACTACTTTGTGTGTGGGATGTTTGAGTTAGACTCTTGTTGGTTGTCTTGGTTTACATCTTGAAGTTTATCTTGATGTCTTGATTGTTGTATCTTCTAATCTACTTGTCTAAACTTATCCTACAACAATTTTTCTCTCTCTCTATTTCGAAGTATAAAGAAGGACCTTACAATCCAAATAAGTTGTCATATCTATTTGTTTTTGTTTATGATTTGCTTTACTGTTTATGATTTTCTATAGTACTTTATATTTCTGCATTTAGTTAAAGTTTGTTTTCAAACCCTAACTTTAACTTAGTAATATAAAAGAAAGTGTTAAAATTAAAAGAGATGAAAATTATGTTTAGATATAAATTTGATTTAATGCTACTATATTTTGTTAGTTACTTTTGCATTAAAGTACAAACTTGTCAATTTTTTTTGAAAACCCCAATTAAAAGAGTCAAGGTAGACTAGCCTTCAATCTCTTTAAGTAACACGTCCAATGTTCAAAGAGAAATGTATAACTTCCATTTGATTCCTACCTCAACGAGGTGGCCAATTCCAAAATACATTAATGTATTGTATTTACTTGACGCGTTTGGCTGTAGGAAAAACGTTATCCCAGTGTTTTCTTTGGCCACATGACTTGTGACGAGGATAGGAATGTCTAGGATTGCTGAAAATAATGTTGACAAAGTCATGTTCACTATAACTCGACAGAGTTCTCTAGAAAACACCGACATCGATACGCCACAACTGACATTTTGACATTTTAACAGTTGAATAGAACCTTGCAAAACATGAAGTGTAACCTCTATAAAAAAAAGCAAGTCATTGGTCTGAATGGCATGGCCGGTTTGTCAGTCATGTTCTCTGTGCTGGTTTGTGCTACATGTATATTTCACATTTGTTATCAGAGCGGCATGATGCTGGGCCTGTGTAATGATGGGTTGTTTGTTTGATGTTGGGCCCTATCTCTTTTATGCTGAGAGGATGGATTGCCGTCTATGAAATGTTGTGAAGTGGTCGGTTATGAAGTGTTGTGAAGAAATGCTGTGTGTTTGATGTCGACAGCGTGCAATTAGCTTGTTGCTTGGAGGATTGACGTGAGATTGCTTCTTGGTAGAACGGAAGATTGTTTTCTCTTTATTTGCTCAATTGTGCTTGTCATCAAATGTATTGAAGTGTTACAACAAAATCTGGTATTCTATGTTATGTTTAATCGTGTTGTTCTCATGTTGTTCTGTTGAAAAGTTGTTTTGTGCAGATCACAATGCTGAACTGTGTATATATTGGGATAATTGAGAGTTGTGGAAGTTGCTGGTTGGAGACACCATTGGTGTAAAGTTGCTAAAATCGCTGAAATCACTGTGAAGGTGAAGCTGGTTACAGTGGATCCAGTTTTAATAAAGAACAATTTGAATTTGCCCTTGTGATTGACAAATTTCCTGGTTGGATATAGCCTTTGATTAAGATGTGCTTAAATCTGGTTAAAAGAAATGGGTTTTGGACTTCATATATATATTTTGTAACTATAACCATTTCCATAAATCTCTTCACGTGGACAAAAATTATTTTGAGTAATTACTTGTGTTAAGTAGGCGAGTCTTTTGTGGCTCTCTATCATTTTAGCAAATTGTCCATATGACAACTTAGATGGTGTAAGCTGAATACTGCAAAGATATTGGCCAGAGAATTGATGTGCATTGATTGCCAACCAACAAATGGAATTGTGCTATTTTCTGGTCAAAAGATTGGATTGAGCCAGTCTTGATAATCTTTGGAGTGAATTATGCGGCAAAGCAGGTACTGTCAAACTATAAGAAAAGAAGATTATTATTATGTCAAACTATAAGAAAAGAATATTATTATTATTATTATTATTTGTGGCTTGAATTGAAATTCAAAAAAAAAGATTTTATTAATCTTTACCTTAAATGGAAAGAACTCGCATGAATGGATATATGGAGTTGAATATGCATTAATATCATTAGATGTATATTATTTGGTAATTGGTATTGAGCTTTCCCCTGCAAATAAAGAAGATTTAGAAGGATATATGGAGTTGAATATGCATTAGTATCATTAGATGCATATTATTTAGTAATTGGTATTGAGCTTTCCCCTACAAATAAAGAAGATTTAGAACATTGGGATAAAATAATAAAGTTGATTGGAGCTCTTTTAAAATGTTGGGTATAGAAGATTTAGAACATTGAGATAAAATAAATAAGTTAGCTGGAGCTCTTTTAAAATTTTGGGTATAGAAGATTTAGAACATTGGGATAAAATAAATAAGTTAGCTGGAGCTCTTTTAAAATCTTGAGTGACTGATAATGTCTTTTAAGAAATTAAATATTTTAAGGATGGGATTGAAATTTGGAAAACTTTAAAATCACTTTATAAGAACACATATGAGTTCAAGAAATTGGTTGAGCAAGAAAATGTCCTGAAGTTAAATGAACAAGTAGCAACCCTCCAAAGGACAATTAAGGAGGTTGCAAAACTAAGAAAAGAAAACACAAGTTTAAAAGAGGACACTGAAATTTTACAAGAAAAGTGTGTAAATATAACAAATAGTAATGAGGGATTAATCAAGAAGGTCGAAGAATTAACCAATGAATTAATAACAAAGGATGATATGTTGAAAGGAATGAAAGTTTAAGAAATGAAAATGGAAAGAGTTGATGCACAAACAATGACAGATTGTGTGGAAGAAACAAAGTTGGAGTACAATGAAAATAAAATTGGTCTCTTTGAAAGACATACTAAGGGTATTGGTTCCAAGCTACTTCAAAAGATGGGATATAAATGAAAGGGGCTAAGAAATTTGAGCAAGGATATGTAGAACCTATTGACATTGAAATAAGTCCTAAATTTATGTGTCTTGGATACAATGATGATAAGCTTAAGAAATGGTCAAATAATAATGTTTTTACAAAATGAATCTTCTTAAGAATGGTCATGTGAAGGTATTAATCATGGACAAAGCAAGTGCAAAATCCGAAGTACAAGGCATACACAAATTATCTACAATAAAAAATGGACATATGTATGGCATGGAGTTGGATGGAATTTAAAGGAAAATGATTTTCATAAACACTATGGATGAATAGATGTTCCACATATAAAAATGTGGAGTGCACAATTAAGGAAAACACAATATTGGGATCATTCGGTTGTGCAAGTTTATGACAGAGCAAAAGTGACAAAAAGGACTTGATAAAGAAGTTTTGTTGTAGAAGTTGATGTCTGCTATCAAATATGTATGATGTCTACTTTCAAATATGTATGATCATATGATTGTTTCCCCGCTTATGTTGATATATGGATATACAATGTGACACAGATGGATAGTGTGAAGACCTAAAAAAGGGTGATAAAAATGTTGAGTCTTAATATGTTGTAAAGTGATAAACATGAATTGAGGTTTTGTTATACATGGAAGTTGATGTCTATTATCGATGTAAATGTTGAGTCTTAATATGTTGTAAATGGGTACATAATTAGCCATAAGACCCAAGGTGGCAAGCGTGACCCATATTGTTTTCATGTAAACATTGTTCTATGTGTTTTGTAGTCAACATGAAGGGAGGGTGTTGAAAATAATGTTGACAAAGTCAAGTTCAATGTAGCTAGATAGAGTTATGTAGAAAACAACGTCATTGACAATTCTAAAACTTCTAGAATATGTCACAACTCACATTTGAACAATTGAATAGAACCTTCAAGAACTTAAAGTGTAACCTCTATAAATACAATTTTGATTAATGGAAATTGCAAGTCATTGACCTGAATGTCCTGGTTGGTTTGTCAGTCGCGTTCATTGTGCTGAATTGCGCTACATGTGTATTTCACAAGGACAAACCATATAGATCACAATTTACTTCAAACAAAGTTGCAAACTCTTCAACAACTCACATGCCAACATTGAGGGACACGACCCTATGGAAAAATTAGACAACCCATTCAACCACCAACGCTCCCAGGCTTGGAAGGAGATAGCTGTATGACCTTATACGACCAACATGGAAGTTTAAGCAACAAACTAGCAATTCGTATGGTATTTAGGATGACTAAGATGGATTGTGTGCAGGCATGGGAAGCAATGGAGTTGTTTGTGTCTTCTCCCAATTGTCATTAAGTTCGAAAAACTAGAATTAGAAATTCTCTACAATCTTGCAACATCTCTATGATGGTAGCCATATATTTCCAATCTTTGAAATCAATGAACAATGGAGAATAGAGAGTTGTTCTTTATTTGCTAAGAGAGAAAAAAATTATATATGAAGCAAATCTATAGAGCTATTCTAGCGAAGGTTGAATTCTCACACAATAATAGGTAACCATTTACATATAGAGTAGATTCCATTTGAATTCCCATTCATAAACAACACAACATATAAACAACACATAGAGAAAATCCATGATACATGAACACAATTTTTACTCTAAAACTCAATGGAAAAAATGAGCTTTCAATGGTTCCTCAGTTCATTGTTTTGACAATCTCTAGTTACAGTGCAACTCAAGGCTCTTTGTGTATCCTTTTCTCTTTGGCCCTCTTTGTGTGTCCTTTTCTTTTTGGCTGGAAATGTGCAAAAATCCCTTTAGAGTCAAATTACAAGAAGTTAAAGGAGAGCTAGGGAGTAATGAGAAGGATAAGAAGCTGACATTTCAGTTACCATTCCTATCTCCTTTTTTCATTTTATATTTTATTTAATTCTTGTTGTTTTATCTTTTGTCTCATTTGATTTTTACATTTTCATTGTTCTTTATGTATTAATTAACCTTCATTAGTTACCAAATTACACTTGCAGGTATTAAGTCCTACAATCATTCACTTGTTCGGATCCATTTTGGATCACATCTCTCCATTGAGAGGTTTTTTGGTTTCCAAAATCTTAGAGGAAACCAATTTGGTTCAATGTGCCTTCTTTCTACTTGTTTGGGACAAAGTTAGATAACTTTGGATTTTGGCTACAACTCTGGTTCTAGTTTTGGCTTTGGCTTGTGGCTCTAGCTCTTGGATTTGGGTTTGGTTATGGCTCTTGCTCTTATTCCTAGCTCGCTTGTTCTCATAGTGTGGAAGTATTCTCACTAACTCTCAGCTTTGAGCAATATTTAGATCCAAACTTTTCATTAGAATTCATTCCAACTACAACATGCAAGTCTCTTGCATTCTCAGACTTGGAGATGGTCCATCTTGGTAGTCAATGAAAGCCAAGTCAAATTCTGGTCTTTGCTTATTTATTATTGAATGTATGCAATAGTTATTCAATAGTGGGATCCCAACAATCAATGCCATCGCATAGCCAATCCACAAGAGGAAGTGTGGATTGCCCTCTTTTGCTAGGTTCAATTGCTTCCTGACATGGAAACAACTCTCTGCTATTGCATGTGCTTAGCAACACTTTGTCTTTGCAACAACATCGCTTGAATGAACTTGTTGGTGTGCTATCATCGCACCTTTTTTCTGCCCAAAATACTTGATGAATCCTACACCTGTATGGCTATAGGTGACAATCATTTATAGGCTACCATCAGGGGTGAGAGAAAGTATTAAGATATGGATGGTACAAGGACAAGGGAATGTCATTGACCTCTTTGGACCAATCTTTGATACATATTTAAGAAGGGGATCTTCTTATGGAATATTGTAGGTAAAAATTGGAGTGGGGCTACCTTTGCTGTTGGCATCAACTTGCTGTCCTTGTCAATGGTAATGCTCATTAGGGGAGTTTTGAGATAAAAAAATGGGTTTCAAAACAAAAATTGTACCATTAACATTCATTTTATAAGAACCAATAGGATTCAAGATCATGATGTCATCCATAAGGGTTAAATTTGTAAAAACAATGGAGGGAAAAAGAAAAAACTACTTTTTCTTATCGTATTTTGGATATATATCTCCTTATTGGTTCACCCAAAATTTGAGTTTGGGGACTCGTTGGATGCATAATTTAATTCCCATACCCACATTGCATACTTTTGAGATACGCTCGACATCCAAAAATGAAAATTTCAATAACGGAATGTATTTTAATATTAAAATACATTTTGCTACTGAAATTTTCATTTTTGGGTGCCGAGGGCACCTCAAAAGTCTGCAGTGTGGGTATGGGTTGGATGCAGAATTAAATTCCGCATCCAACAAGTCCCCAAACTCAAAATTTGGGTGAACCCATAAGGACATATTCCAAAAATACGATAGAAGAAATGGTTTTTCTTTTTCCCCTCTAAAATTTAGAACTTTTATTTTATTACTATAACTCTTATTTTATTATTTCCCTTATGAGGCCCATTTTAGACCTCAAAACTCCCCTAATGGACCTCTTGTGTTACTATAACTCTTTGGACAACTTTTGTTGCTCGAGTTGGAGATGTAATGTGTTCTCTATCTCCTTTAGGCTTCACTTTCCACACTCAGTCTTTTGGTTGTGTGGTTCATGGGGTGAAGCTCTAGCTGAAGTGGCCAACACTTTTCTCAACTTGTTGTGGTGGCAAAAGTTATTGGTGCTATTGTATGGACTACTTGACATACTCTTTTTCTCCCCGTGCCTTTGAAATCAATATTGGTTTTAGGATGTTTTCTTCCATCCTTTCTTTGAAAACAATCTAGCATGTGGCATGTTGCTTGCTTCTCGCAACAAGATGCCACACAATGGCCTTTCTTCCCACATAATGAATATACCTTTGGGTACCAACAATTGGTAGTGATATGGGATTTCTTCCGGCAGCAAGTACACAATTTCTTACCTGATATGTATACCTCTTGGTCTTCTTCTCCTTGTTATAACTGATTGACTTTCCACTTCTTCTAAGTGTTGGTGCACGCTGAGTCTTTGTACTTTCCTTGTTGTTGCTCTTCTGCAATTTGCCACTAGAATCATGTTGTCACATTCATTTGTTGTTGCTCTTTCTTCTAATGGGTAGGTTAATTCTTCCATGCTTTTTTCCTTTACAAATGTGATCTTCACATTCATGGCATTTTCCTCTCTATGATTGAAACTTAGGCCTTCATGCTTGACCCTCAGTTCAACTACAATGGGGATTAGAATGCCTTGTCTTCCTTAACAATTTTGAACCAATGACTCTAATATGCCTTTCAAATTTACCAAAAAGTTATTGAGAAAGGTTTGTAGGTGAGCTTCCCAAAGTTGTTTCAGTCACGACATTGGCTTTGGTAGTGGCAATGGAATGTTGCTTTAATTCCTTAGTCTCTTTGACAGTTGCTTGTAGCTTTTCCAATGCCTCTTTCCTTCTTTTCCAACTAAGTCTTCATCTAAGTCGGCATGTCCTCTTGCCAACTATCCATCTAGATGACCTCCCCCAGTGGCATTCTTTGAACTCTTCTCTTGTTCCAATTTGTGATAACTATAGTGTGGGAGTCTTGGCATTCATCAAATTGTTTCTTGAACATTGCCAACAATTGATTCTGCATACCATACATTTGGACCTTTTCCTTCAAGTGCCTATTCTCTTTTTGAATCTGAATGTTGATGGCTTGCAAGTCTTCCAACCTTTGTTTGTTTGTTTTACTCATGCTAGGTCTCCAAAGTTTTGGCTATTGTGTCATGGTCAAGGATTCAACTGCTCTAATAGTTAATAATTTATAAACAATGGAATTATAGCCCACTTGCTTTGCCAAAAGAGATCTTCTATAGAATTTACTTCTAATCTCTGTTTTTAGTCTTGTACAGATCTTTGTTTCTCAATTTTATGCATTTTAAAGTGTAAACAACCCAACACTTATTCAAAATTAAAAGTATTGCCTAGTCTTTAATATAACCGGCACACAACAACCAACAATGCAATAATAATTACTAATGAAGCCAATAAAAACAAAAACTATGCCAATACTGTATAAATCCTACGTCTGATCACTTATCCTCTTATAGTCTGCTATATAGGCTTGGATGCTATTGCGAAATTCTCTCAATGAAGAGGCATGTCTCCTACTTGCTGTATTGTGCCCAATCCCAACTCTCATTCAACTTCAATATTCGTTCATCAACAAATGTATGAGACGACCATTGAGTAAACCTTACTACATGTAACAATTAAATATTATTAAAATTGTTTTTATATGGAGAGGGAGACTGCTATAACGTCAACGAAGGAGATGGCCATTCATTAATACTCTTAGTGATTTCCATGTGAGAGAAATATTTTAATCATATGGGAGAGCCTGAAGTTACAAATGGCCAAACAAGGAAAGGAAAGCAATTAAATAATTAAATAATTGATTTAGTTGCACCAATTTCCATTCACCCACTGCCAACGAGTTCACTCCTTCCATTCCAGCGATTAAAGATTATAATGTTACAGCAATCAAGGTAAACCGGCATTCAATCTCTTTAAGGGAGATGTTCCAATACCCGGAGATAGACGTCTATCTTCCATTCGATATTGAACTGAGCAAGGTGCCGATTCCAAAATACATTAATATATTGTATTTACTTGATACATGTGGCTGTAGGATAAACGTTGGCTAGTGTTTTCTTTGACCATGCCACAACTTCCGAGGAGGACAGAGGAACGTCCAGGCAAACCACATAATTCACAATTCACTTCAAGCAAAATTGCATACTCCTCAACAGCTCACATGCCAGCATTGAGGGACACGATCCCAGAGAATGTGGGGGGTTCAAGCAACAGACCACCTGTGCGCAAAGTCTTCAGGATGACTAGGACCGCTTGTGTGCAGTCATGAGCGAGCAAAGGAGCTGCTCTGTCTTCTCCCAACAATCAATAAGTTCATCATAATTATAAACTTTCTACAATCTTACAACATATCTGTGATGGCCGCCATAGATTTCCAATCTATGAAATCAATGAATGGTGGAGAATAGCGAGCTGTTGGTGTTCTCTATTTGCTAAGGAAGAGTAAAAGTTATGAAGCAAATCTACAGAGATACTCTAGCAGATGTTGAATTGTCATATAAACAACCATTTACCTACAGAGTAGATTCCATTTAAACTCCCATTCAGAAATACAGAAATAACACACCATATAGAGAAAATCCATGACATATGAACACAACATATGAATTGTCATATAAACAACCATTTACCTACGAGTAGATTCCATTTAAACTCCCATTCAGAAATACAGAAATAACACACCATATAGAGAAAATCCATCACATATGAACACAATATTAACCTGGGAAGCCAAAACAAGAAAATTATCATTGCTAAGTTCTCAATTTCAACAATATGCTGTTACAGTGCAGTTCAAGGCTCTGTGCATTTTTTCTCTTTAGCCAGCCACCAAGAGGATAAAGTGGAAATGGGGTAATGAGAAAGACTGAACTTTTACTTTCCATTATTCTCTCCTATATTCATTTTTTATTTTATTTAATTTAATTTTAATTGATTTTTAAATTTACATTATATTTTTTATGTATTAGTTAATTTTTATTAATTACTATTTTTATTGTACTTTATGTAAGATTTATTTTAATTATCGTTCTATTAAATGAGGAGAGGATCAAATCTCGAGGTGTAAACTTTTTTTAATTTACAAAAATGTCTAATAAATATTCTTATTTGAAAGGGAAATGACCACCTAACTTAAGTGATTTCAAAATAGGGTAAATATAATCACATAATCAAATAGTTTTCCAAAAATTACTTAGTTGTATTTCTTTAAACCTAATAATGAATATTAAAAGTAGTTACTATGTAAAACAAAATTAATGAGCAGAAGGGCTGCATATTCCCTGCCACTGTGTAAAGGTTTGAGAGTGCATTAGTTTGATTGCAACCTTTTCATGTGCACATTTATCAAACTTTGAGGATGTTAGAATGAAAAAAAAATGTAAAATCCAGAAGATGAAAAAATTAATATTAATATACTCTTCAAAGTTCTACCTTCCTGAAAAAAGTAGAATATCATGATAATTGCAATGTACTAAGCTAGAGTCTGAGAGAAACCATGGAAACAGTAGCAATTGAATGAAAAAAAAAGATTAATTAATTTGACTTTGTCGGCAAATCTCTTAATATTTTCTGGCTTGGTTGTAAATTCATTAATTATGAACATATGACTTCATACAAATATGAATGAAAGTCATTTTTATAAGATCCAATAAACAATTTTTTTGACAATACTTCCCAACCCATTTGGGTTTCAACTCAACGAGTCATAGAAATGGGCAAAGCTAGACAAAACAACAATGAGCATTCAAATCTTGTTAGGTGCCAAGCTCATATGAATATGAATGAAAGTTATTTTAAGTCATAGAAATGGGCAAAGCTGGACAAAACAACAATGAACATTCAAATCCTGTTAGGTGCCAAGCTCAAGATATTACTCAAAGCATGCCAGGAGCAAGTAGAGGTGTATAAAGAAATCCATATCCGCTTGCATAGATCTAAACCATAGGCAGTTTCATTATTGCAATACTAATCAAAATAAACCTGGCCAGATGAAATTAAAGCTAGCATCGACTATAACAAAACTCACAGAAAAACCTCGATATGTGGGATTATACTTACGAGAAATGTGGGATTATAATTACGAGAAGCAGTTAGGTTACAAATGTTTCTTTGGTCGGTATTACAGGGATACCTGGCAGGACTCGAGAAAAGACCGAGTTTGAGAAATGATCAGATCGAAGCATAATAGTTTTATAAGGAGTATGCTATAAGGAGTATGCCACTTGCGTAATCGACTGGATTTCCATCCCAAAGAGAGAGAGACCGACTTGCAAAGCTACGCTTCAAAGCAAGCAATAATAAGAGGACGACCATTTATAAAGAGTATTCAAAACGAATTAAAAAAAGTAAATTACAAAATTTATGTCTTACTCTATTCTATTATGTTAAAAAAAAAAAATTAGAAAATTTAGGTCTTACTCTATTCTATTATGTTTTCGGATAAATTGGAATTCCTTTACGGATGTTGCGCACTGATGCTGCGCACACTATGATCTGAAACTATGATATTGGAGAGTGTATTTTATTTAGCAGGTATTGATCTAATACCATAGAGCATGTTGTAGAATGCACAGGAACAACTTGCACAATTAAACTCTCAAATTGAAATTAAACATATAGCAATTCAAACCAGCAATAAACCCACTGTCAATATAGAATAACATAGTAAATTAAGATAAAATATGCAATATACATATTTAATATGTATTAGAATAATATATATTAGAAACAGTGTTGAAGAGTGGTATTGGCAGAGGCATGCGCTTCATGAGGAGCCAATGTATTCCGCGAGTCTACCAATTGATCGCATTCTAATGATTTTGCAGTCTTATAAGTATGGTCTTTACATTGTAAGATAAAACATTAATGATTAAGCATCACTAAATAGTGACGACAGAGTCATACCTGTGCTGCAGGTGTGGTGGTCTAATAACTCCGATGCGTTGGTGGCTCATGTGCCTTGGTGCGTCTATTTGATTCATACAACCCCGACATCTGAAATCTCTGCCATTCAAGAATCTGCTAAAATCCTAGGTGCATTGGGTCTCATTCTCGTGGTAGATCCCATATACGAGGACTTTGTGGCAGAGCCAGTTCCATTTTCAATTGACTACATAATGATTCCCAAGATCGTTGCTTCCAAGGTGATAGTTAGCAAAAACCAAGCTGTCAAACTTGAGTTATTGCTCAGTTATAAAATTTTCATACGGATCTCTTTTTCTTTTTACTTGTTGGGTGAAACTTGTCTAACTCCGACTAGACAAGTATACCAATATGGTGGGACTTTTTGACCCGACTCTTTTACCTCGACAAGTTCTTACTTGTCGATTTTACCGATAGGTTAAGTTGACTTCGACAACTTGTCAGTTTTACAACTTAGTCAGAACTTAAGCGACAGGTTTTACTTCGACCACTTGTCAACTCGTTTGATTTTTAGTCGAAATTTACAAAGGATATTTCTTAGTTTAAAAGATTTAAGAAATTATAAATGTTTTTCACCCACCAGTAATATGAAGTAAAAACCGACACAATCAACAATTCGACAGAATTATAAGAACATATAACCAAAGATTTAAGAATATTTGAGTCTACCACTCTTTCGTAAAACTTGGAACTTTTACTGGGTGAGAAATTTATGGATTCTTTGATCTTTCACTCAAATCGTAAATGTAAACAACATTTACTCAAGTAATTCTGGAGAAAATGTTGGCTAAGTAAACATGCATTTCAACCATAAACTATTTGATATATACCATAAACTATTTGATATATATATATATATATATATATATATATATATATATATATATATAACTTGTCGAGAAATAACAAAAGAATAATACAAACTTGTCGGCTCTCTCCAATAGACTCTTCTACAGAGCTTTGTTTCTTCGATAGAATCAACCACATAGAAGCTTGAGCTTCAACTCCTTTTTTTTTCACTCTCAATTCTGCTCTCTCTCAGAGTTCTTTTCCTCTCTCCGAGTCTTCAAAAATTTACAATCTTCTTCTTCTATTTATAGGAAAACTGAAATTGTGTTGAAATATTGTAACTTCGAAGAATATTCTTTATGTATCTTTTGTGGTCCCCGATGGTCCAACTGGGAGAACCACTTGTATTACATTGTACCCCGATGCTCCTAATCGGAAGAACTAATAAGAGTCATGAGGTAGTCCCATCCAATTGTAAAGGTGGGTCATCAGCACCCCAGTGTGGTTACTTGAGCCTACATGTGTAACTCGAGCCTACATGAGTTTACTTAAGCCGACATGTTAAATGAGTAAACTTTAAGTAAACAGATGAATATAAATAGAGGTGTAGTGCTCCTCATTTGTGACATACACTCACTTGGTATAGCGCACTTGTGGAGGAGAGGAGTTGCTGGAGAAGGAGGAGAATCAGGTTTTTGATCTCCTTGTTGGTTTTACCTTTTTCCTTTTTGGGACATCTATATTGAGGAAGCTTTTGCTGGGTTTTTCCCTTTAGGGTTTTCCCAGGATAAATCTGTGTTGTTCTTGTGATACTGTTTCTTTCAGTGATCCTGTTTTATATGCTTTTATTATGAAAAATGAAATGATATACTAATGTCTTTGTTAAGCATATGAAAATTTAACATGGTATCAGAGCTAACCTGAATAGGGTAGCTTTCACAAGTTACAGAAGCTAGGGCTTCTTATTTTTTGGTTCTCTCTCCACAATCAATCAACAAAAGAAGGCTAGGCTGACTCTCTTTTGAAGGGTGCATCGTTCTGTCGAAGCGGAATTCGATTCCGAGCATTTTCAATTTTCGATGTGGAAATTAGGGCTTTCTACAGAAGAGGAATTTTTGGGTGAGACCAGCATAGGATTGTTCTCCTCATCAAAACCGAAATTTAGAGACCTGGATCAGTAAATTTGGTTGGGTAAATCTCTGGGAAAGTCAAACCCTAGTTTGACCCTGAGCTAGGAGAAACCCTAAATACTAAAAATGCTAAGTTTTGGTACAGTCGCTATATTCTGAGATTGGCGAAGTCTCAGAAGCTGACAATTTCAGGGGCCAAAGATAAAATCTTGATGAACACTGTGTCCAAAGGGCAGCCTTTGATTCGCTATATTCTGGGAGATATTATCTCTCCAAGTTAGGGTTCCAGCCTCATCCAGAATTCATCCCTAAACAGGACACCTGGGGAAAATTGCAATATCTTGGGCTACAGAAGTCCAAAGAGAATTCCTGAAGATGTTCCAGAAAGGGCACGGACTATAATTTCGGTGGTCCAACTTTCAGACTCAGAAGATGATCCAGTGACACGTGGCATGCCGTACAACTTCGCTGTTCTGAACAGTCCTGTAACAGGTTACCTTGGGAAAAGGGTCATAAATCCCAATTGGTGAATCCAATTCTGATGAAACCTGTGGGGTTGAATCAAGAACATTCCAGGTAACCTCAGTGCGAAGTTTCAGACACAGAGGAGCAGATAGTGCGAAGATATCTCAGAAACAGTGACAGAATTTTTTTGCAGAAGCTGAATCGCCTGATTGGAGAGTTGAAGAATTGAGTTTCTCAGGATCCAAGTACATCAGAAATCTCACCTCATTCAAACTCATTCCCTGGTAAGTTCAGATTCTCTTTTCTCAAAAAGGTTCAATTTTTTATTTTATCTATCAAGATGACTTCAAGCACCAAGCTTGAAGACAAGCTAGAAGGCATAGAAAATTTTCGAGCTTGGAAATACAGGATTGGTCTCATTCTCCAAGAGAATGATCTTGATAAGTATGTCAAAGAGGAAGTTTCAGAACCTGAAGAAGCTGAAGCCAAGGAAAAGAACAGAAAGGATATGATCAAGGCACAAAGAATTATTGCTGACTCCATTAAGGATCACTTGATTCCTCAAGTGTCATCCAAGAAGACTCCAAAAGAAATGTATGATGCCCTTTCCAGAATGTTTGAAGGAAGAAGCATCAACAGGAAGATGAATCTAAGAGCTCAGCTAAAGAGCACCAAGATGAGTCATGGAGAATCCATTCATGACTATTTCTCAAGGATCTCCCAGATCAAAGAGCAACTAGAAGCTATTGGAGATAAGCTTGATGAAGATGAATTGGTGATGACTGCTCTCAATGGCCTCACTAGACCATGGGAATCATTCATCCAAATGATGTGTGCCAGGAAGGAAAGCATGCTATTCGATGTGGTATGGGAAGATTGCATTCAAGAAGAGACTAGAGTGGCCAATAGAGAAGCATTACTCAAAGAGGATGGTCAAGCTCTAGCCACTCATACCAGAAAAAGAAGAAGGAATCAACCCATCTTCAAGAAAGGAAATCTCAAAGAGCATCATCATCCCAGAAAATTCCAAATATCAAAAGAAATTATATCAAGTAAGGACTACTCTGGTTTTCAATGCTTCCACTGTGACAAGATAGGACACATTGCCAGAAACTGTCCTGTAAAGAAGCAAGAATATCGACAGAGGATCAACAACAACAAAAGACATCAAGCTCATCTAGCTGAAGATGAGGATGAAGAAGAAGAAGATGAAGAACCTTCAAGAAAGCAAGCAAGAGAAGAAGATGCGGAAGAATATGTACTGTTTTCTGCCCTCTCTGGATCTGTGACTCCTGGAGAAGACACCTGGCTTATAGATAGTGGTGCTTCAAAGCACATGACAGGTCAAAAGAAAACCTTGTCCAAACTTGAAGAAAAGAGCTCTCCTCAGAAAGTATCCCTAGGAGATGACTATCAATATCCGATCAAAGGAGTTGGTGAAGCAAGCTACAAACTTGAATCAGGTAATCCCTTAAAAATGAAAGATGTATTATATGTACCTGGTCTAAAGAAAAATTTACTTTCTATCTCAGCCTTAGATAAAAAAGGTTTCAGAGTTGCCTTCATAGATGGTCAAGTACTCATGTGGCCCAAAGGAAAGAATATTGAAGACTCAATCATCATCAGTGAAGAAGAAGGGGGCTTGTATAAACTCAAGGGGCACTCAGAAACAGCCTTTGTGCATGAGTCCACTGACCCTAGTGAACTTTGGCATAGAAGGCTTGCCCACATCCATTACAAGGCTCTACCTCACGTGAACAAGGTAGTGACGGGATTACCAGATATGAAGATCCAGCATGAAGGCATTTGCAAAGGATATGCAAAGGGAAAGAACATCAAGAATCCATTCCCTAAGAGTGAAACAAAATCAAAAGGTACGTTGGAATTGATTCATTCAGATGTATGTGGTCCAATGTCGTACACATCCCTAAGTGGCTTTGAATACTATATCACATTTATTGATGATTTTTCAAGAAAGACTTGGATATACTTCTTGAAGGCAAAGGTGAAGTGTTTGAGAAATTCAAGGAGTTCAAAGCCTTGATAGAAAATCTTTCTGACATGAAAATCAAGATTCTTCGATCAGACAATGGAGGAGAATACACCTCAAAAGAGTTTGAGGCTTTTTGCAAAGATGCAGAAATAAAAAGGGAGCTAACTACTCCTTACAATCCTCAACAGAATGGGGTAGCAGAAAGAAAGAATAGAACCATCATGGAGGCAGTGAATACAATGTTATATGATCAAGATCTTCCAATGCACCTATGGGCAGAAGCGGCAAGAACTGCTGTATATGTACAAAATAGAATATCTCACAGTGCTCTTGGGTTCAGAACTCCAGAAGAGATATTCACAGGAAAGAAGCCTGAGGTAAGTCACCTCAAGATATTTGGTTGTCCTGTATATATCCATATACCAAAAGAGAAAAGAACCAAATTAGACCCTGCCGGAAAGAAGGGGATATTTGTTGGATATTGTGAAGTATCCAAAGCATTTAGAATCTACATTCCTGGATTCCGCCACATAGAAATCAGTCGAGATGTGACATTTGATGAAGAGACAGCTCTCAAAAGATCCAGGAAGTGCCAAATTGAAGAAGTATATGAAAAGGAAACACCACCCAGAAGTAAAGAAACTTCGTGTCTCCCTGAAGATGAGGCTCCTGAAGATCATGACATGGCAGAACCACAAGAACCTACCATGATGGAGATTTCAAGAAAAAGAAAGCCTGCTTGGACAAGAGAAATTCTACGAGAGGCAGAAAGATATGGAGCTCCTGAAGGCTCTACAAGGGAAAGAAAGAAACCCAATACTTTTTCCAACTATGTAGCCTTGATGTGTGACCTAGTAGAAAAAGAACCTACAAACTATGAGGAAGCAGTACAGAAGAAAGAATGGGTAGAAGCAATGACTGAAGAATACCAGTCAATTATGAAGAATGATGTATGGGATATAGTTCTCAAGCCAGAAGGAAAAAGTATAGTATCCTCCAAATGGATATTCAAAATCAAGCATGCAGCTAACGGAAGTATCGAGA
Organism: Pseudotsuga menziesii; assembly: GCA_001517045.1. Taxonomy (NCBI): domain Eukaryota; kingdom Viridiplantae; phylum Streptophyta; class Pinopsida; order Pinales; family Pinaceae; genus Pseudotsuga; species Pseudotsuga menziesii. The sequence continues at coordinate 233,420 of LPNX010028338.1, forward strand.
AGTATAAAGCGAGATTTGTGGCCAGAGGTTTCTCTCAGAAAGAGGGAATTGATTATGAAGAGACATTTGCTCCTGTAGCACGATATACTTCGATTAGAACTATCATGGCTCTTGCATCCATAATGAAGTGGGACTTACATCAGATGGATGTGAAAACTGCTTTTCTGAATGGTGTTATCGAAGAAGAAGTCTACATAGAGCAGCCTCAAGGATTTGAAGTTGAAGATAAACGTACTCATGTGTGCAAATTGAAGAAGGCCTTATATGGTCTTAAACAAGCTCCTAGAGCTTGGTATGAGAGGATAGATGGTTTCCTGGCGAGCATGGGCTTTATCAAGAGTAAGGTTGATCCTAACCTTTATCTCAAGGTTATAGAAGAAGAACCTGTCATCCTTCTACTATATGTGGATGATCTATTCTTGACAGGAAATAAGAAACAGATTATGGAAAACAAAAAGAGACTAGCAGAAGAATTTGAGATGAAAGACCTTGGGTTAATGCACTATTTCCTAGGTCTGGAAGTATGGCAAAGTTCAGATGGAATCTTTCTCAATCAAGGAAAGTATGCAGTAGAAATATTGAAAAGATTCAACATGTTGAATTGCAAAGCGTTATCCACTCCCATGGATTCCAACCTGAAGCTGTTAACTGATGACTCATCAGAGTTAGTAGATGTGACCCTTTACAGACAGATCATTGGGTCATTGATGTATTTGACAAATACCAGGCCAGACATTTGTTTTGCTGTGAACACCCTAAGTCAATATCTAGTTCAACCTAGACAGGTTCACTTGGTAGCTGCAAAACATGTGATGAGATATTTGAAAGGAACTATAGACTTTGGTCTATATTATGATAATGGTCACGAGTATAGATTGCATGGCTATACAGATGCAGATTGGGCCGGAAGCATCTCAGATAGAAAAAGCACCTCAGGTGGATGTTACAGTTTAGGATCTGCTATGATCTCATGGTTCAGCAGAAAGCAATCCAGTGTTGCTTTAAGTACAGCCGAAGCAGAATATATAGCAGCTTGCTCTGCTAGTTGTGAAGCCATATGGCTTCGGAAGATACTATCAGGATTATTCCACCTAGAGCTGGACACTACCGTGATTCTATGTGATAACCAAAGTTGCATAAAGATGACAGAGAACCCTGTGTTTCATGACAGATCAAAGCACATAGAAATCAGATATTTCTACATTCGAGATATGATGCAGAAGGGAGTTATAAAGCTTCAATATGTGAGTACTGATGAACAAGTTGCTGATATTTTGACAAAGCCTCTGTCCCGAGTAAAGTTTGAACACTTTCGAGACAAGCTTGGTGTGGTTCGAAAGGACCTTCCCCGAAAGGGGGAGTAGTGATGCTGTAATGGGATTGTATCATCCCTGGGCACTTGCCCTAAAGTGATCCGGAGACCTCGGTCTTCGAGAATGAAGAGGGATTGTATCATCCTGGGACATCTGTCCATAATAGATCCGGTGGCTTCGGTCCTCGAGAATGTGGTAGGATTGCATCATCCTTGGACTCAAGTCCTAAAGTGATAGGGAGTGATTATCCCGTAATTGTATCCGGTGACTTCGGTTATCGAGAATGTGGTGGGATTGTATCATCCCTAGACTTTAAGTCCAAAATGATCCAAAGAATTTTTTGTCTTTGAGTTGTGGTTTGCAGGTTGTTGCTGATGATGATGATGACATACTGATTGACAGATCAGAATATGCTGAAGATATTGTTGCTGACCAAACAGTCAAAGTGATGAAGATGTTGCTGATTGAAAGGTCAAAGTGCTGAAGATGTTGCTGCAAATTGAAAGATCAAAATGCTGAAGATGTTCTTGATGATGAAAACTGAAGATTGAAGATGAAGACTACATAATGTTGAAAAGCTTCCAATGATTTATAGATGTGTTATCCTACTGATATTGATGATGTCTGATATCTCTACTCTTGTTGTTGTTGATATAGAATACCCTTCTCGTTAAGGGGGAGTGTTGAAATATTGTAACTTCGAAGAATATTCTTTATGTATCTTTGATGGTCCAACCGGGAGAACCACTTGTATTACATTGTACCCTGATGCTCCTAATCGGAAGAACTAATAAGAGTCATGAGGTAGTCCCATCCAATTGTAAAGGTGGGTCATCAGCACCCCAGTGTGGTTACTTGAGCCTACATGTGTAACTCGAGTCTACATGAGTTTACTTAAGCCGACATGTTAAATGAGTAAACTTTAAGTAAACGGATGAATATAAATAGAGGTGTAGTGCTCCTCATTTGTGACATACACTCACTTGGTATAGCGCACTTGTGGAGGAGAGG
>LPNX010028338.1:238353-304383 GCA_001517045.1 Pseudotsuga menziesii
CTCTACGTTGAGCACGAAATTACACTTCTACCTCATACCGGGCTGTAGAATGCGCCTCTCAGCGCAACCAGTTATACTTTTGTGGTGTTAAGGAGGTGGTATTAACACCGTTTACATTTTGTGGTGTTAAGGTGGTGGTATTAGCACCAATTATATTTTGTGGTGCTAAAATAGTGTCAATGTTTATTAATATTATTGCAAATAGTGTTTTCTCTCATCTACTTTAAGAGAGATTCCATGTTGACATGTACAATAAAGTGGTGCTATGATATTATTTGTCAAATGGACATGTATAAGTAGGATTTAATTATTAGGATTTGCACCATAAATACAAGTACTTTACAAATAATTATTTTATAAATAACTTTATTCAATTTTTTGTTTCTTGTTTTACTCATTCAAACAAACCGTCAAACTTAATTTATGAGTTTTTGCACCACAATCACAACAAATTCATTTTTTATATTTTATTTTTGTAACTTTAAAACAAATAAATTCACATGATTCATTTATGATGCTTTACACCACAATCATAGCAAGCTCACAAATAATAATTTTATAAATAATTCAATTTAATTAATCATTTTAAATATTATTTAAATAATTTAGTACCTAATTAAAGTGAACCACTTTTAATTTATTACTATTATAAAAGTAGTAATAAAAATGATTTGAATAGAAAATTGATTATTTAATGAAAATATTTTTGTTTTTCTGTTAATTCTTTTTTATTGATATTAGTATCATAATTAGGTTTTTAGCTCAAGGCATGAGTTTCAAATCCAGGGACACCTCAATAATCTAGGATGAAGAAAGACACCTCAAAGGTCACCACATGTCTTCCTAAGAGTATTCTTAGCATGTAAGTGTGAGACTTGTAGCTATTATAAGGTTTTTAATCACTAGGGATAGGTCTAGTGTCCCTCAACATGGTTGATAGAAGAAACTTACACCTTTGGCTAAACAAATCCTAATACTATAGAAGTGCCATGTTTGCAACTACAATATAGTGGTACTAAGAGATTATTTGTCACATGGACTAAGAGATTATTTGTCACATGGACATGTACAAATATGATTTATTTATGATGATTTGCACCATAAATATAACAACTTCACAAATAAATATTTTGTAAATTACTTAATTTATTTTTTTCAATAAAAAGAATGATCAAGATTAATTTATGAGATTTGATACCATAATCACCACAAATTCAATTGTTTATTTCTATCATGCTTAAACAAATAAATTGAAATGATTCATTTATGAGGCTTTGCACCACAAGCACCAAAAGTACCAAAAGTACACAAATAATTATTTTGTAAATAACTCAATTTCGTATTATTTTTAATATTATTTAAGGAAATAAATACCTAGGGTTGTTAAAATTGACAAATGATTAAAGATTGTCGTATTTAATTTATTATTATTCTAAAATAGAATAAAAGTGATTGGAAATGAATTTTGATTATTCAATTGGGTGTATTTTCATTGAACTTATTAAATTTATTTATGGATATTAGTATCAATATTAAATTTTGAGCACAAGGCATGGATCTCAAATCCTTGAGGGAGGAAACCTCTACCTTGGGTCGTAAAAGAAGCTTTTAAGAATCTAGGTCAAAGAAATATGGTCAACACAAGTGTTTTCCTAAGAGTGTTCTTGGTGTATATATGTAGGATTTGATGGGATTATAAGGTTTTGATCACTAGCGATAGGCCTATTGGTCCTCATCGTATTTAAGAGAAAAAAACTAGGCCTTAGGTAAAATGAATCTTCTAGGCATGTAGGGAAAATAATGATGCGTTAAGCCGACACAAATTACTATTTGAGACGATCATTGGCCTTATAATAGAGAAATAGGGATAAACCAGAGGAAATTAAACTAATTATAAGTATTTGGGGCATAAACATGATTAAGGGAGGAAAACTAGGCCTTAACCATTAGATGAAACCTATAGAAATGTAAGATTAACAAGTATACCTCTAACCACCACATAAGTCCTCCTAAGGGTATCCTTGGCCTAATATTGGGAGTATTAATGTCACTAAGAGGTTTTAAGCATTGTATATGGGTTTCAAGGCCCTTGACATGTTTGAGGGAGGAAACTTAGGCCTTATCCCCTAATAAAACAATTTTGGCATCCAAGACCAAACAAAACACCTCAGACAACTACACATGACATATGAGGGGTATTCTTTACCTATAAGTGAGGAATTCAATGCTATTATGAGGTTTTTTCTATTACATATAGGTATTAGGGTTTGTTTATGTCATAGGAGGAAACTTGGCCCTTTGACCAAAATAGAAGGTTTGAAACACACCCATGAACGCCCAATGCTATCCTTGGAATCTGAGTGTTAGTGTAAGTGGCACTAGATATGGGTCTTAGAACCTTTTACATAGTCATGGGAGGAATCATAGGACTTAGGAACTAAAGGAAGGTTTTAAGAATCTCAAGCTAAGAGTCATGTCTCAAACTACCACATAGGAGATCATGCACTATATGGGATCTCATTATCCTTAAAGTGGGATATGTGTGGAAATATGTAGTTTTGTGATCCGAAAACAAGATCTTTGCTACTCTATGATGTTAACATGAATTGCATAAAGAGCATGAATGAAGCTCACAAATCCATAAGAAGAGAACCAAACAGCATAGACAATACGCACATAAAGACAACAAGTTGATAACGGAGTTCATCCAGGATGGACTACGTCTCCGGGCCTGCTTCTCAATAGGAGGGCCGATCTATAATCTTAGCATAAGGAAAAATACATGGCAATGATACAATGATACCTTGGCGACAATGGTCAGGAAGAGAACCGCTGCCCAAAACACAACCAGACTGCTTCCAGCAACTCCGAAGCCTGAAGACAGTGTAAAACGAGTATAAACACTCGTACCTTCCTCTTGCAGAGCTACGCAATCTCCCTTCTCTCCTTTAGCTACAAAGTCTCCACTCCAAAGCATGAGTGGCAAATGGCAACTAAGGGGGCTTCTATAGCCATGACTTGCCCCTCTTCACATTTTCCTCATGTTCTCTTTGGTTACAACAATTTTTTCAAGATTGGCATCTGTTTCAACTTCTCAAGTTTTGGTTGGGTTCACTTAAAGCTCCTTTTATCATGTAGTTGACATAATTAACAACTATGCCAACCACATACCCAAGTATGGCATTAATAAAATCTGGTTGCAAAACTACCCAACCGAACTATGTATAAAACCCAAAAATTTGTTATAACGGAGAGACAATTCTCAACCCACTTTTAACCCAAACTCCATAGTTTATAATTCGACATGTGCTGAAATAGAGCCGCGGGCTCCCGGTCACGCTGGAGGAAGAACCAAGGTCGGGGCTAAGCCTCGGCTCCTTTGGGGCTCGAAATGCCACTGCATACTTTAAATAAATTTATTTCCATACATTATACAAGGAACACCTTGTGGGCTAATGGTAAGGCGGAGCACTATGCAGGAGAGGTCACAGGGTCGAAACCCGTGGAGGCCAGTCTTCTTACTAAACTTTTAACCAATCATCAAGTGCCATGTGGCAAAATATTACTGGGCCAACACACCTTCCGTACATACACGTGTTCCCTCTGGATTGGACTGTACGATTGAATGGGTTGACACGTCATCCGTCCGTACATGCCACATGTCATCCTATCATTGGTTCGTACACATGCCATGTCATCATGTTTGTACAGTACGGATTCCATGTGTCACCCTGTCAGTGGTGCCACGTGGCACCTCTTTTGCTAATTTTGCCTGTTTCATCAATACAACAGAATGCGATAACTTTCTCATACGGAGTCCATTTGAGGTGAAATGAACGCCGTTGGAATCATCTTGATGAGCCCTTTGATCTGACGCCAGTTTTGTTGAGATTGGAGGACTTCAAAAATTCTGCCTTCTTGGATCCTCCTGGATCATTCCTCCCCACTGAGAAGCTTTTGGCCTCCAAAAGCCTTTACTAATCAACAGATTGGTGAGGGAATTGCTCCCTCACTTTCTCCTTCTCGATCCACTTGGATTTGCTTGGATGAGTGCCTCTGATGCCCACTCGAAGATAATCAACATCACCTCTGCGAGAAGTCCTTATCCTTCTGTCTAGGATGACATCTTCCTATAGCTCATCCATGTACTCAGGAGCAAATTCATCAACTGATGGCAATGAGACATTCTCCCTTTCATCCATGATCATGGGAGGCTCATAGAGTTTCAAGTTCTCAACATTCACCATTGAGTAGATCTGCATGTATGGCGGTAGCTCTAAGCGAAAGGCATTCGTCCCAATCTTCTCCAAGATGGTGAAGGGACCATATCTGATGGGCTTGAGCTTCTTGCCTTCTTCGTTCATCCTCTCCTTGCTGATGTGAAGCCACACTTGATCTCCCACCTGAAACTGATGATCAACTCTATGCTTGTCATGGCGAGCCTTGTACTGGGCTTGACTCTTCTCCAACTACTCTTGCACTGCTTGATGTACCTGTTGAACTCTCTGAATGAACCTGCGGGCTTTGTCTTCATCCTTGGAAGTGCTTGAACCAACCTCTCTCCCATAAGTCAAGTCCAATGGAGTCTTTGGCAAGTACCCAAAGCATGTCTCAAATGACGAGCTCTGAGTGGAAGAATGCATAGCCCTGTTGTAGGCATGCTGCACATACTGGATCTGTTCATCCCATATCTTAGGATGCTTGTTGCAATAGCCTCGAAGCAAATGGACAACTGTCTTGTTGACTACCTCTGTTTGTCCATTGGTTTGTGGATGGAAAGCGGTGCTCCTCTTCAGCTTGGTGTCCATCATACACCATAACTTTGTCCAAAAGTCTCCAAGGAATCGGGAGTCCCGATCCGAGATAATAGATGTAGGAAGTCCAAAGTGAACCCATACATGCTGAAAGAAGAGAGAAGCAGCCTGCTCTACAGTGACCTGCTTTTTACATGGCATAAGAATACACATCTTGCTAAACCTATCCATGACCACATACAAGTAGTCATGACCCCTCCTAGACATAGGCAAAGCCCCCACAAAATCCATGGAAATGCTTTCCCAAGGATGGGAAGGAACAAGAAGTGGTGAGTACAGCCCCAATTTTCTATTAGTGGGCTTACAAGTAGAGCACATCACACACCCCTTTACATATTTTGTTACAATGTCTTTCATGCGAGGCCAATACATAAGTCTTTGCAAATGAGCCAAAGTCTTACCTACCCCAAAATGACCTGATACAAGAGAAGTATGAGCTTCTCGTATTACATGGACTCTTTCACTGATAGGAACACATAGCTTGCCGAAATGATAGAGCAACTTTCCTTGCAAATAGTAGTCTTCCACCTGTGTGCCATTGGTTAGCTTCTCATAAATCTCCTTGAAATCATCATCAGTAGCATACTGCTCAATATAACTTTCATGGGATAAAGAAGCATTTTTCAAAACAATAGATGCAACAATAGGAGGTCTAGAAAGCATATCTGCCACTTTGTTACTAGTACCCTTCTTGTACTTGATCACTAGATGGAATTGTTGAAGAAATCCCATCCACCTGAAATGACGAGCTTGCTGGAGCTTAGTCTGGGACTGGAGATATTGCAAGGGCTGATGATCGGTATGGATGATCGTCTCCTTACCCATCAAGTAGTGTTTCCACTTCTTGACACTCTGAACCAAAGCATACAACTCTTTGTCATAGGTGGGGTAGTTGATCACTGCTTGAGTAAAAGTCTCTGAATGGTAGCAAATAGGCTTGCGGTGCTGCATCAATACTGCCCCCATGGCATATCCACTGGCATCTATCTCTATTTCAAATGGCTGCTGCAAATCGGGCAAGTCTAGGACTGGGGCGGTGCTGATCTTTCCCTTCAATGTGTCAAAGGATTTTTGCTGCTTACCTCCGCACTGGAAGGCTTTCTTTACACTTGTTAAGGCATGCAAAGGAGATGCTATCTATGAGAAGTTCTAAATGAACCTCCTCCAATATTGAACAGCTCCTAAAAAGCTTCTCACTTCAGTAGTGTTAGTAGGCTTAGGCCAATTGACAATTACATCAACTTTTGAAGGATCAATTTTTAAATTTCCACCTCCTACAATATGACCCAAGTAAACTAATGAATTTTTTCCAAATTCACACGATGACAATTTTACATACAATTTCTCCTTTTTCAAAGTATCTAATACTTGCTTTACATGCCCCACATGTGCTTCCCAAGTTTTGCTAAAGACCAAGATATCATCTAAGTATACAATGACAAAATCATCTAAGAAAGGCCGGAAAACATCATTCATTACCCGCATGAAGGTTGCAGGTGCATTGCAAAGCCCAAAGGGCATCACCAACCACTCAAATAGACCTTGCTTGGTCTTGAAATCTGTCTTCCACACATCAGTTTCTGCAATTCTGATATGGTGGTAGCCACTGTGCAAATCCAACTTGGTAAAGAACACAACATCTTTCAACTGGTAGAGCAAGTCATCTATGCGAGGAAGCGGGTATCGATTCTTGATCGTGATCTTGTTGAGAGCCCGATAGTCAACGCACATCCTCCATGTGCCATCTTTCTTCATCACCATCACAATCGGAAAACCACATGGAGAGGAGCTGGGTCTGATCACTCCTTGGTCCAACAAGTCTTGAACCTGCTTCTTAATCTCTGCCATTTCAACTGCGGGCAACCTGTACATGCCCACATTAGGAAGAAGGGCATCCCGCTGGAGATGGATCTCATGTTGAATCTCCCTTTTGGGAGGCAAACCTGTAGGTTCCTGAAATATTTCATCATAGTTAGCCACAATATCAATCATAACCTTTTTATGAGAAGGATCACAACCTTTGAAAGCATCGGATGCTTCAGCATCTTTTTCTCTCACAACCATGAGCATGTATCTCTTATTAGTGTTGATGAGTCTCTTCATCTGTCTTGCACTAACAAGAGTGGTGTTAGCCTTCATACTGTGAGCTCTCACGATGTACTCCACCCCATTTTTGGTGAGATGGTACTTGTTCTCGTGACGGAAGAATACTGCTTTTCGATCATACAAGTATGGGCTTCCCAATTCGATACCGCAGATTTCAAGAGGAACAACATCTAAGTCCACCTCATCGATCAACTTTGAAGCAATTGAAAACCTTAACCTGCATTGCTTAGTCACCTGTAGCTTAGCATTATCACATACCCATCCAAGAGGATAGGGCTTGGGGTGAGGTTTAGTCTGTATGCCCAACTTCTTAACAACTGATTCTGAGATCAAATTTACTTGAGAACCCGGATCAAATAATGTTTCAATCTTTCAATGCTTAGAAACAACTCTGATGTGAAACAACTCACTTCTTCTTTTATCATTTTCTTTAGAAACATGAGTATAACTTGAACCAGTATGAGGAGTTTTGTTACCTTGCATTCCCACGGCTGTAATCTTGGTTTCGTCACCTGAGTCAGAACCCAAATCTCGTTGTGCTGTTGCAATGGTCTTTTTCTTATTTTTGCCTCCATAATGCTTTGGCCTCTATTCAGGATGCAACTTCCAACAACTTTCTTCATCATGCCCATCACTGTCTCAATGTTTGCAATGGAGCTTTCCTCCTTCCTTCTTGGCAGTAGCTGTCTTCTTGCTCGTCTTTTTTCTTGAAATTGTGGTTGTTGTTGGGCTTGAAAGGATTCTTCTGATGGTCTTCTTGCAAATGCTTCCCCTTGCTCTCAAGATGAGTATCCTGAACACTTGCTTCATCCACACTAGTAGGATTTAGCAACAGCAAAGTATGGCGTAGATAATGATGAAGAGCACCAATGTACTTCAAAAGAGTGTCAGGAGAATCTAAAGAAATATTCAACTCTAAAGCTTTCTTTCTAAATTCTTCAGTAAAATTCTGAACACTCTGACCCTTTCCTTGTCTAAAACTTTGCCAATCCATCATAGCCTTTTGAACATAACCCAACGGATAAAATTGCTTACGTAAAGCAGAAATGAAAGCAGACCACAATGAGAGAAGATTACCCATTTGTTTGCTACCTTGCTGAATCTTGCTTTCCCACCATACAAGTGCGGTTCCTGTCAGCCGAAGTGAAGCCAACTAAATCTTCACATCTTCTTCTTTGATCTGCTGGACTCGGCAATAGACCTCAATTTTCCTTATCCAATTGTTCAACTTCTCTGCATTCGCTTCCCCATTGAACATGGGCAAATCAAACTTCACATCGAGCTTTAATAAGGGCTTCTTTTGAGGTTCTTTGTGAGGAACCTTGGAATGCTGAGAATGAGATGAGGAAGAAGCACTTGAACTTGTGCTTGAAGCTGAAGGTGAAGAGGGAGGTTCAGGAGGCTCTTCGCCACCTCCTTCTTGGTTAACTGAAGCGTTGCCTTCATCCTTCACTTCTTTGTCTTCCTTCTTTACTTCACTGCCTTTTCTTTCTTTTGCCATGCGTTCTTCATAGTCTGCAAACAACTTGTCTACCTTGTCGGCCATCATATAGAAGACCTTGTGAAAGTTTGCCTCCATCTCGATGCGGGCATCATTAGCATCCATCTTCCTCCTTTGGTGTGCATGTCCGATCTCGGAATTATAAGGCTCTAATGTACCCTCACCAGCTTGCAGTTTAGCCCTCGTGAGCATCCACACTCACAATCCAATGTCACATAGACCTACTCTGATACCGCATGATCTGAAAACAAGATCTTTGCTACTCTATGACGTTAACATGAATTGCATAAAGAGCATGAATGAAGCTCACAAATCCAAAGAAGAGAACCAAACATCATAGACAATACGCACATAAAGACAACAAGTTGATAACGGAGTTCATCCAGGATGGACTACGTCTCTGGGCCTGCTTCTCAATAGGAGGACCGATCTATAATCTCAGCATAAGGAAAAATACATGGCAATGATACAATGATACTTTGGCGACAATGGTCAAGAAGAGAACCGCTGCCCAAAACACAACCAGACTGCTTCCAGCAACTCCGAAGCCTGAAGATGGTGTAAAACGAGTATAAACACTCGTACCTTCCTCCTGTAGAGCTACGCAATCTCCCTTCTCTCCTTTAGCTACAAAGTCTCCACTCCAAATCATGAGTGGCAAATGGAAACTAAGGGGGCTTATATATCCATGACTTGCCCCTCTTCACATTTTCCTCATGTTCTCTTTGGTTACAACAAATTTTCCAAGATTGGCATCTTGTTTCAACTTCTCAAGTTTTGGTTGGGTTCACTTAAAGCTCCTTTTATCATGTATTTGACATAATTAACACCTATGCCAACCACATACCCAAGTATGGCATTAATAAAATCTGGTTGCAAAACTACCCAACCGAACTATGTATAAAACCCAAAAAATTGTTATAACGGAGAAACAATTCTCAACCCACTTTTAACCTAAACTCCATAGTTTATAATTCGACATGTGCTGAAATAGAGCACGGGCTCCCATGCTGGTCGGAGCTCCCGGTCACGCTGGAGGAAGAACCAAGGTCGGGGCTAAGCCCCGACTCCTTTGGGGCTCGAAATGCCACTGCATACTTTAAATAAATTTATTTCCATACATTATACAAGGAACACCTTGTGGGCTAACGGTAAGGCGGAGCACTATGTAGGAGAGGTCACAGGGTCGAAACCCGTGGAGGCCAGTCTTCTTACTAAACTTTTAACCAATCATCAAGTGCCATGTGGTGAAATATTACTGGGCCAACACACCTTCCGTACAGACATGTGTTCCCTCTGGATTGGATCATACCATTGAATGGGTTGACACGTCATCCGTCCGTACATGCCACATGTCATCCTCTCATTGGTTCGTACACATGCCATGTCATCATGTCCATACAGTACGGATGCCATGTGTCACCCTGTCAATGGTGCCACGTGGCACCTCTTTTGCCAATTTTGCCTGTTTCAGCAATACAACAGAACGTGATATCTTTCTCATACAGAGTCCGTTTGAGGTGAAACGAATGCCGTTGGAATCGTCTCGATGAGCCCTTTGCTCTGATGCCAGTTTTTCTAATATTGGAGGACTTAAAATTTTTTTCCTTCTTGGATCCTCCTGGATCATTTTGTGCACTAGGGATAAGCCTTTCACAATGGTTATGGAGGAAATTGAGGGAATCATACCCTAAAATAATATTATTATGGTAATGTGCAATGATGAAGGCCATGAACCATATTATACACCCTTTAAAGTGTAGCTTTGGCATAAAAGTTGGATATGGGCACAATCAACAGTTTTTTCATAGTGGTATGGCTCTCAAAGTTGTCCAAGAGACTTTGGAATGACATTCTAGGGAATAATACCATCTCATTGTCCCTAAATAAAGCATTCAAGCATTAGGATCCATGAATAATTCCTTGAGGAACCATACATGAATTTTCAAGGGTATCCATGGTTATATGTATCTAGGTCTTACGTGCTTGGGTCCTGGGACATGGTTATTAAAGGGATACGATATTGAGGAATGATGTCCTAGGGAGGAAGGCCGTTCCTTCTTCCCTAACAAAAATACTAATGCACTTATATCCATGAGTAATGCTTCAAAGCACCATGCATGACATCACATGGATATATTTGTCACTATGTATCCAAGGATTAGGCTTTGGGGATTTGGACATGGTCATGGGAGGATACTTGAACCTTTGGACCTAAAGGATTATTCTAGCCATCAAAGGCTAATAATATTTCCTCCACCAACCACACCTGGCCTCTTCAAATGGTAACATTGGCATATTGTTGAATACATTAGTTCCATTAGGTTCCCATGTGCATTATGTATGTGTCTCACGACCTTGCGAATGATTCTATAGGGAAGAATACCATGCCTTTGGTCTTAAATAAACCATTGAGGCATCTATAACCATGAAAAATTCCTCAAAGCACCACACATGACTTTGCAAGGGTATCCATGTTCCTCTATATCAAGGTCTTAGGGACTTGGGGCCTTTGACATGGTCATTGGCAGAGACATGAACCTTTTTCCTTAAATAAATCTTATATTCATCTAGGGATTACAATGTTTCATCAACCAACCACTTATGGCATCATGAATCTATTATTCACCTATGATCGAGGATTCCAATCCCATTAAGTGGTTTTGAGAAATATGCATTTTCCTTAAGGCCTTGGGAAGGGCATTCTAGGGTTAAAAAACACAACCCTTTCTCTCTAAATCAACCGTTGAGGTTACCAAATCCATGAAAAATGCACTCAATGCACCACACAATAATTTGTAGGGGTATTTGTGGTAGTATGTATCCATGTCTTGGGGACTCAAGGGATTAGATATGGTAATCAGAGGATACCTGAAGCTTGTCCCCTAAAGGAATCTTCTTGTCATCCATGGCTAAGAATGTTTCCTCCACCAAACACGCATGGTCTTATGAGGGTATCACTGGCCTACGATTCAAGATGTCAAAGGAATTAGGTGGTTTTGAGTAGTATGTACCTGTATTAGGGCCTTGGGAATGACATTATAGGGAATAATACCATGCCTTTGGAATTAAGGATTTATTGAGGCTTCAAGAGCCATGATCAATGCCTCAAAATTCCACACATGACTTCATTTGGGTATTTGTAGCACTATGTATCTAGGTCTTGTGGCTTAGGGAATTCAACATTGTTAGTGGAGGAGACATTAAATTAGGTCCTTAAATGAATCTTCTAGCCATCCATGGATAAGAATATTGCCTCCACCAACAAGACATGGCTCCTCCTAAGAGTATTAGTGGCCTATGATTGAGGATTGATGCCATCAGGTGGATTTGAGTAATAATATGCACATATATTATGGTCTTGGAAATGATATTCTATAGAATAATACCATGACTTTGGTTGTAAAGAAACAATTTATGCATCCAAATCCATAAATAATGGCAGAAATAACCACACATGAATTCACAAGGTACCCATGGAATTATATATCCAAGACCTGGGGGCTTGGGGCCTAGGACATGGTCAAGGGAGGAGACAAGTACATTTGAACCTAAAGTAATATTTTATCCATTAGGGCTAATATGGTTTCCTCCAACAACCACACATGGCCTTCTTAGGGTATCAATACATCATGGTTGAGGATGTTAATTCCATTAGGTGATTTAGAGTAGTACTTACATGTGTCAAGAGACCTTGGGAATGGTGTTTGAGGGAAGAAGTCCAATAGTTTGGCCCTAAATAAAATTTTGAGGTATTCAAAGCCATTACAAATTCCTCAAGGAAACATGTATGAATTTTTAGGGGTGTCTATGGAACTATGTATCTACGTTTTTGGCCTTGGGACCTTCGACATGGTCAATGGAGGAAACTTGCACTTCGGTCCCTAAAGGGATCCTCTATCCATCAAATACTAACGACGTTACCTCCATTAATGGAACATGGTCTCCAGAGTGAATTATTGTCATATGATTTAGTTTTTTAGTTCCATTAGGTGGATTTTAGTAGTATGTATGTGTCTCAGGGAATTAGAAATGAAGTTATAGGGAATAAGACCATGCCGCTGTCCTTAAAGAAATCATTGGGGAATTAAAATCCATGAACACTTCCTTAAATCCCCATGCATGACTTCGCAGGGGTATTTATAGCACTATGCATATAGGTATTGTGGCTCTAGATCCTTGGATATGATTATTGCAAGAGACCTAAACCTTTGGCTCAATAAGAATCTTCCAAACATATAGGGCTAAGAAGGTCACCTCCACATATGACACATGGCCTATTGAGGGAATCATTGGCATATGATTGAGGATGTCGATGCCATTAGGGGTCATTGAGCATTATCTAGGTTCCATAGGTCCTTGGGAATGGAATTCTATGGAATAATACCATGTCCTTGACCCTAAAGAAACCATCGATCCATCCATAGCCATGAACAATACCTTAGAGCATGAAACACGACTTTGCATGGGTATCCATGGTGTTATCTATATATGCCTTGTGATCTTTTATCCTTGGACATTGTTAATGGAGGAGACATGAAGGTTGAGCCCTACAACAATATTCTAGCGATCTAGGGACAAGAAGGTTTCTTCCACCAATAACACATGGCCTCCTGAGGGTGTCATCATCCTATGATTTTTGATGTATGTACCATTTGGTGGTTTTGATCCATATGTATATTTCCTAGGGCCTTGGGAATGTAATTCCATGGAAGAATAACGTGCCTTTGTATCTAAGGAAACCATGAAACAATGCATCCAAGTCCAAACCCCTTAAATTCCTTGACTGCTGAAGAAATATTTTGGGAATCTAAGTCCAAACATGACATCTAAAATTACCACACATGATTTCGTGAGGTTATTATTCATCTATAAGTAGGGATACTTGTTCCCCTATGATGCTTTAGAACTATCTATGTGTTTTAGGGATCTATAGATGGTTGGGGTAGGAAAATCAAGCTTATTCCCTAAAGGAAGCTTCTAAGAATCCAAGGTCATGATTAACACCTAAAATCATCATACATGACATCCCGATGATATGTGTATCTTAGAGTGCTAATATGTGTGGCAATAGGGATTTTTAGGTTCTTAGGGTCTTGGACATGGATGAAGGAGAATACTTGAGGTGCAAACTATAAAAGAAGCTTCAAGAAATCAAAGGCTATGAATATTGACTCAAAGCACCAAACATTATGTATCAATAGTATTCATGATTTCTGAGTGGGGATATTGATGCCATTAAATGTTTCGTAGGAATAGGTTTAGATATTGAGGCTTTGCACATGGTTCAAGGAGGAATAGATATGTAATAATTTGATATGATTGTAACGCAAGAAAAAACAAAAAATCATCCAATTTAAGTAGAGATTCTTTAAAATTTCCTTGCAAAGAAAATTGCAGGAAATATTACAAGAAAAAAGTAAAAAAAAAGAATCTAAGATGATATATTCAATTGAAATATCCATTTACAGCCTTAGGAATTTGTTATGAGAGAGTTTTTTTTAAACAACTCCAATAGTAGAGTAAGTAGATTACTAGCATCCAAAATGGAAATATCAATCAATTGAAGGAAAGGTCATCATAGAGAATTGGAAATACCATTTTTGTTGTTCATGGAAATGGTAGAGGATGAAGAAACATCAACCATTGAAATCACTATTATTTCAAGGTGATTTATCTTATCTAGATAGTCCACATAATTCATTTTACAAGATAAAAAATATGAGACTCTCTTTATTTGATTTTAATGTCACCTCAATAATTCTAGAGCAAATTTTGTGGGGGTCTTCTAGTTTTTTATAATGTTTTTAACCACTCTTTGCATTAATTATGAATGATGATAGTTATACCATGATCACAAGACTATAGAAACACATATTTAGGCTATACACTTCACCCCATAGTATTATATTACTTAAGTATGTTAGGAATACACATTTGAATTCACCAATGGCTCATTTCCAAGGTGGTACAACTTTATTATTATAAGAGTAACCGACAAATCCTTCTGGGTATAATCCATATTGAAATAGGCAATGATATGTGAAGTTTTTTTCCTCCTACACACTAGGGTTTGGTGGAAACTTGTGTCCATGACACGCCCATGAATTCTTGCAAAGAAAAATAATAAAATCTACTATTTTGATCATAGAACCGCGTAACTAGTGCATAACTACTCGATTACACAATAACAAAATGTGGTATTGTATATAATGATCAATAAAATGGCACCATATGTGCAACATATCCACCATGTATGCACACATAGATTTTTTTGAAGTTCCCATACTTCATAGTAATAAAATAGTACTATATGGCAATAAAATAAATGATCATAGATCCCTTCTAATCTTGATATTTTAATTATTGATACATTTTCACTTTAATTTTGTTTTGATCCCTATATGTGCTCAATACATCCTGAGTTTCAAAAACCAAAGTAGATCCTTCTTAACTATATATCTAGCATGCCTAGGGAAGGACCAAATCACCTAAGGTGCAACCATATTTTATATTGAATAAACTTGAGGACACCATTGAACCTTAAGATATGTGATCATTTACTAAGTATAATAAATCCATAGCTACGATGATATAATAAGAATAAATTAATTAGTTTTTAAAATAAAATACAAAATGTTAAAGATCAATCTTTGAGATCCTATTTTACTTTTTGGCATATTAAAATCTATAGTGATCTATATTATTTCAATTTTTTTTAGAAGGAAAAAAGGCTGTCCTTGATATTCATTAATAGAATCAAAGGGCATCTTAATGTGCCATTCGAGAGTATGGGTTACAATCATTTTCAATTATTTATAAACTATTTCCAATTATACATATTTTTTATTGTTTATAAGTTTTTAAATATATCTTAGAAAATAAAAGACATTTCAATCATTATCTAAAAATTACTTTCAATTATAAATTTTTAAATATATTAATATAAAAATTAAATATTTTTAATAATTCCTTTGTTGTCAAGCATATTTAAATTATAATGTTAATTTTTATTTTAATTGATTATACATATCTTAGAAACAAGTACTTTATGATACATTAATGAGTAGATCCCATCAATTGTCTAACTATCCAAAGGGATGATGAAAAGTTATGCTTGACTTTTATATAGGGGTTTGGTATGTATTTAATTAAAAATTACATTAACAACCATTGTTTATGATTAGTTATTTAGAGTTTATAACTATATTTGTAGTAGTTTTTCTTTCTGGTCATAAACGCACTAACCTTTTTACTATTAAATTATATATTTTTGTTTCTTAAATGTAATCATTCCATTTTTGTAAATGATTGTTTTGGAAACTTCAATAAATACTTTTGATAAAGGAAAATTTCATTTTTCCTCTATCTATTTGGAAATAAGAAAAGTTACATTGATGACTAAAATTGTTGATATAAGATTGGAAACTTAAAGAAAATGGCAAATACAACTCATTTTCCCTCCATCTTAAAAAAGAAAAATTACATTGATCCCTAAAATTGTTGATACATGATTAGAATCTTTGAAAATATTTCCAAGAAACTCATTTCCTTTACCAAAAATTACACTAATCACTAAAATGGTTGATACTTGATTGGAAACTTTAAAAAATATGCCAAAGAAAACTCATTTCTCCATGTAAAACGCATATATGCAGATTTTTTTTCATTGCAGATTTAATTTTTTAGTTGCATTCCAGAAATATTACTACAAAACTACTTTTTACTAATTTAATAGTTTTTTTTGTTTATTTCTTACTAAGTTAATTTTTTTTAATAGTGAATAGAATTCTATGTTCTAGCTGGAAGAGAATGAATAAATTTTGTAGTGTGAACATATATGAAAAAAAATATTTGCATATATATGTGATATTCGCCTTGGAAACTTGATCCCCGAGCCTAGCCTAGCCTTGATTATTAGTTCAAATACTTGGAAAACCTGTAAAGTCTGTATGTAGTTCATATAGTAATTTCCAAGGAACTTTTTTGACAGCCTGTATGTAGTTCGTAAAGTAATTTCCAAGGATTTTTTTGCCACTCTGTCAGGATCGAATGGATTTATATGAATGAAAAAGATATTATATTTTAATTGGAGTACACGTTTTAATTTTTTAAATCAATGTTTTATTTAATATAATTTTGATTTATAATTTTTTAAATTAATGTTTTATTTAATATAATTTTGATTTATAATTTTTTAAATTAATATTTTATTTAATATATTTTTAATTTACATGTGTGATGAAAATTGATTTTATTTTCTTATATATTTAAATAAATTATTAGTTTTTTATCTATCTTATATTAAATAAACAACAATAAATAATTATTTTTATTAAGAATGAAATTTATAATGAAGAAATTTTGTTGATATAATTATTTTATTTATGTAAATCTTCACTAGTGATAATTGGTGTTTATATTAAACTTTATATGGCATTATAATAAACCTCTATACAAGCACAACCACAACCTTGCTAAACATAACACTATTGTGCTTTTTTTAACACTATTTGTTATTTTATGGTGCTCTACACCATATACAATTGTATAATAATAAAATGAAAATAATATTTTTTAAAAATCCACAATGACACAACAATGCTAATTTGGCATTTTTTTCTTTCTTTCTTTCTAATTATTTGTTATTTTGTTAATTTTAATTTGGTACTTTTCACCACAAAAATTCAATCCACTTAGAATTAGTTTTGGTGTTTTGCACCACAAAATTTCAATCCACTAAGGATTGGTTTTGGTGGTTTGCACCATACACTATGGAATGCCACATAATCATTTAACTTTAAAATTAACATTTTCTACAAACTTCACTTTTACACCATAAAACTTAGCACCACTTTCATATCCCCACATTATCTCCACTTTTGCACCACTATTTGAAAATTGAAGATTTTTTTAATCCTTCACAAATAGTGGTGCTATTTTGGGGCTAAAATGTCATTTTTCTTGTAATGCATGGGAAGTTGTCTTATTATCCTACAACGAGATTAATGTGTATATCAAGTTTGCAAAGAACTCATATAACTCCTTATCATTTATCACAAATCTAATTGACCTATCCTACTTAGTCCTCTTTGTGGTCCTTATGTGTTTTGAGAATAAACAATAAATCATTCTCATGTTTTTGTAAGGATCTATTTTAAAACGAGACAGTAACGTTAGAAGAAGGCCAAGGAATGCTATGATATAAAATTCAGCCAAAACTACACCTACTGTTGGTTGTCTTACTTGTTCCAGTTAGGATCTCTATATAGGACTAGTACATTAAGATTCTGCTTAATAGCGCTTGAAAACTTATGCTAGTAATCCTAACTTGGTGTGCATTTGATTTACATTTTGCAATAATCATAGGCATAGTGTGCATTTGATTTTCATTTTGCAAGAATCACAGGCATATACGTTTACAGGCCACTTACATAAATGGTGACATTATTTGTACCTCTTTTCGTTAGAGATAATACTTTATTTAAATTTAGTTTGAGATTTGTTAAAGTTATTGAAATATTCTTCAACCTATTTCTCCAAAATTAGAATAAGTTAGATTTAATAACACTTATATAAATATGTTGTATTTAGGTTTAAAAAGAAATAAATATATTGTATTTAGGTTTAAAAAGAAATATACAGGAATAAGTTTTGTCTGCAATGTCTCCTCGTCATATTTCTTACTTGCATCGAAGCAGGTCTTGGCCTAACTCCCTTGCGGGAAAGCCAAGAATCTCTACCGCTGTAGGTTAGAGTAGGAGAGCACACCGTTTTTTTTTTAATGTGTGCATAGTGTTTTATGTCGGTCGGATTGTGTTTTGTTTTTTTGGCCGAGAGATTGTACCGTTGGAAAATGGGTTGCGTGCTTTAGGAAGAGAGCCACCATGTTAAGTGTCGCTGCCACTGCTCTGTGGGAACCACCTGGGTGGGAGTCACTGTCAATTCTAGCCACGCTGAAGGAGCCCATCGCTGCAGAAACATGCTGCCGTTTACTTGGAGACTACAACCATGTTGCAAAAGCTGGTAGTTGTGGAGAAGAAAGAGCATGCAAGATTAAGCAATGTATTTTTTGTTTTGTAATTTTGTTATGTAACCTAAGCATTAAACAGGAGTGTTAGAGAATTTAGATTTGTTTAGAGATCTGTTAAAGTTGTTTGACCTATCTCTCCAATATTAAAATAAGTTGAATCTAATCACAATTATATAAGTGTGTTCTATTTAAGATTAAAAAATATATATACAAATAAGTTTTGCATGCAATGTTTGCTCCTCATATTTCTTACTCTTTTTAATATCAAGCGATGGATTTGGATTTGTTTTTGGAAGGCATGTATTGTATTATAGATTGTATAGAGTGCTCCATCAAGATTTCCTCTTTCGTTCTCCCTCGTATTCTTATCTTCATTTATTTTAATTATATGGGCAAACTTCAAAATATTTTATCCCCTTTGGCTACCTGATAAATGATTATGTGACCATTATTTCATTGGTGCCATGGTATTGTTGTGGGAAGATGATTAATTCATCTACAAGGTGTGCTTGGATTTGTGCAATGTGCAAGGCCAACCACTCAACATACTTCCCCTGGTCTTTGAAAATACATGTTTGGATTTCATAACATCTTTCCATTTGTGATTTTTGTTTTTTTGATTTTGTTGCATAATAAAGTGTATATTTTTACATTGTTGTATCAAGTACGAGGTTTTACCATACAATCTATACCAAGGATTTATTATGCCTTTGGAATTGATGGATGGTCACAATCACCTCTAGAAAGGCAATCCCTGGTATCAATGGATATTTTAGAAGGTCGATATTCATTGTGGCAATTACTTTTGAAGTATCTCAAATCTTAAAGCAGTATAAATCTATTTTAAAATGATTGCTAAAACTAGCATTGATATAGAATGCGTCTTAAAGTGTTAGAGGATGTAATCTGGGTAGTTAGTCTATAATTGGTTAGTTTGTATTGGTTAGAACCGTTAATCATGTATAATATATATACTATTGTATGATATGAAATATATAGTTCAGCCATTTGTGGTTTGATACTATTTGTTTGTCTCTCTCCATGTTATTAACATGGTATCAGAGTGATATGGCTCATCCAAAAAGGAATTAAACATTGGGGAGAGCCTCTACAAAGATTGGGGAGTAGTCTGAGATGTTTGTCTCGTCGAAGCAATAGATTTTGTTTGGATAGATGATTGGATTTGTTAGTGGTAGAAAAGTCTGTTGAGGAGTCATTGAATATTTGCAGCTATCTGTCAAAAGGAAGTCTCGATAGTGAGATTGCAGAACCCAGTCGGAAAGAGGAGTCACAACACAGTTTGCATAAAGAATCTTTCCGTGAACAAGGAAATATGAAGTGAGTATAATAACTCATATACATTTTTACTTTGTGGATTAGCAGTGTTATCTTCAACCACCCAAGGTAGAGATTTCTTAAAAAAAAGCAGAGTCTTTCTAACCAACCAAGGTAGAGATTTATTCAAAACAAGCAGAATCTTTATAAGGAAAATATTTCCAACTGCGTGGCTCCTTCTTCGTCTTTGTCTTCAAGTACATGCAACAATATCTTTTCCACTCTCCTTTTCTTTTTACTGGTTGCGTACCTGACACCTTCAAGTTTTTGTTGTATTTTTTGGTCCAAGTTGTAATGCCTCGTCATAGGCATGTTTGTATCCCCATTTTGTTGTAAGCCTATTTGTTGTATGTTTCTTCAGTAGGCATGCTTGTAGTGGTAAGGCGCATGATATCATAGGATTTGATACTCTCTTAGACAGGTTTATGTTGTCAAGTTGTGGAATAGACCACCACTAGAGGTAACAGGGGGTGACAAGTGTATCCATAGCCTAAACTTGAACAAGGTCAAAGGTAAGAAAAATAATCTTCGATACATGAAGATTAGTTGATAGACCTGATATATTTCCAATAGGAATTATGCTGAAATACCAAAGATGAAGAATGAACCATTCTTAGAAATGAACATTAGTAGCAGGCATCCTAAAGAACATGATGAAACATTAAAGAAGAAAATTAATGAAAAGTTTGTAGCATTGAAGAAGAAGAAAGAAAAAAAAAGATCGAAAGAAAAAAAAGAACAAAGTTTGCAGCAACGTCATGAATCAGAGTTGTTAACTAAAAGTTTAAGATGGAAAAGTGTAAACCTGCTAACACTCATATTGCTCTTGGCACTAAGTTAAGCAAAGAAGATTTGGGATTAGTAGTTAATTCTACTTTGTCTAAATAATTTGTTGGTAGGCTTATGTATCTTACTGCTACAAGACTTGACATAGCATATGCAACAAGTTACATTTCCAGGTTTATGGAATCTCTGAAGGATTCTCATTGGAAAGTTGGTAAGAGGATCTTAAGATACATTGCAGGTAAAACCACTT
Organism: Pseudotsuga menziesii; assembly: GCA_001517045.1. Lineage (NCBI taxonomy): Eukaryota > Viridiplantae > Streptophyta > Pinopsida > Pinales > Pinaceae > Pseudotsuga > Pseudotsuga menziesii. The sequence goes on from LPNX010028338.1 coordinate 259,179, forward strand.
ATGGTCTGTGGTACACAAATTCACTAGATAGTATGCTCACATGTTACATAGATAGTGATTATGCAGGCAATATTGACGAAAAAAAAAACACTTCAGGATATTCTTTTATCTTTGGAAAGAATTTTATTTCATGGGAATCCAAGAAGAAACCCATAGTTTCTATCTCTTCTGCAGAAACATAATACGTAGCAACAACAATGACAACATATTTCTGTTGACTAATAAATATACCGTGATAATAAATATACCATGATTAGATTGTTCTACTTCAATCTAATCATGGTATATTTATTAGTCAACAAAAAACCCAAAGATGAAGAATGAACCATTGTTAGAAATGAACATTAGTAGCAAGCATAAACAAGCCTAAAGAATCTTATGAAACATTGAAGAAGAAAATGAACAAAAAGTTTGCAGCATTGAAGAAGAAAAATAACAAAGTTTGCAGCAACATTATGAATCAGAATTGAAAACTAAAAGTTATTTGAAATTTTGTTAAGTATTTGTAAGCCTTGATGAGACATAGACCAACAGACATTTGCATTTCAGATTTTTTCTATTAGAGTATAATTAAGAAAGTAACTCTCGAGATTAAGAGGGAGTGTTAGAGGATGTAATATCGTTAGTTAGTGTCTTTCAATTAGTCAGTATTATAATCAGTTAGCCGGTATTGGCTAGAACCATCAATCATGTATAATATATATACTATTGTATGATATGAAATTAAACCATTTAGGAATTCGTGGTTTGGTACTCATTTGTTTGTCTCTCCCCATATTATTAACATGAAGAAGCTTGGCAGTTTTACAAAACTAAAGAAATGGAAGTTTTCAACTTCACACTGTTCTTTCCGTAAGGAATATACCATTTTTGGTACCATACTAAATGCATTGTTGCATAGGTTTTGAAGAATGCCAAAGTTCTCCTTTGGCAATATCATATGTACATCATTTTCTTCTAGGCAATTTAAATGGATCTCATGAAGAGCTGAAATTTAAATGGATCTCATGAAGGTTTCCCAAAACAAGGATTATAAAAGTGGAACTATGAAGAAATTTAACTTTCCTGTCGAAATGACTGATTTTTGTCCAAATGAAAAAGAGATGATATACACTAACCTCGTGTTCAAGATTTTATTGTTTCTTTTCACTCAAGCCTTTTGAATTAAATATTTTCCCAACAGTAGGTGAGATGTGTCAACTCTCTCTTTGAAGTTGATATGGTATATGTTATCTCCAAAATAATCAATATAATTTTTTAACCAAGTATATGTAGGTTCTAATATTTTATTGGCTATATTATAAAACACATTTATATAAATATATATCCAATTTCAATTTCAATTTCAACTTATATTAAATTCATACTTACATAATTTCAATTTCTTGGAAGAGCATTTAGATTTATGGGCGATCAATTTAGGCTCCACATATTTGGATACTACATTGTTGAATGTATATATATAATTATGTTAACAATACATTTCCATATTTAAAAATACATAATCAACTTTCAATAATGGGTAGTAAAAATTAACTATTCTATTTTCTATATTCAAACATAAAATTATTCAAATATTTAATTGAATCTAGAGTTTTATGTGAGTGACAATATCTTTTACAATAAGTATATAATATACAACCATAAATGCTCAATAAATGAGTTGATTGATTACACATTAATTTGATCATTTATCTAATGTAAGATATAATGTGTAGAGCAAACTTTTAATATGGCCTTAGTATGTGCATTTCTAAATTAAATAACAAACTTTTCATTCACTTACTGCATGCCCAACCCATGCAATCTAGCTTATTTCTCAATTGTATGTTATAAATAATGCCAATGTTAAAGTAGCTTGAACTAACGATGTTAAAGCTTAAATCAATGCTACATGAAAATGTTAGAATAGCCAAAAAACCATTCTCATACTTAGGATACTATAATTAATTTCTTTGATTAATTTCCCAGGTCCTACACTAACTAGTTGGCATCCACTTGCACCACTTGGTCAAAAATTGCCAAAACTACCTCCAAGAGCACCTCATAAGATTCTAGATAAGATTCTGACAACTTAGCAGACTTCCTAGTTTAGTAAGTGCACATTCCCACTTTATCTTGAGTTTGACTGCTTTTAAGGAAAAAGGTGAAAGCTAGTCACATGGGAACTGCCTTATTTTTTGCACAACTCATCTTCCATATTTTTCTCTCATGAAAGCATGAGTATGTTGAATTTCCATCACTTATCACCTGATACACCTCATTCAGCCAATTCGTGACCTCCTTGACTGGTTTGGAATGTGTTTTATGCACCTAGGGGGATTTTTGATTTTTTGTAAGCCTGCTATTGTGAGGATTCAAATTGACTCCTTAGGCATTCAAATCCCTAATGTAATGACATGTATGGACAACCTATTCCTATATAATACTAGCTTATGTATCATTAATTAATGCAAGTTAGTATTATGCACCAATTTTAGTCTCTAATCAGTGAGTGGATCTATGCATGTTTTTCAAGTAATTTTGTGAGTTCAATTGATCTAAGCTTGAGATTAATTTTCACATGGTATCAGATCTCCTTTAGATCGATTGTTGTCCTCACTTAATGCTTTTGCAAGATCAACATCATTCTCCCAGGGAGCGCATTCAGTTCGTTCAAGACACAGTTGTTGAAGAAATGGATCAGTCTCACCATATCATATAGACTTCATTCAAATACTTCAAATGGAAGCCACACATGGAGATTCTAATGAGGAGAAAAAGCCTCTTCAGAGTGACCATGGAAATTGAGGCTGAGACCAATGCAACAACATAGAAGATCAAGTGGCACAACAAGAGGGATGGGGCTTATGGTCTCTTGTGTCTCAACATTTATGAATACCTTCTTTTCCATCTAGATGGATTGACATCACCAAATGAAGTATGGGAGAAACTCCAAACCTTGTTTGGAAGGACATATGAAATGACGGGACATTCACTGGAGAATGAGCTTGTCTCACTGAGTCCAAGCAATTTTGAGTCCTTACAAGTCTACTTATACAAGTTCTGTAAGTTTTAAACCTATGCAGAGAAGCAAAGCATACAGATTCAAAATAGAGATCACAACACATCATTCACACATAAACACAAAGATTTACCCTAGAAACCCTTAACCGAGAAAACCATAAAACCTTGGAGCCACACCTCCTATTTTCTCTTCATTACATTATGAAATCCTCACAATACAAAATCAAGGTATTCCGCAACATCTAAATACCCTAATCTGTTAACCCAGATTAGAAAAAGCCTCCAATCCCTTAACTGGGATTAAGTTACATATTTTTAGACAAATTCTAAAAATAGCCATAAACAACTATAAATAGCCATAAAATATATAAATAGCCAAAGGGATCGCTGAGTTGCAGAGCTGACATGCACACCTACCCTCCATACGCACATGCAAAGAATATAACATATACCCAACATTCTCCAACTTTTTTTCTTTTCTTTGCATAGCAATGAGTCATGTACTCATAAAGTCACAGGTTCAGGGCAGCAATGCCCATAGATTCTCTACACCAAGAGAACTTCTATGTACTAATAGACTTTGTTAATGAGTCTACAACATTTTTCACGGTGTCAACCTTCTATAGCAACACCTTCTTGTCTTCAACCATATCTCTCACAAAGTGATATTGCACATCAATATGCTTTGTCTTAGCATGATAAGCAGGGTTCTTTGCTAGGAAGATTGCACTTTGGCTATCACAATCTAACCTTACACCTTTCTGTAAAAACCCAATACCTGAACACAATCTTTGCAGCCACACAACTTCTTTGCTTACATGAGTGGCTGCCATGTATTCAACTTCTGTAGTTAAGAGTGCAACTACAACTTGTCTCTTGCTCATCCAACTAATAGCTCCTCCAAATAGGTTAAACACATACCCACCTATAGATCTTCTATGATCAAGGTCTCCAGCCCAGTCTGCATCAACAAATCCATGTACATTTATTACTCTGTCTGGTCTAGGTCTTCCTTGGTAGCAGATTGCATAATTTAAGGTGCCACGCAAATATCTGAAAACCCTCGTTATAGCTGTCCAATGCTCCTTTCTTGGTTTTGACATATATCTGCTCAAAACTCCCACTGTATGAGCAATGCCTGGTCTTGTACAGACCATTGCATACATCAAACTGCCAACTGCACTAGCATATGGAACCCATGACATGTCTTCTTCTTCTTCCCGTGTCTTGGGACACTACTCTAGAGATAACTTTACACCTACAGGAATAGGAACCTTGAACAGCTTACTTTCCTGCATGTTAAATCTCTATAGTACTGTCTCAACATATTTTCTTTGATTTAAACTGCTCATTTTGTTTGCACGATCTCTTCTTATCTCCATTCCCAGAATGAAGTTTGCAGCACTGAGATATTTCATATGAAACTTGGAGGACAGTTGAGACTTCACCTCCTTTATAACTTCTTTGTTGTTTCCAATCAACAACATGTCATCAACATACATAACTATGTCAATGAAGTGATCATCAACCTGTTTGGAATACACACAGTGATCAACTTTGCTTCTCACACACCCCAATCCAAGTATGTATGTGTCAAACTTTTGGTACCACATCCTTGGCAATTACTTTAGACCATAAAGGGACTTCTTTAGTTTACATACCAACTCATTCTTTCCCTTTACTATGAACCCTTCTGGTTGTTTCATGTATATTTCTTCTTCCAGATCCCCATGTAAGAATGTTGTCTTCACATCCATCTGCTCTACTTCAAGATGAAAAGCATCAGTAATAGAAAGGAGAAATCTAATAGAATTTCATTTTGCAACTGGAAAAAATATTTCACCAAAATCAATCCCCTCTACCTGAGAATATCCCTTTGCTACCAAGCGGGCTTTATACTTATCCACTTTACCTTTTGCATTCAACTTCTTTTTAAATAACCATTTGCTCCTAGCGGCTTTTCTCCCAGCTGGTAACTGGACTAGATTCCAAGCTTCATTTTTGTCCAAGGAATCCATTTATTCATCCATGGCCTTTTTCCAGAGATCATTATCCTCTGAATTAACAGCTTCCTTCACATTTCTAGGATCATCAGTGATAGACATAGAAAAATGAGAGCAAAAATCAGGAGGGGAATACCTTTCTGGTTGCCTTATTTCTTGAGATGATCTCCTCAAAAATGGAGTATGAGGTTCTTCTTCTTCTGATTTTGCTTCTTCTATTGAGTCAAATTCTTCACCTTCTAACTTAAACTCTATTTTCTCTGGATCCTTTTCCATTGGATTCACTTCCTGTCTGGGGACTTATTTTACCTCTCGAAACACAACATATCGACTATAAACAATATTCTTAGTTATAGGATTCCAAAGCTTATACCCTTTCATACCATCTTTATAGCCAATAAAGATACACTTCTTAGCTTTGTTATCCAACTTTCTCCTTTTCTCCTTTGGAACATGTACATAAGCATCACAACCAAAAAATTTCAGATGCTTAATAGAGGGTTTCTTACCAGTCCATACCTCTTGTGGAGTTTTATCAATCAATGCTGATGTGGGTGATTGGTTTACCAAGTAACATGCTGTCTCCACTGCTTCTGCCCAGAATTCTTGTCCTATCCCATCACTGCTTAGCATGCTCCTTTCCTTTTCCATCAATGTCCTATTGATCCTCTCAACAACTCCATTCTGTTGAGGTGTGTATGGAGTAGTCTTTTGCCTTAATATACTGCACTTCTTACAAAATTCCTCAAATTCATTCCCACAGAACTCTCCACCATTATCTATCCTCAACACCTTTATTTTCTTTTCTGACTGATTTTCTACAAGATCCTTAAATTATTTAAACTTGGAAAATACTTCAGATTTATTTCGAAGGAAATAAATCCATATTTTCCTTGAGAAATCATCTATAAATGAAACATAATACACATATTTTCCTAATGATGGAATAGGAACAGGTCCAAACACATCACTATGTATTAATTCTAGAATTCCCTTTTCTCTTGTAGCACCAGATGCAAATCTTACTCGATTTTGTTTTCCATATATGCAATGTTCACAGAAATCAAAATCCAGAGTGCAATTAGTCATACCTTCAACCATACCTTTACCTTGTAATGCTCGAAGTCCCTTTTCTCCAATATGCCCCAATATTTGATGCCATAGCATTGTCTTTCCTCCTGATGCGGTCAGGTTTTTGTCATCTTTACCTCCTTCCTCTAGCACAACAAAATTGTTACATTCATCAATGATGGTTTTTCCCAATAGTTTGTACAGAGTTCCATACTGAACTCCCCTCATCAATATCATTGATCCTCGAACCATTTTGAAACCACCATATCCACACACAGTCTTTACACCTGCAACATCCATATTTCCGACAGATATCAAGTTTCTTGCTAGATTTGGAATGTGTATCACTCTAGGTAGAGTTCTAATCCTCCCATCCTTCAGTTTTAGCTTGACTCTACCACGTCCAATGATACTGGCTGGTGAATCATCTCCCAAGTACACATCTCCTCCATTGTACTTTTCACATTCATAGAACCACTCCCTATGAGGGGTCATATGACATGATGCACCTGAGTCAATCGGACATGTATCACGCTCTGAAGGATTACCTGTGGAAGCTAGGTACACATCCCCTCCTTCTTCTGAGGAGTTCTTCGCCTCTGTGGAAGGGGTATCTTCATATCCCTTTGCTTTCTCAACATTCTTAGATCTGCAATCCTTTTTATAGTGCCCAGCTTTACCGCATTTCCAACACTTCCTTATTCCTTTTCCTGGGGATTTAGATCTACCCTTAGATTTAGATCTTCCCCCATATCCTTTATTTTTGTTTCTCTCCTGGGGGTGACCTCTCACAAACAAGGAATTCATTCTATGATTATCCATGGTTTTCCACCTCATCTCTTCTGATAGTAGGGATGATACGATTTCATCAAATTTTAAGGTCGCCTGGCTAGAACTACATATTGCAACAATTAGGTTGTCCCAGGAATCCGACAAAGAACACAATAACGTAATACATTTATCTTCTTTAGCCATTTTAATAACACCAAAGGTTATCTAACTTACCAGAGTATTGTAGACATTCAAATTCTCTGTTACAGTGTCATTCTCATCCATTATGAGGTGAAACGACTTCTTTTGCAGAAACAACTTGTTCACAAGGGATTTTGATTGATACAAATTCCCTAGTTTTGCCCATAGCTTTATTGCACTATATTCACCAGATACATTCAACAACACAAAGTCTGATAATCACAATTGTATTGTACTCCCTGCCTTTCTTTCTAATTTATCCCAATCATCTTGTGACGTTGCAGTGGGTTTTGTACCCGAATCCATAGCAATCCACTATTCCCGATCTACCAGAAGATCCTCCATTTTGAGCTTCCATAGCTCAAAATTCTGGCCATTAAATTTCTCAATCTTGATTCTTGAAGTGCTCGCCATTCTCTTTCAATGCACAAATCAACACTACAAATCTCCCACTGAACCCAGGTTTATCACAGACCTGAGATCTATCAACCACATCGAACCCTTAGCAGCAAAGGCGTCCCCCTAATGCCAAAATCGAGCTCTGATACCACATGTAAGTTTTAAACCTGTGCAGAGAAACAAAGTATACAGATTCTTTTAAGCAAAATAGAGATCACAACACATCATTCCAACATAAACACGAAGATTTACCCTGGAAACCCTTAACCGGGAAAACCAGAAAACCTTGGAGCCACACCTCCTATTTTCTCTTCATTACATTATGAAATCCTCACAATACAAAATATAGGTATTCTGTAACATCCAAATACCCTAATTCGTTAACCCAGATTAGAAAAAGCCTCCAATCCCTTAACTGGGATTAAGTTACATATTTTTAGACAAATTCTAAAAATAGCCACAAACAGCTATAAATAGTCATAAAATCTATAAATAGCAAAAGGGATCGTGGAGTTGCAGCGCTGACATGCACACCTCCCCTCCATACACACATGCAAAGAATATAACATATACCCAGCAAGTTCAAATCTCTTGTTCTTCAATTAAAGCAGTGTGGTATTGAAAAGAAAAATGAACAACTAGTCTTGGCCATACTTCTGAAGCTTGGCCCTAACTATTTTGTGTTTGTATTGACCTTCCATGCCACCAAGTCAGAAGTTTGAAACTAGAAGATGCCTTCACTTGCAGACTTCATGGAATCCTTGACCCAGAGCAAGATAAGTTGGTCATGATGGGCACAATCAAACCTACCAAAGATCAAGCTTTGGTTGTTGGAGATTAAAAGATGGATTCCAAAGGCAAGAAGAAGGATAATTCAAATAAGTCTTTTGATAAAAATAAAGACAAGTCCAAGTCTCATGAGGAGTCTTCAAAGTCCAAGAAGAATTCCCAAAACAATAAAGGTAAAGGTGAGATGAGAAAGTGCGCATACTGTGGTAATGGATACCATCCTCATAGCCATTGCATGAAGAAACAAATCAATATGTTGACTCAAAATTTTGAAAATAACAACATCTCTCTTCTTGAAGGCACAAAGAAGAAGGAATAATATGAAATTTTGAAGACAAGGAGAGAGTTCATGAACTGGTTGCAAGCACTATAAGATCCTCTTCCTTTATCATTGATTCTGTAGCTTCAAGGCACATGGATTCGACAAGGGAGGCCTTCTCCTCTCTTGATGATTCAAATGGTCCTAAGATTGTATTGGGGTATGATTCTGAAAATAAATGTAAAGGGAAGGGTAGAATAGATCTTGACCATGATTCCTTCAATAATGTTTTGTATGTCCCAGGTCTTGCTTCCAAACTATTGACAATATATTAGATGACTCACACTAGGTCACCTAAGAAGGTTGTCTTCACCCCCAATAATGTTGAAATCACTGAAATGTCAAATGGTAGAGCCATAAAAAAAGGTTATGTTGATCATATTCTATAGTGTACAAATTATCACACTTCATGCCCTACTCAAATCCCTCTGATCTCCTCACTCATGTTAATGAAGCTAGCAAGTTATGGCATGAAAGGTTTGGCCATATTAAATACAAATATTTATTTGATTTATGTGACAAATATATGGTCACAGGGTTACCAAAAATCAATTTTTCTAAGGGAGTTGGTCAAGGATGTATTCTAGGAAAACACCTAGAGCACAAATATGAGAGAGTGAGTCATTAGAGAACCACTACACCCCTTGAGTTTATTCACATTGATATAGCTTGTCCTTTTCCTCATATGTCAATGAGTTAAGCCAAATATGTCCTAACCTTGATAGATGACTTTTCCAGATATTGTTGGGTCTTTTTTCTCAAGTACAAGTTAGAAGTTTTTCACCTCTTCAAGGGTTTTAAAGCCCTAGTAGAGAACCAGTATGGAAGAAAGCTCAAAGTTCTCAAATATGATAATGGTGGTGAATTTATACAATATTGTGAAGATGTAGGTATCCATATGCATCACTCTATTCCTTACACACCTCAGCAGAATGGTGTTGCTGAGAGGAAGAATAGATCTCTCAAAGAGATGGCCACTTGCATGATGGAGTTGAAAGATTTTCCATCAATGTTTTGGTCTAAAGCAATCAAATATGCATCCTATATCTAGAATATGGTTCCTCACAAATATCTTGATTGAATCACTCATTTCAAAGCTTGGAGTGGACACAATCCCGATGTGTCACACTTCAGGATTTTTGGCTCTAAAGCTTGGGTTAGAATTCCACCAGAAAAGAGGAAGGATTTGGAAATCCAAAGTCAAGAATTCCTATTTATTGGGTATTCAAAATATTCCAAAGGGTATAAGCTGATCAACATGAGCACTCAAAAATACTTCATTGAAAAGAGTGTTTAGTTTGAAGAAGAGCCCATGTCAGCAATTGAAATTGGAGAGTCCTCTTCACCACCACCACCTCTGATTGCAAGTGAAGACTCTAATCATTTTTAGCATTTTGATATTTTTGATAATTAATATTTAATTTCAGATCCTAACACTTTTTCAAGACCAAAGTGGGTAGAAAATACTATTCAAGCAGTTGGGGAACTAGCTAGGAATCCTAGTGGTCCTAGAAGAACTAGATCTCAATTTGAGAGTACCCTTTATGTCAAGGACCCATGATTTGATGAGAAGTGTTATCTAATGATTGAATATTATCCACAAACGTATGAATAAGCTTCATAACATCCAATATGGAAAACAACCATGAAAGAGGAATACCATTCGCTTCAGAAGAATGAGACATGGGAACTAGTCAATCTTCCACTAGGGAGAAGGCTAGTAAGTGCAAATGGGTATTCAAGACAAAGTTTGATGCTGATGGCTATCCTATGAAGTCTAATGCAATGTTAGTGGCCAAGGGATTCTCTCAATTCCAAGGCATTGAATACAATGAGACCTTTGCACTAGTGGCAAAAATGGACTCTATAAGACTATTTTTGACCATTGCAGCTTCCAAGCAATGGGAGGTACATCACATGGATGTGAAGAGTGTATTTCTATATGGAGATCTCAAAGAAGAGATATATATGCAGCATCCAGAAGGTTTTGTTACTAATCCATCTCTTGTGTGCAGGTTGAAGAAATCACTATATGGGCTAAAACAAGCTCCCAAATCTTGGTATGCCGAGATTGACGGCTTTCTGCTATCACATAAATTTAATAGATGAAATTCTTATCCAAATTTTTCTATTTGAATTTGATTCATGGTTCAATCATTATTATTGTATTGTATGTGGATGGCCTCTTGATGACAGGAAGTTCCATGAAAGAAATTGCCTAATTTTTGGGTCTTGAGATTTCTCAATTAGATCTTGGAATCAAAGCACATCAGTCCAAATATGCTTTAGATATGCTAAACAAGTTCAAAATGAAATATTTTAAGCCAATCAAGACTCCTTTTCTCTTAGGATTTAATCTTGAAGAAGCAAACTCAACTCCCTTGGAAAACAATACTTTGTACATACAACTAGTTGGTTGTCTTCTCTATTTGACTCACACTAGATCTGATATTTCTTATGCAATAAGTGTAGCATATGAAAATATGGAGCAGCCACATGATATCCATTGGAGGGAAACACAAATAATCTTACACTTTTTACAAGTAAAAAAGACACATCGGATTCACTATGTTACAAAACTTGACCTAGAGTTAGTTGGTTTTATTGACTCTGATTGGGTAGGTGATAACACTAATAGAAAATAAACTTCTGGATATGTGTTTATGCTTGCAGATGGACCAATCATCTGGTCAAGTAAAAATTAAAGTGCCATTTCACTTTCTTCTACAGATGCAAAATATAGAGGGGTTGTGAATGCAACTACTCAATGTGTATGGTTACAATGCATACATGGAGAGTTTGGGATCAAATATGACACTTTAACATTCATTTATTGTGACAACCAAAGTACTATTTGAATCTCAATAGACCCAGTACAGAGTCAATGAACCAAACACATAGATATCCATATCCACTACATCAAAAAACTTGTGCATGATGAGATCATTGCTTTGCACTACTGCACACCATTTGATCAAGTTGCAGACATATTCACCAATGAATTATCTAAGAAGACTTTCAACAATATCAAATCACTACTTGGTATAGCTAATAATATGGTGAATATTGTTTGAAAACAATATTTCACAAATTTTGTTTCATGTTCATGTTTTGAGGGAGGATTTTCCCCTTGTGGTTTTGCCTCTTTCCTTGTTTTTCATGAACAAGTAGTATGTAAAGGGTGACTAAGCCTTGTTGCTAGGCCCTATATCTTTGATTTTTTTTTGATATTTCACATAATTTAGAATTTAGAGGGGTTTTTAGAATAACCAAAAACCCATTCTCATACTTAGGATACAATAATTAATCTTTTTTATTAATTTCCTAGGTCCTACACTAGCTAGTTGGCATCCACTTGCACCACTTGGTCAAAACTTGTCAAAAGTTCCTCTAGGAGTGCCTTTATAATATTTATGGATAATATTTTGAAAACTCAATAGATTTCCCAATTTAGTAAGTGCGCATTCTTGCCTTATCATGAGTTTAATTGCTTTTAAGCAACTTTTAAGGCAAAAGGTGAAAGCTAGTCACATGGGATCTACCTTGTTTTTTGCACAACTCATTCTCCATATTTTTCTCTCATGAAAGTAAGAGTATATTGAATTTCCATAAATTATCAATTGATACACCTCATTCATCCAATTTGTGACCTACTTGACTAGTTTGGAAAGTGTTTTATGCACCTAGGGGGGATTTTTGATTTTTAGTAAGCATGCTATAGAGAGGATTCAACTTGCCTCCTTAGGCATTCAAATCTGTAATGTAATGACATGTATGGACATTTTATTCCTATATAATACTATCTTATGTATCATTAATCAATACAAGTTAGTGTTATGCACCAATCTCAGTCTCCAATTTGAGTGGATCTATGCATGTTTTCAAGCAATTTTGTGAGTTCAATTGATCTATGCTTGGGCTTAATTTTCACAGAAAAATAATGAATCCTCATATTTGTATAGAAAAAATTATCAAGTTTCAAGTGATAATTTATGTTGATATGAACATCCAAACATGCTATAATAACACATTCAATTTTCAAAATTTCATAACTAGATGCGACATGAAATAAAGGGGTTTACACAATAGTTTCAAATATTATTGAAACTTCTAATTTGAACTTTATATATACAACAATTATGATTTATGAGGTTGCTAGGTACTATTTATTTATTTATAGAATCTATAAAGGAATATACTTTACTTCTCTCTCTCTCTCTCTCTCTCTCTCTCTCTCTATANCTATATGAGCATTAAAATTAAATTCATATTATGCTATATCTCAATAAAATTATAAAAATGATTAATCTTTTACATATCCATAACCTTAAACTAATTATACATATCCATATTTGGGCCATGATCTAATATCCTTTAATTTGAAATCTATGCTTTCAGGAATGTAGTATGATCTAATAATAATGTTAAGTTGCATTGATTTAAGTGATATTACATATTACATTTTGTATGATATGATTCTTACCAAGTAAGTTAAGGGATTGAATGGTGTTCAAATTGATCCTCCTTTTGATGTATCAAAACTCTAATATGATTTAGTTACCATAGTAGATATAATCACCACAACTAAATAGTCCAAATCCTAATATGATTCAGTTACTGAGTAGATAGGATCACCACATTTAAATAGTTGAAACTCTAATCTCATTCAATTATTATTTTAACTATATATTAATAATATTATAATGAGGCAGTTCAATAATTGAAGTTTGTACATGAAATGTTTTACTGGAAGTGATTATGATCGAGTATTGCACAAATTCGAAAAGAATATAAAGAACTACCTACAACTATAGATCAAATCACTACAGTTAAATAGTTGAAACCCTAATCTAATTAACATAAATGACACTCAAGATCCACAATCTAGGAGTTCATCTGATCATCAAGTCATTGTTGGAGACAAAAACCCTGCAATTGATCCATTTATCTTCACCAAATATTTCCATCCATATATTCTACCCATTTTGTATGAAATCATTAAGTTCTCACCATTTTGTATTATATCATTCAGGTAAATAGTCGAACCCTAATTTGATTCAGTTTCCACAATTAGTTGAGTAGATAGAATCACCATCATTAAATAATCAAACCGTTAATATAATTAAGTTGTACATTGAGGGATATCTATGATCTATTGACATGCGTCTTTAGATGGAGATTTGCATTATGATCCAACACAAGCTTGTGCATTAGGAAATACGATATGATTTAATAGAATTTTTAAAATGCACATTGATTTCAGTGATATTACATTTGTATGATATCATACAATTAAATAGTCAAAGACCTAATCTAATTCAGTTGTTGCAGTTAGCCAAGTAGATGCAATCACCACAATTAAATAGTCAAAACTATAATCCGATTCAATTTCCACAGTTATCCAATTAAATAAAATCACCATCGTTAAAACATCAAAACTGTAATCTCATTCAATTATATCGAGGGACATCTATGATCTATTGATCTATGTATTTAGATGGATATTTGTGTTATGGTTTAACACAAATCCATGCATTGTGAAATGCAATATGATCTAATAGTATTTCTAAGAATCATTGATTTCAATGACATTACATTTTGTATGATATCATTTAGTTAAATTGTCAAAACCTTAATACGATTCTGTTACTAAAGTTAGGCAACTAGATAGAATCACCGCAATTTAATAGTCAGACCACTAATATGATTTAGTTAATATTGTTAGTCGAGTATATAGAATTACCACACTTAAATAGTCAAAACCCTAATATAATTTAGTTATCAAAGTGAGCTGAGTAGATAGAATCACTACAGTTAGATAGTCGAAACCCTAATTTGATTCAATTACTGTTTTGACTATATATTGGCAAATAATATTATACGGCGGTGATTCAATAATCGAAGTTTGTACATGAAATATTTTACTTCAGTAATTGTGGTTGGGTATGTTCTCCTTGTACAAATTCCAAAAGTATATAAAGAACTACACACAACTATAGATGGAATCACCAAAGTTAGACAGTTCAACTCTAATCTAACTAACAAAATTGACACTCAACTATTAGAATCCAGGAGTTCAACAGATCATCAAGCCATTGTTGGAGCAAATAACCTTGTGGTTGATCCATTCGTTATGGATCTTTCAATCCATCCATTCTTACCATTTTGTATGATATCATACAATTCTATCCATTTTGTACGATATCATTTTGTTAAATAGTTGAAGCCCTAATCTGATTCATTTCCCACAATTAAACGAGTAGATAGAATCACCACCATTAAATAATTATAGCATTAATCTAACTCAGTTACAAGGAGGGACATCTATGATCTATTAGTTTATGTCTTTAGATGAAGATTTGCATTATGATCTAACATCCATCTAATTGAAATTTATGCATTGAGAAATGCAATATGATTTAATGGTATTGTTAAGATGCATTAATTTTAGTGATATTACATTTTGTATCATATCACTTAGTTAAATAGTCAAAACCCTAATTTGAGTGAGATTGATCATTTTGTAATATACATGTAATCTATCAGTAAATTTCATTGCATTCTTTCACATGTATAATTAGTGAATGTGGTTACTTTATTACAATTGACACCATTTTGATCACACACACACACACACACACACACACTGTATATATATATATATATATTGGATGACGTGATTTCCATGTAGTAATTTTGGTTTTTAAGTAGCATTTCCTTCATGCAACCATTATGATTGGAACCAAATATCTCCATCTTAACCCTAGCTCTATCAAAAGTCAAGAGGGATCAACTCCCTTGAGGTGAAAAGCAAGGGATTTGATCCCTCTTGGCATTTGGTAGAGCTAGCATTAAGATGGATCTATGATAGTATATATACTCATCCTTCATTAAACTTTATTCACTCATTAATATATAAAGAGAATATATGCATTGACTTAACTATGCATTTAACTTATGTAAATTAAAACATTCATTTCATATTCTTAATAGCCAACTGTTGACCAACTCCATGTGAGTAGCTTGGAATTTTTTTTGTAGATAGCCATATGTAGTGTTAAGATGTTGATAGGGGAGGAAATGCATTGAGAGACAAAGCAAAAATTATTGTCCTTTCAATCCCTACTTTGGGATCATCATCAAGATGTTGAATGAAGTTGTCATTGTTGCCAAAAGGGGCTCAATAATGACAAAGGAATAAGTTATGACACAATGGAAAGGAAAGCAATGCCATAAGTGATAAAGATGGAAAGGCCATTGAGAGGATCCAACGATGGGATCAAGTTCGATCAAACTAAATTGATTTATCAATCCTCTGATTAATCAACGTAGGGTCATGGAGTTGCAATCAACTTATTTAACAGAGGTGAGACTACTTAGATTGTATCAAGAGAATAGATCGACGATAGGAAAAGGATAAGCAAAATATATATGCATGGAAAATAACATTCCGAAGCGCCAAAGTGAAGCTTCGTGTTTTATAACTAATCATTGGATAAGAAATATTCTGTAAAGCGATCGACAGTTCACAAGATTTGTGGAAAACAAATTACGGAAACAATTTTTGAGAAAAGTCGAAATACATACCCGCAATTCGCAATTCGCAATTCGCAATTATGAAAGGAAGGAGTTTCCGATTGCGGAAAGGTCATTTCAGAAGTATAATTATGTTGGTTATTGGGGGCAGACCCGGGTTTACTATAATCAACCAACAACACCCCTAGCTCACTGGCCCTTTCGGCGACAGTCCACGAAGCGGCCTGAAGTCTCACCCGAAGTGATTCTAATGGGTTGGCCAAGGACTCAAGCGTCTTGGACCAGGTTCTGTGGCGATCCTACTTACGACTCGCAGCTCTTCTAGCTGCGAGGTCTCTTTCTCTGCGCGTCGCGTGACTCCTCTGCTCGCGTCGCGCGATCTCCTCATCTCGCAACTCTTCTAGCCGCGAGATATCCCTTCTACTGTCGTGCAGTCCCTTTCCACGCCACGCACTTTCAATGACTCACGATGACTCCAGTCTTATCGCATCACTGCTCACTAGGCGACACGTAACTTCCTCCCAATGCTAAGCCCTTAACCTACGGTATCGCGCACCGTAGCTCCTCTACCGGTGCGGTATCACCTTCTTGAGATAACCTACTCCCGCGGCTCAGTGCACTTAGCGTTGTTCGTGTCGACTTGCAAGACTCAATATGATAGGCTGTTTAACACTACAACTAGTGACTGTTCAAGCAAAGCATAAATGAACCCATATACAACATGCCAGAGACTTCAACTTATGTTTATCCTTCTATATTGCTATAAATTGATTAACACATTCATTCATTAAACTATAAACAAAGTCCATGAAATGACTGATAAATGCACAAGTAAACATAACACATAAGTCAATCACATAACACTCGATTTTAACGTGGTTCACCTCCAGGATGGAAGTTACATCCACAGAACTGTGTTTTCATTATAACTTGGGGGAAGGTAAAACACAGTTCTGCTGCACCACATATGCAGCTCAAGATCTTCTCTCTTAGATCTCTTTCCTCTCTATATTGCTCTCCTACAATATACTCTTCCCTCTCTGTCAATCCCTGCGGATCGTTACATGCATGCTCTCTAAGCCAGCTACTGGTTACAGTAAGATTGCTACCGCTAATAACAGAACCAGAGCTTGGATTTTACAACTATATGATAATCAACAAAACAACTAACAACTGAACGAACCAACTAACCAACCCGCTAGTGTCTAACCCTTTACAATACAAAATGTATCCTTTTATAGGCAGCCCGAAGGTCTTGCCATTACAACACTGTGGGCCTGTCCCAACAGTAACCCAAACCCTAATTAGTGACAGTCGGCCATATCTGTACTTGAGGTAGCCTCTTTCCGTCACACCACAGCTCTTTGCAGTCTTCCATGCTTCCCGGCGCTGATCATGGGTACTGTGCACCGCTTCCTCTTCTGTCCTTCGTCTTCAATGCTTCAGCCTCGTTGCTCCTTTTCCTTTATGAGGGTTGCTGAGCCCTCCTGTCTTCGCCACTGCCTTCAATGCAGTGGGTGAGCTCTCTCTTCTCGGACGCTCAGGTACCGTCATCTTCCTTGACTTTTCTATCTTAAAAGTCATGGTTTCCGGCTCTGCTCTGCAGCTGGAAACGTGCTACGGCGTCGTAGCTCTATCTTATCTTCTCTCCACCAAAACTGTCTATCCACTAAACTAGCAGCTTCTTCTATAGCTATGGGACCCTGCTCCAATAGTCCCCTAACACTTACTTGTGGCTCGCCCTCGAGCCACTACCAGCAGGCTTCTCCTGCTATAGCTTTTCCTTGGCTTCTTGCGAAGCTTTATTAAACTTGTCGCGAAGTCCTGCGACTTCGTTCTGCATTGCTTCGACACGTTCCTTTATAGTTTCTGTAACTTGGTTCGCTGGGCTCTCTTATCCTTCCTGCCCTTAGTCATGGTCTCTCTCTCGTCGTTGCTGAAACTTCTAAGAACCTTCTAGTGTTTGAAAGGTCTTCCACAGATATCCTTTCCTCTTTACCTGGGTTAGAACTTTTATCACAAGGAAAATCTGTATCTTCCAGCCTTCTCAAACATTTCATTCAGTCTGGGGCCCTCTATATGAAAGAGATACAAACCATGAATTCTGTTTGGAGAACAAGCCTTTGTCTGCATGCTGGAATTCTACCGTCTGCTGGGTTTGCTATCCTCTTCCACTTTTCTTCTCTTTGAGGTGCTCCAGGTACTCATGCTGCCTCTAATCATCAGATTTTCGTTTCGTTGCCTCCGCAATCTCTTGTGCTTCTCTTAGCTGACCAGATAGGTCAGCGACCTTCTCCCATTGCTTTCTTTTTCTCCTTTTTACTTTCCTCCTGGCGGGATATTTCTTCTCATCATTCTTCTGCTCTGCTTTCTTATCTTCAGTGATCAGCTCGGCATTCTTCTTCTCCTTAGCAGAGACTTTGGTGACAACTTCTACTTCTGGCGCTTGACTCTTCATCCTTAGCGACTGTCTGACCTGTGATGTACCTAATTCCACAACCCTGGGTGGCGTCGTCATATCGGACCTACGGCCACCAGGGTCGAAGCGTCTTGGCATGTCTTCTAAAGGTTCGTCCTCGGACAGAACCCACTCAGTGTAAAACGACGGTCGTGCAATGGCTGCAACTTCTGAAAATCACAGCACTCTGTAACAGACTTATCTCTTCACAGGGAATTCTTAACAACTTACTCTATAGCTCTCGGTTTTTCTGCAAACGTAACCGTCCCAATTGAATGCTTTCTACTTTTATGCCCAATACGATAAGCCCGGACGCAACGGTCATCTAGAATAAACCCGTCGGTCGTAATAAATGCCTGGACAAGACCACACCAGTCATCCGATCCTTAATAATTGCAGAAATCCGATCGAATTTCCCTCGAAACGTGTGTGTACAGGCGTCGGTCTCGTCGAAGATTTTCCAAATCTGGAAAAATTTATTGTACTGCTGCCAAATCTACGGTAAGATATACCGGTCATTTCCTCATTAACTGCCTGTCAGAGGGTGATTTGACTGGTCCTCTGTCAGTTGCAAAACTGAGTACGTGGCACGGGGGAACATCGCACTGCCGTGATGCGACTCCGCATCACCTGCCATTGTAGACTAGTTCCCGGTGCGATGCCTCCTTTCAACTACACTGGACATCTGCACCACCATAAACTAGCTAAGCTAGGGCTGAGAGGCGGGGTGGCTATCACTATAGATCTTAAGCCTACTACCGTTAATCCAAGTGGGAAGAAGCTCCCCATCCAGCTTGCTGAGCTGAACGGCACCTCCCTCTGTGACTTGCTGTATCTGATATGGCCCCAGCCAATGCGTCTTGAACTTCCCTGGAAACTTAATAAACTTGCTGTCATAGAGGAGCACTAGGTCTCTGATCTGGAAAGTCTTACTCTTAATGTGTCTGTCATGCCAAGATTTTTCTCGTGCCTTCTGCACTTGCTGATGGAATCCGGCGATGAATCTGTCTTCTTCTAAGGCAAGCAGCTGTGCTAGCCTTTCCTCCACTGTGTCTGTATTAGTCATCCCGGTAATCTGAGCGATTCTTAAACTGGGAAGAATATAGTCCATAGGCATAACAGCCTCCTGTCCATACACCAAGCTGAAAGGTGTGTGTCCCGTAAGTTTTTTGCATGTGGTCCTATACGCCCATAATACAGCGTTAACTCTGAGGTCCCAATCGTTCATTTGGCTATTGCAGATCTTAGTAAGCGCATTTTCTAAAATCTTATTAAAGGCCTCCACCGTACCATTAGCCTGTGGGTGGTAGGGAGTGCTCTTATGGTGCTGAATCTAGAATTCTTCTGTCAAGGCCTCAATAGTGTTGTTCAAGAAATGGGTACCTTGGTCGCTCATCAAAATTACTGGGCATCCAAATCTACTGACAATGTTCTCAAAACTGAACTTTGCAGCTGTAGCAGCATCACAATTCTTTATTGCTTTGGCCTCTACCCATCGATTGAGGTACTCTATTCCAGTGATGATATATCTCGCACCAGTTCGTTTTCCTGGTGGGTTGATAGGACCCACAAAGTCTATAGCCCATTTGTCAAATGTGCACAGCGTAACCTGTGGTCATAGCGGCATTTCGTCGCGTCGCGAGGGTTTTCCTACCCTCTGGCAGATATCGCAGCATCTGCAAAAGTCCTTAGTGTCTTTGTGCAATGTAGGCCACCATAATCCTGCCTCCAGGATTTTCTGCGCAGTCGGCTTTCCTGCGAAATGACCTCCTGCGGTTCGTGAATGTGCCTCTCTGATAATAGTCTCTTTTTCATGTGGCATCACACATCTGTAGAAAACTTCATCCGGACCTAACTTGTATAGGTGTCCTACGATGAGGTTGAAGTCTGCTGCTTTAACAACCAACTGCTTCTTTTGCTGTTTAGTAAACTCATCAGGTGCTACTCCTGTAGTGAGAAATTGAATAATATCAGCATAGTAATCATCTGTGATCTGGATGGAAAACAACGGCGCATTTGGCAGATTGTCATCTAGGTTACTTGGCTCTTCTCCCGAGTCTATCCGCGACAGATGATCAGGTCCGACATTCAGTCTTCCTGGTTTCACAATGATTTCAAAATCATACTCCTGAAAGAGGAGTA
The DNA here is from genome assembly GCA_001517045.1 of Pseudotsuga menziesii. Taxonomy (NCBI): domain Eukaryota; kingdom Viridiplantae; phylum Streptophyta; class Pinopsida; order Pinales; family Pinaceae; genus Pseudotsuga; species Pseudotsuga menziesii. Next base: position 279,874 of record LPNX010028338.1, read on the forward strand.
ACCATCTACAGATTCTCCCCCCTAACACTGGCTTATTGACCAGATAATTTAATGCGGAATGGTCAGTGAACATCTTAAACGAGGCGCCCAATAGGTAGTTCCTGAACTTCTGCAGCGCGTACACCATAGATAGGCCTTCTCTTTCTGTTGTGGTGTAGTTCTTTTCTGCTGTCGATAGCTTTCTGCTGGAGTATGCGATAGGATGGTCAATATCTCCTTCGCTTGGTTGTGTTAAAACAACCCCTAGTGCGATGCCTGATGCATCCACATGTACATGAAATGGCTTAGTCCAGTCTGGAAATACTAGGATGGGTGCTGTAACCATCTTCTCCTTAAGTGTGTCTAGACTCTGCTGACATTCCTCATTCCATAGGAATTTTACATCTTTCTTTAGCAATTTCTCCATTGGTGCTGTAATCTTTGCGTAGCCCTTGATGAACTTTCTGTAGTACCCGGTATGACCAAGTACTGTCCTCAGTTGCTTGACTGAGTTGGGTGCTGGAAGATTTACAATGATGGCAATCTTCGCGGGATCTACCATGAAGCCTTGTCTGCAAACAATGTGACCCAACAAGATACCAAATGGTGCACAAAATATACATTTTTTCAAGTTTAGAGAAATCTGGTACTGCCTACATTTCTCTAACATCAGCCTTAAGTCTCCTATGTGCTTGTCGATTAGTCCAAATACAGTCCAATCATCAAAATATACTTCTAGGAATTTATGAATGTATTTTTTAAATATAGCAACTACCACTCTAGAAAATATAGCTGGTGCATTCTTAAGACCAAAGGGCATTACCGTATACTGGAACGAGCCCCATTCTGTTGCAAAGGTGGTCTTGGATCGATCTTCTGGATGTATTCTGATATGATGGTAGCCTAAAAAGCCATCAGTGAAGGAGTAGACCTCTTGTCCTCCCACGTTGTCTAATACTTCATCAGTGAACGGTGTTGGAAATGGATCGTGAAGCGATGCATCGTTGAGCTTGCGCAGATCGACACAAATCCTGATGTCTCCTTTGGTTTTCTTTTCCTGTATGACCATGGGACTAACCCATTCACTCTCTTCTACCAGCTCAATGATGCCTGTTGCCAGCATCTTATCGATCTCATCCTTTACTTTTTCTTTATATCGTGGATTCAATCTGTAGGGACGCTGCTTTACTGGTCTCGCATCCTCCTTCAATGGTATCCTCATGACTCCTAGGTCTCTGACTATTCCCTTCATCTCTGTGAACTTGGTGGGAAATAGGTCCTGATAGTCATGTAACAAATCTGCAATCTGTCGGACTGTTTCATCATTCCAATAGTCTCCAATAGAGGCAAACTTAGGTTCTGTGTCTGTGCCAATATTGATCTTCTTAATCTTGATGGGCTCTATGATTGCTGGAATCTCTAACTGTGGTCCCTCAACATCGCGAGTCCCTTCTGACTACGGAATGTTGGTACTGCGAGGATCCTCATCCTCGTCCTCTGGTTCTGCTTGAAAGTTATAGCATTCTAGCACCTCTGTTAACTGAACGACCCACTCAGGTTGAGTCTGTACTGATGGGGTACAGTCCTCGAATATCTTGATCTTTATTATGTCTAAGGCCTGATCAACATTCGGATGCTCAGATTCAAAAGTGAAGGTGAGTAGGAAGCTGTCTATCATAAGGGGCCATGTAGTCGTTCCCTTGCGCAATTCTGTCTCTGTATACCAGTTCCTTGGAACTGTGTCCAAAGTGTGAATGAATCGGTGAACCCATTCATCCTCGGGAATGTCCGACCAATCCTGTTCACATGTCTGAATGTGTGACCTGGGGTCGCTCTCTCCTGTGTACTTCTGCTGAACGTAATCGGTGTCAATGGAGAATCGGATGGCCATCCATCTTTTAACATGATCCCATGATGCGATATTCTCTTTGTGTGCATACCACCATCTTGCAGGTGTGGCTCATACTGCAAGATCCATAGCTGTGATCCTCTGTTCATGAGGAATCTGTCATTCAAACTGCTCGAGAAAGTCCTGGATATCAGTTAGACCATGAAACGCTGGAATCTCATTGATCTCAGCGCCAATCCATCGCAGTGACTTAGTCAAGTACGCACATCTACGCGCTGAGACTTCCTGAAGTATGTTCTGCCAGTTTTCTAGACCGACCTCTGAATCTGATGCGCATGAGTTGTCGCATCGCCAACTAATGTTCCCTTCTGCGGTTGGGTTAACATAGTCTCCCTGGTTTGTAGTCATCTGATAAAGGCTCTCTATGTTATGTGCCTCCTCTTCTGCTCGGATAGGTTCAATATATATAGGACCCTGAAAAGGATCCGACGGTGTGATGACCCAGAGCTGCGAGTCCTCAAAGGTCATTTGTCTTCTCTTTAGGTCGATAACAGCCATGTTACCGATCGCCCAATCAATGCCTAGTAGTGCTGGATACGGTTTACTGTCGCCAATGATTTCTATAACTTCAAAGTCCGCAAAGCTGCGAGCTCCATCAATATCAACTGGTACTTGCGGTAACCGACCCAGGGGTGTTACCCGTTGTTGATTAGCTAATCTCAGATGGATAGGCGATCTGGTTAACTTAGGGCTACCCATCTGTTCCCATGTCTGTTTAATCAGAACGTTTACATCTGAACCTAGATCTAGGATGACCTCATCCATTTCAAACTCTCCAATCTGAGCTGTGAGTCACATCTCCCTCCCTGTTCTTGTATGTCCTGAAATATTATGAACAACACTCTGTGTACTGCTCACGGAAGAGGATGGTTGACACTGATTGACTATGCGCTGAAGTTCTATGATAGCTTGCTCATTTCTTACTAGTTTTAGACAACTCCGCAGGAAGGAGTATACGCTTCCTGCCATCTCCTCCTCATTGCATCTTCCAGATGTGGTAGTTGGTGATGTATGTACAAGGCTATCGCCACAAGGTACTTGTTGCGGTACACCCCTAGACGGCGGTACCTGCGATCCTGATTTTGTAGGGTCATCAAAGAAAGCCTTAGCTTCCTGAAATGTCTGTTTATTCTTCTGCAGGTCGAGTGGTGTTGCTTTACTAGGAGCTCTGCCCACCCACTGCTATCCTGTGTTCGTTTCCGTCTCCTGCAGTGTCCCACTGGTAGAAACACCGCTACGAGTCACAATATTGACGCTTGGTTCTGGCTCTGCCTGCTCAGCAGCATTAAGTTGGATGTTCTGGTGTGCTGCTGGCTTAGGTTCTCTGATCTTAGCTATCAAGGTAGGACACTCCTCTATAATGTGTTCATAAGATTTGCGGTACTTACAAGTGGTAGTGGGGCTCTGACAGTCCCTAGCATAGTGTCCTACAACTCCACAGTTATAACAAGTAACTGGTCCACGACCACGGCCAAAGCATTCTCCACGGCCAAAGCCTCCTCCACGGTCTCGTCCTCTGAATCCTCTGCCACGGCCACCATAAGCTGGATCCTGCTGTGGTCCTGCTGCTGGACCCTGTGTTTCCGATTGAACTCTATACAATTCTTGCTTTTCTCCAACCATCATATCATAGGCTCTGCAATCGTGTTCATCATGGCCCACCGACTTCCAGAAGACGCAGTATAGGTTCTTAGGTGTTTGCACATACTTATGAAGTAAGGGGCATTGGTGAGGTAGATGTCCTCGCATTTTACATATTTCACACCACGTTTTACATATTTCACACCACGGTCCATGGGTCTGTGGTAAGGGGTTAGGAGCCCCTGTTGCTATATATTCTACAAAGACCGGACAATTGTCTTTACTATGGCCCTATGCTTTACATTTTATGCACCATATCTCTTGCGCAACTTCTTTCCCTTTCTTCAGCTCATGCAACTGTAATGTAAGATTAGCCAACTGGTTTTGTAGAGTTGTCATGCCTATACTAGTCTCAGCTAGAGGTGAAGCCTCGAGTTTCATTGCCATCTCCAACGCGTCATCCTGCATATGGAGTTTCTGCTGCATTAACGGCAGTCTGATGTGAGGGAGCAGCGCTGCGATAAACCATTCCTTATGCTGCTCCGGTGCAAACTCAAAACTGACTTGGTCTATAAGGGATTTGAATTTCTGATCAAAGTCCCACATCGACTCTGTAGGTAATTGCTTGATGTCTTTGAGTTCTGTAATACACTGTGACTTAGACTTAGGTTTCTTAAACTCTTTAATCATGGCGGTCTTGACCTGGGCAAGTGTTCTGGGTACTACGGTATACTTGATATACCATGTTAAGGCGCGATCTCTGAGTGTGGTGACCAGCTGTACAAGTTTAAGATTGTCATCATTGATGGTTTTAATGGTCCACATGGCTTCACATAGAAACCAATGCTGCTCTGGGTCTTCAGCCCCTGTTCCCTTAAATATAGGTAGCTTCATATCATCCCCCATTCTATTTCTACGCTGTGGATGTTGATTTACTGTGTTACTACCACTCGGCGGTGTAGGTGAAGGTGATGTAGCGGTGGTAGGTACTGTCTGTGAGCTACTAGATGGAGTTCCTACAGGATTTTTCTGAGTCCCGGTCTGTTTCTGTGGGGTATAAGGGTGGTAAGGGATACCCCCCTCTGAACCTTCTGTAGTACTAGGACTCTGCTGTCTAGTATTATCTGGACTGTCTTCAAATATTGGAGATCTGAAATCTACTTTATACTTCTTTCCACTACGTGTTCATCCAATGTCATCAAAATCACTTTCGAACTCTTGTGACATTACTATCTCTACTTACTCATCTGAAACTAGATCCAATGTTCCTTTTTCATGTAATAGCATCTTAATGGACAAGTTTAAAGACCTTAGGTACTTACCATGATATCTTTTGAAGAAGTAGCGCTTAGCCTCGCTTAAGATTTTCGTCTGGTCAACTGCAAACTCTGTGACGAAGCCTCATAGCACACTCGCAAGCCAGAAGTATACTGCTCTCGTGAGGGGATTATCAAGGTTCTCCACGGTATGAATCAGCTCCGGTGTCCAGACAATGTCTCTTTTCTTTTTGAATATGCCTGTATCAGTTAGCTTTGCTAACCAGTCATAAAGCTCGTTTCCAAAGGTTGCAAAAAATATCGCATGTATGTCTGTAATGATATGTTTTTGTAGCCAGGCCTCTGTGTTCAGTTTAGGACTCCTGTTCTCTCGTTCAGCAAAATCTTTCAGGTTAGACCAAACCCACTTGTTGAGTTCGTCTCTCGTAGGGAGCCACCAGAACATCAGCGCTCTGTTTGTTCAAAGCCGGCAACAGAACCATTTGTTGGTTATCGGGGGTAGACCTGGGTTTACTATAATCAACCAACAACACCCCTAGCTCACTGGCCCTTTCGGCGACAGACTGCGAAGCGGCCTGAAGTCTCACCCGAAGTGATTCTAATGGGTTGGACAAGGACTCAAGCGTCTTGGACCAAGTTCTGTGGTGATCCTACTTGCGACTCGCAGACCTTCTAGCTACGAGGTCTCTTTCTCTGCGCATCGCGCGACTCCTCTACTCGCGTCGCACGATCTCCTCGTCTCGCAGCTCTTCTAGCCGCGAGATATCCCTTCTACTATCGTGCAGTCCCTTTCCACGTCACGCATTTTCACTGACTCGCGATGACTCCAGTCTTATCGCATCGCCGCTCACTAGGCAACACGTAACTTCCTCCCAATGCTAAGCCCTTAACCTATGGTATCGCGCACCGCAGCTCCTCTGCCAGTGCGGTATCGCCTTCTTGTGATAACCTACTCCTGCAGCTCAGCGCACTTAGCGTTGTTCATGTCGACTTGCAAGACTCAATATGACAGGCTGTTTAACATTGCAACTAGTGACTGTTCAAGCAAAGCATAAATGAACCCACATACAACATGCCAGAGACTTCAACTTATGTTTATCCTTCTATATTGCTATAAATTGATTAACACATTCATTCATTAAACTGTAAACAAAGTCCATGAAATGACTGATAAGTCAATCACATAACACTCGATTTTAACGTGGTTCACCTCCAGGATGGAAGTTACGTCCACAGAACTGTGTTTTCATTATAGCTCGGGGGAAGGTAAAACACAGTTCTGCTCCACCACATATGCAGCTCAAGATCTTCTCTCTTAGATCTCTTTCCTCTCTATATTGCTCTCCTACAATATACTCTTCCCTCTCTGTCGATCCCTGCGGATTGTTACATGCATGCTCTCTAAGCCAGCTACTGGTTACAGTAAGATTGCTACCACTAATAACAGAACCAGAGCTTGGCTTTTACAACTGTCTGATAATCAACAAAACAACTAACAACTGAACGAACCAACTAACCAACCCGCTAGTGTCTAACCCTTTACAATACAAAATGTATCCTTTTATAGGCAGCCCAAAGGTCTTGCCATTACAACACTGTGGGCCTGTCCCAACAGTAACCCAAACCCTAATTAGTGACAGTCGGCCATATCTGTACTTGAGGTAGCCGCTTTCCGTCACACCACAGCTCTCTGCAGTCTTCCATGCAGCTTCCCGGCGCTGATCATGGGTACTGTGCACCGCTTACTCTTCTGTCCTTCGTCTTCAATGCTTCAGCCTCGTTGCTCCTTTTCCTTTATGAGGGTCGCTGTGCCCTTCTGTCTTCGCCACTGCCTTCAATGCAGTGGGTGAGCTCTCTCTTCTCGGCCGCTCAGGTACCGTCATCTTCCTTGACTTTTCTATCTTAAAAGTCATGGTTTCCGGCTCTGCTCTGCAGCCGGAAACGTGCTACGACGTCGTAGCTCTATCTTATCTTCTCTCCACCAAAACTGTCTGTCCGCTAAACTAGCAGCTTCTTCTGTAGCTGCGGGACCCTGCTCCAACAAATTATGAAAATAATTTCAAGAAAAATCAAAATGCACATCCGCAATATTGAATTGCGGAAGGAATAAGTTCCCGCAAATTGCGGAAAGGTCGGTTTGGAAAGATGAATGCAAAAAGGTTTGTTGTGGAAAGGACGTTGCGGAAAAGAAAATGCGGAAGGTCATGATTGATAAATTAAACAGAGTTAAAAACGACAAATATAGAAGTAGTTTTGAATTAGTTTATTTGTCCGTGAAGAGTCACGATGAAGATATGTGACTGTTGAATGAAGATATATGTTTGAGGGTATATAAAAAATGCTTTAAACCCTCAAATAAGTGTCTTTGTACATTCAATTGGCATATTGATTGATGTAGAGTAGTTAGAGATCAAATTATCATATAAGGAAGGTTGGGAGGCACTAGGGCATGCAACAAGCTTGTAAGGGGGTCGTAGCCTCCTTCCAGTTGTAGCTAGTAAACATGGTGTTGTAGCATCCTTTTAGAAGCAATTGATAAAACATGGGGTTGTAGCCTCCTTCCAGTAGTTGCTGGTAAATAGGGTGTAGTACCATCCTTGTCTGTAGAAGCAGCAAAAAACTATTTGTAAATATAATTTTGCAGTACTAAGAAGTATTAGTGGTTTACCCAATTAGGGTTCCATGATAAATTTGTGTTGTGTGTGTTTTTGTTGATCATGTGTATAAGTAAATTGAAAGTGGTTTTAATTGTTAAAATTTATCAATACTGATTCACCCCCCCTCTCAGTATTGTCCATTATTCCAACAATTGGTATCAAAGCGGGATCCTTCACTACAGTTTAATCACTGGAAGGACGATCCTATTGAAAACCACTATGGATCAACAAGAAGGGTTAGCCACTAACATACCTCCATTATTTACAGGAGGCAGTTATGCATACTGGAGTGTAATAATGGAGTTCCATCTATTGTATCTTGGATAAAAATTTCGGAGGTCTATTGAAAGAGAATATAAAGTACCAGGCGACCTACCTATATATAGCGATGAGCTAGACCAATATGAGGCCAATGCAAAATCCCTAAATGCAATTTTGAGTGGATTAACAAATTCAGTATTTGTAAAAGTCATGCGATGCAAGACATCCAAACATGCATGGGAAAAACTAAAATGTGTCTATGAAGGAGCGCTCAAAGTTAAAGAGTCCAAACTTCAAACATACAAAGGACAGTTTGAAAGCCTAAAAATGAAAGAGGAAGAAAATATTGCAGAATACCTTCTAAGAGTAGATGAAATTGTTAATGCTATTAGAGGTATTGGAGGAGAAATAAAGGAGAAAGAAGTGGTCGATAAAGTACTAAGAACCCTACCAATGAAGTATGACTACAAAGTATCCACTCTAGAAGAACGAAATGATCTTAACCGTTATGACAATAGATGAACTACATGGGATATTCACTGCCTATGAGATGAGAAAAGGACAAAGAAGCAACATTTAAAGCCTTATCCAAGAACCAATCTGAGAACCTAGATGATGACAAAGCTCTTTTCATCAACATTAGAGGAAATTTCAACTCAAAATGGGCCTCCTAAGGAAAATTAATAAAATAATAGTTAAACTAATAAAATTATATTTATTAATTTTGGAGGAAGAAAAAAAACTACTTTTTTGTTCGTATTTTTGACATATATCCCTGTGCTTTTACTCAAATTTCAATCAGGAGAGCTCGTTGGATGCGGAATTTAATTCTGCATCCAGCGAGTACCCACTCAACATACTTTTGATGGGACCCGCTACCCCAAAAACAAGAAATACCTAAAAAAATGTGAATTCCGCATCCAATGAGCTCTCCCGATCGAAATTTGAGTAAAAACATAGAGAGATATGTCGAAAATACGAACAAAAAAAGTAGTTTTGTTTATGATACCTATCCCCAAATTTATATTAAAAAATTGTTTAACAGGTGCTCCCTTTTTGAATTTTAAAGCATTTTGATTGGTTAATACATGATGACATGGAATTTTTATTATTTTTGGAAGGCCCATTTTAAATTGAAATTTCCTCTAGTGAAAACTTGAGAAAGGTATTGGCAAGTACAAAGGAAATCTACCTTTCAAATTTTTTAACTGTGGATGGATTGGACATTTTTCCAATAAGTGTTCCTATGTAATATCTCGAATTTTGACCAAACACTAATGGGCATAAGTCCCATTGCATATGATGTTACTTTGATGTTTATGTTTTGTATATTGGGCATATGGCCGATTGCACACGCGTATGATGATTTGTTAGATATATTGGGCGTAAGCCAAATACATATGCTTGTTTAGCATGCACGTGATTTTATATGTTGGGCATGGACCGTGATATACAAGATTATTGTCATAGTACGATGTACTGGATATATTATATGATTTACCTAAAATGCATATACTAAGATGATTATTGTTATAGAATGCGCAGAGGAATGAATACATGATTGAATTCTATAATGTGTTGGGCGTGTACCCTGAAGCACATGAGTGATGATATTTTGTGTTGAGCGCAAGCTCTAGAGAACATGAGTGATTTGATTTTTGTGTTGAGCGCCAGATCTAGAACACATGAGTTATGAGATGTTTGTGTTGAGCATAAGCTTTGGAGCACATGAAATATAAGAATTGGAAGTGTTGGGAATAAGCCCTAGAGCATTCCAAATTGATGTTGAGTAGAAGCTCCGGAACATCGGATCCTTGGCCATTGTATCCCTAGGTGTATTATACAAGTACATCCTATCATTAGTGTTGAGCGAGAGGCTCTGGAATTGCACTAAGTGTAACTCCCAGTTTTAGTGTTGAATGTGGGATCTGAATAGCTTTAGGAGTTATTGAAAATTAATTGTGTTGAGTGAAAACGATTCTGAAAAGCATCGACCTTATCTTACTTATTTTTAAGTTGATTAAATGAAATTTCGAATATCTACTTCTCATCAAGTATTGAAGAACTACTATGATATACGAGGTAATCCAATATGCAAGGAGGTTTAGAGCTACCTAACTTAGTTGACCAAGCCTACGTGAAGGCCTTGATAAATGAAATGATTATAAGCTAATGAAAACACCATATAAATGGGATCATGTTATATGATGCCTAAATAAATATTAACAATAATATATATATATATATATATATATAATGAATAAAATGGTAAGTACACATATTAAATATAAGGAAATAATAATAACTATAATGATTAATAAAGAATCTATGTGTTATTATTTACTAAAAATGATTACAAAATATTTAATCCTAAAAGAGTCAAATTAGGAACTAGTAAAAGAGTTCCTAAGTTAGGTATAATAAATTATTAACTTCACATAAATCAATTAAATATTATTTTCAAGAAGATAATGGATTCTTGATCTAACTGAAGTTTAACTGCCATTTTTCCTACACATTTTCTATAAAGACCTAAGCCAAGGAAAGGCTTGGGGATCCAATCTGATCTGATCATTATTCCTAATAATATTGGAGAGCATTTCCAAAGGAAAAGAAATATGGTACAAAACCTGATATTTTAGATAGGAAAAGCCTTACCTTTAGGAGATCTAGACTACTTCCATGTTGGAACTAGCTTGGGGGGATCTGGATTAAAACCGGGAACGGTTTCGGGTCACGGTTGGGAGGAGCGTGGTAGTTCCCAAGTTATCTGGTTAACATATATGAGGTCAGAGTTATCTAAGTTTTTATTAATTATGTGTGTTTAAGTGTGTAGGGTTCATAGCCATTTCTAAACTGAAAGTTGCAGGTATGAGGTTTTTACCTTCTCCAATTTTTATAGATTTTTACTTGTACTATTTATGATCTTGATTGAAGATCTGCATATTTGAATACATGCTCCAACTAGATTCCCATTTATTTAAATTATGAAACTTAGTCTGAAATATTTTAGATAATCTCTAGGGTTAATTTTTATGTTGTAGACTAATCTATTTGTTTAAACTTGAACTCAGCCTTTAATTCCTAGATAGGTTTTAAAGTTTAAAAATCTCTTAGCTTTTGATTTAAACTGTTCTAGAAAACTTCAATGTCAAGAAGTTTAACTTAGATTCAAAACGCTAGCTGTTAGAAATTAGCTACTAGATCTTTGCCCAAATGTTATTATAAACTAAACCAGAGATTTCACAAATCTAGGTAAAATAAACCCTGATAATAAACAAAAGACATTTTTTAAATTCTATTCAAAACATTAAAATAATTAGTAACTACATATTTAAAAATAAACAAACTAAAGACTGAATCTCTTAACTCACTAATTCAAACCCTCAAAACAAATCCAAATGCTGACAGATATCATATTGCTAGCAAACACATTGTTGCCAAAATATAAAAACTCATAAACACTATTACTTAACCAAACATAACATTAATAAACGATGTAACCAATATCATAAAAAAAACACAACTATCCAATTATCCAAAGCGTGAAGGCCAAGAGCCTAATCAAGATTTACAAATAATATTAATAAAATATAACCACACATCCAATATTTATCTCACCAGCCCAACCAACAAATCCTGTAAAGGATTGGATGTAGGCCTTCATTTCATTATTTACAAACAAAAAGCTATCAACAAAATGGGTCTAACCATTTATAGAATGAACAAACATAAACATCTAAAATTAAAACAGAGTTCTTCCCAACGCATCGCGTTAATGGAATTCCAACAACCAATACGTAAAATCACATTATCAAAACAAGGAATTATATTATTTAAAAACACAGTCACAATAATTAAAATACCCAGGATCGAATCCTGTGAACACACAACGAAAAGACCAAAACATTACAAGCTGTATCATCCACAAAGGGTCTCGCCTCTTAGGTTGTCTGTAAAAGGTTTTATTATAAAGACTATATATCAACTACGGAACAGAGCTACACTCATTCCCTACACCATCACATGCACAGAGACAATTTACACATAGAAACATTTAATAATATACACAGGCTGCATGTCAAAGGTAAGGCTCGATCTATATGCTTACGGTTTCCTATAAGAAGTGACTTAACTATAAACAAAATGAGCCACACTATTAAATAAACAAATTCAACCACTTAAAAACCACATCCTGCTACCTTACACACAATTTACCCAGTCGTAGCATCAATTGTGCCATTGCAGAGAAATGGCACTGTAATTTCTCAAAAGAAAACGCATTATTTAAAAAAACAGGGTCATTTACCCAAACAGATATTTCCCATTGAGTCAAACTAAAACCAAATCCATTTCGTAGCACAAGGTAAACTTATGCACAGAGCCGAAATCGTTTTAAACAGTCAAAATATATCAAAATTTACAATTGGCAGAGACATGAAAGGATTACATAGTCGTATATACAAATTCCAAAACGATTTAATAAAACTACCAAACAACGAAATGGCTCAACCATACGTTTCCCCACACCCAAGTTTTGAACCCTCTGCTAAAACCACCCAGCAAGGGTAAAGGACATTGCCAATTCAGGGCTTACCTGTAGTTTGGTTGCACAAGCAACCTACAATTCTGCCTTCTACCACGCATAGTACCAACGCTCGGTTCATCTGCACAAACAAAATTAAATTTATCAGAAGTATGCCATTTTCAAACCATAAACCAAACAAACAACATGAAGGTGCAAACCAACACTAATGCATACCTGGCAAGGAGCGCAGAGCATGCTGGTTGCGTAGCATGAGTGTGCATCTCTCATGTGGAGCATGAGACCACCATCTCCATCACAATGAAAATCAAAAGAAGGACATCAAAACCCTACCACAATGCCTAAGGCAGTCTTCCTGTGTTTTCCAAGGCACATTAATTACGCCACCCTATCCACCACTTCCATATAGATCAAAACCCACCATTGCATAGTTTGGATTCACGTTGTTTCACCATTGTTTCAAAACCCCGCCACCTTAAATCTTAAACCCGCCCATTATTGTGAATAACAAGGTTTAAGCCATACTTTTGATTGCATAACGATATGCCATAAACAAACCCCTCCACACTATAGTTCAAAGCACATAAAGTGTTACATTCAAGGTTTTAAAACCTATATAAAAATTATAAACCCTTCTTACCATAAATACAAGGATATTCTAGGCTTAGGAACTTTGTCCTATTTTACTTTTGAGCTCAGGAATAGTGTTGTTTAGGCGTATAATATTGTAGATGTTAGGACGATGTTTTCGCCACATCCATAAGACTAAGTTCATCGACGAAGTCACTTGCATAGGAAAATAAATACTTGCATTAGTTGATGAAGAACTAAGTAAACCCCATATCATAGGAAACTTACCTTTCCGAGTGGACCTTTAAGGGACAAAATCCTGTCACTCCACCCCTTGACATACAAAGGTAAGTTAGCCTCTTCGTAATAAACCACAAACGCATTAAATATGCGTAAAATAAAAAGACGTAAAACAAAATAAGTATCATCAAATATTAGTAATTAATATAGATAGGAAAAGTAAACTCATAAACATGTCTAAGTAATAAAACGATATTATGTAAATACGTCATCATCATATAGGCAAAACATATAGGAACAATAGCCGATAAAACTTAGGTTCGGTTCTACAAACAAGTTTTATTCCGTAGTAGAAATAGAGATGTCCTTGAAGTTTAGTATTTTATTAGCCTACAAATTTTGTTTATTTATGAATTTCAGGGACATTACATCATACCCAAAACAAGAGGATAGTGATGATGAAGAACTTTACTGTCATAAGAAAGATCAAAAGAGTAAGACCATGTACAAAAAGAAGTTTAATAAAAATAAGAAAAAAATATATTCCAAGGAAGACAATGAAGATGAAGAGATAAGTGAAGATGTTGAAGTCCCATTCATGGGATTAGAGAGTGAAATCTTTGAAGAAAAAATAGAAGGTGTGGTAGATCTCGAAGCAGAACTTGTAAGTGCTCTTGAAGAATTAGGGAAGTATAAAAGGATGTACAAAAAATAAAAAACTTATATGGTAGAATTTGAAGAGAAAAACAATGATGCAGAAAGAATAATTGCTGACTTAAAAAATTAGTTTCTTGTAGCCAAAAAGGTGGAAAACAATCTAGAACAATAGCTAAAAAGAAGAATACAAGAATCTGAAAGGATCAAAGAAGAGATTATGTGCCTTAGAAATAATATGGATGAAGAAACCGTCAAATCAAAATTTGATAACAGCTCAAAAAATTTAAATGAAATATTAAGTGTCCAAATACCATTAAACGATAAATATGGATTAGTATTTGATAAAGAAAATAAATCAGGATATTCTTCTTGCACAAACCAAGATGGAAATAAAAGAAGCTATGCTATTGTACTCAAGAGCCAAATTAAAAGGGAAGAAAATAAGAAATATGCTCCTGTCTTACAAAGAACATATATGATGCATAAAAGACCAATGACAAGTAGACATCAACAATTGTTTTTCGTAAATTGCTATAGCTGTAACAATTTAGGACATATGGCTAGAAATTGTAAACTAATGGTTCCTATTGAGAAAGAAATTACACCACAAACTTCCTTCTATAAGAAAAGTGGTACTAGAAGCAATCCAGAAAGAAGAAACTATAATTCTTTCACTCCTTTATAGAGCTATAGTATAGAATGCTACAAATGTGGTAATCAAGGACACATTGCTAGAAATTGCAAACTAGTGTTTCCTATGAATAACACTTCAAATCTCAAGACAAAGAGGAGAGGAAGGCTTCGGAAGAAGAAGGATGACATGGAATGTTCATTAGCTCTATGTGCTACAGAAAAACAAAATCTATGGCACATGGATAGTGGATGCTCAAAACACATGACAAGAGACCCAAATAATTTTATAAGCCTAAAAAGAAATAAAAAAGGAAAAGTCACTTTTGGAGATAATTCATCCTCGAAAATAATTGGAAAAGGTACATTAGCTATTAGAGACAAAATTAAGGCTAGAAATGTTTTGCTTGTAAAAAACTAAAATCCTAATCTTTTAAGCGTGAGCCAAACATGTGATCAAGGACACATATATATATTCGATTCCAAGAAGTGTGAAATCAGAAGAAAAGATTCAGGAAAACTTGTTGGGACTGTTGTAAGAACTCCAAGCAATGTGTATATTCGAGAAAATGAAGAACAATGTTATATGAGTCAAATTGATGAAATTTTTCTATGGCATAGAAGGATGGGCCACTTAAACTTTGACAATCTTGTAAAAATTAGTAAGAAGGGAGCTGCAAGAAATCTGCCAAAGATCATAAAATCACCAAATCATGTCTGTAGACAATGTCTTCATGGGAAACAAATGAGAATAAGTTTCAAGGTTAAAGCACATACAAAATCTCAGCCATTAGAAATAATTCACATTGATCTTTGTGGACCAACAAGGAATAAAAGCCTTCAAGGTGAATATTACTTTATGTTATTAATTGATGATTATATAAGGATGACTTGTGCGACATTTCTTAAAGAAAAATCAAAAGCCTTTATGAAATTTAAAACCTTCAAAGCACTTGTTGAGAATTGAGCAAATCACAAGATTAAATGTCTAAGATCAGATAATGGTGGAGAGTTCACCTCAAATGAATTCAATGAGTTTTGTGAAATTCATGGAATCAAGAGGCAGTTTTCAACAACAAAAACTCCTCAGCAAAATGGAGTAGTTGAGAGAAAGAACATGAAACTTTAGGAAGTAGCTAAAACTCTGCTTAATCAAGCAAAATTGCCCGATGGATATTGTAGAGAAGCAATATATGCAACTGTCTATATACAAAACAAAGGACAACTAAGAGTGAGTAGTGACAAGACTCCTTATGAGCTATGGTTTGGAATACCAGCGTCGGTCAAATATTTTAGAGTCTTTGGAAGTAAATGCTACATAAAAAGAGAAGATGATAATCTAGGAAAGTTTGACTCTAGAATGGATGAAGGAATATTTCTTGGATATTCTTCCACCAAAAGGGAATACAGGTGTTATAATTTAAAATCGCAAATGATCATAGAAAGCACAAATGTAACTGTTGATGATACTAAGTCAAAAAGAATGCAAATCCAAGAAAGTGAGGATGTTGAACAAATTGACGATGAAGAAATATATGATAAACAAGAAGAAGAAAGTTCACAAGAGGAGGATTCTCTCTCTTGAAGAAGAAAGAGTAGAAAAATAAGACTCACAGGAAAGTGGAGGTGAAGACTCTCCAACATCTTATACAAAAGCTCCATCTAGGAGAATATAAAAAGATCACCCTGAGACACAAATCATAGGTGACAAAGATGTTGGAGTCAACACAAGAAGGAAACTACTATTTAATGAACAAGCCTTGCTATTAGTGGTGGAACCTAAGAAATTTTGGAGAAGCTAGCAAAAATGATGATTGGATCAAAGCCATGAACAAAGAGTTGGATCAAATTGAGAAAAATCAAAGTTGGGAACTAGTTCCAAGACTTGCATACAAGAATATTGTAGGAACCAAGTGGGTCTTCAAAAACAAGTTAAATGAAAATGGGAAAGTGATAAGAAACAAAGAAACATTAGTATGTAAAGGATATGCTCAAGTGGAAGTTATTGATTTTGAATAAACCTTTTCACCTGTAGCAAGACTAGAAGCAATCAGGATATTTTTGGAATTTTCATTCTATAAAAAATTCAAAGTATATCAAATGGATGCCAAGTCCGCGTTTCTAAATGGGAAACTAGAAGATGAAGTACATATTGAACAACCTGAAGGATTTCTCTTATCAGAGAATAGAGACTATGTTTGCAAACTAAAAAAGGCACTCTATGGTCTCAAGAAATCCCCAAGAGCATGGTTTTCAAGGCTAGATAACTACTTGAAGAAACAAGGATATAAAAGAGAAGCCACTAATAGTAACCTCTACATAAAGATTGAAGATAAGAATATGATCATTGTTATCGTTTATGTGGATGATATCATATTTGGAAGCAATTTGCAAGTAGTAAGTGTAAACTTTGCTTCTGAAATGAAGAAGGAATTTGAAATGTCAATGTTGGGTGAATTAACATTTTTCTTGGGATTACAAGTCTATTAGTCTAACAAAGGAATCTTAATTTCTCAAACCAAGTACATCAAAGATATGCTTAAGAAGTTTAAGATGGAAGACTCCAAGCCTATGAATACTCCTTTGGTCACTGGCTGTAAACTAAGAAAAAATGATGAGTCCTTAGAAGTGGATCATTCCATGTATAGATATATGATAGGCAATTTTCTATATGTAATAGCTACAAGACCATATGTAATGCAACATGTAGGATTAGTTGCTAGATTTCAATCAGCTCCCAATTAAACACATGTGGTTGCAGTAAAAATAATCTTTAGATATCTAAAAGGCACTATGAATTACGGTTTATGGTACCCAAAAGGTCAAGACTTCACTTAAAAAACATTCACTGATCCAGATTATGCAGAAAGTGTTGATGACTGAAAGAGTACCAGTGGAGCAACATTATTTTTGGGAATTTTTTTGGTATCATGGTTAAGCAACAAAACAATCTTCCATAGAACTATCTACATCAGTGGCTGAATATATTGCTGCTGCATCATGTTGTACTCAAGTCATTTGGATGAAGCAGACATTAGAAGACTTACTTGTGAAGTATGAGCATCTAATAGTAATAAATTGTGACAATACAAGTGCCATAAGCATATTGAAAATCTTGTCATGCACTCCAAAACAAAGCACATACTGATAAAATATCACTTTCTAAGAGTTCAAGTGTCTCAAAAAGTGGTCAGATTGGAATATATTAATACTAAAGAACATATTGTTGATATATTCACTAAGCCACTGCGCAAATAAGCATTTGCACATCTTAGGCATAAGTTGGGATTAATCTCCTTACAAAAAAAAAGGGAAGAAGAAGAAAATGCAACATGTCAGGGGGAGATATGTTGACAGGGGGGGCTGTACGAAGGAAACCTTTGTCAAAGGGGGAGAATGATTTAATGTTTCCATTAATGCCAAATGGGGGAGAATATTGAATGAAGTTGCCATTGATGTCAAAAGGGGTTCAATAATGACAAACAAATAAGTGATGACACAATGGAAAGGCAAGTGATGACATATGTGATAAGGATGGAAATACACATGAGAGGAATCAACGAGGGGATCAAGTCTGATCAAACTAAATTGATTGATCGATCCTCTAATTAATCGACGCAAAGTCGTGGAGTTGCAATCATATTATTTAGCAGAGGTGAGACTGATCAGATTGTATCAAGATAATAGATAGATGGTAGGAAAAGGATCCACAAAATAAGGGAGCTTGGAAGGCGATAGGGAAGGAAATATGCCTGCAAGGGGGTCATGGCTTCCTTCCAGTTGTAGCTGGTAAACATGGTGTTGTAGCATCCTTTCAGCAATAGCTGATAAAATAGGGGGTCGTAGCATCCTTCCAGTAGTTGTCGATAAATAGGGTGTAGTACCATCCTTGTATGTAGAAGCAAGAAAGAACTATTTGTAAATATAATTTTGCAGTAATAGGAAGTATTGGTGGCTTACCCAATTGGGATTCCATGATAAATTTGCGTTTTGTGTGTTTTTGTTGATAATGTGTGTTAATAAGTAAATTAAAAATGGGTTTAACTGTTAAAATTTATCAATATTGATTTGCCCCTCCTCTCAGTATTGTCCATTATTCCAACACAAAAGACCAATGAAGCTAGAGATAAGGTAGTTTAGATTGCATAATGACTTGGATATATATGAGTTTAGATTTGTTTTTTGTTTTAAGTTTAAGATGTGATTGGGTGTTGGGCTTGGGAGGAGATTTAACTCAGAAGGAAGTAACTCTAGGGTTTAATTTATTAATTTTTTTACAACTAAAAGTAAAAACAAAACCTACAATAACTCAAAAGACTAAATACTAAAAATATCAAATTAAAATTGAAACTAAGTAACAATAATAATGATAATAAGTGAGGCCTAAAACCATTATTATTATTCTTATTATTATATTGAAATTTATATTCTTACTATTACTATTATCATTAACAACGATAACAACAACCTTGAAACTAAAAACAACATTATATTATTTAACGCCCTGAAAAAGACTACAACTTATTTAATAATTATAATTATGGACGACAAATATCTAAAGAAATAAAAAGGATAAAGGTGAAAAACTAAAGGATTTAAATAAAGCAAGGAAAATAAAAATAAGAATAATAATAATGGTGTTAGCCTCTATTGTTATTATTACTAAGTTTTAATTTTAATTTGATATCTTTAGTATTTAGTCTTTTGCATTAGTGTAGGTGTTTATTCTTACTTTTAATTGCAAAAACTTTTATACATTAAATTAGGGAGTTTTTTCTTTCTCATTTAAATCTTCTTTAAAGCACGCAACACACTTATATCTTAAACCTAAAACAAAAAAAAAAAATCTAGACTCATATATATCTACGTTATTGGGAAATCTAAACAACCTTATCTCACTTTATTGGTTTCTTAATGACAATCCCAAAGTAGGGTTTGGAAAATTGCGCTGAACTTAATGGTAGGATTTTCATAATATGGTAGGATTTTCATTATTATGCTTTTTGGTCATATTGGAGCCATGTATTATTGGTTTCTTAATGACAATCCCAAAGTAGGGTTTGGAAAATTGTGATGAACTTAATGGTAGGATTTTCATTATTATGCTTTTTGGTCATATTGGAGCCATGTATTTGTGTTAATGTATAGGTCAAAATTGGAAAATAAAATTTTGGAGAAATCTAAACAACCTTATCTTAGGCTCTATTGGTCTCTTAATGACAATCCCAAAGTAGGGTTTGGAAAATTGTGCTGAACTTAATTGTAGGATTTTCATTATTATGCCTTTTGGCCATATTGGAGCCATGTATTTGTGTTAATGTATAGGTCAAAATTGGAAAATAAAATCTTTGCTCCTATCCCGAGACTTTTAGAATCAATTTTAGTTGTTATGATCTGTATAAACACACAAATAATTATATTTATATTCATGACAGAGTTTTAAAAGTTTCTTAATACTCTCTTAGCCACTAGTTGCTTGGAAACTGCTAGTAAGGGTTTTTGTTTGCATCGGTTGGGACTCCCAAAAGCATGGTAGTGGACTTCAACGGACCTAATGTTCGAAACCTAAAGGGTCCCAACATCCAGGTGCTTAGGAACCCGAACAAACAATATCCTTCCCTTCCTTATTTATCCTATCAAAACCCTAATATGATTTAGTTACCATAGTAGCCGAGTAGATAGAATCACCACAACTAAATAGTCCAAATCCTAATATGATTTAGTTACTGAGTAGATAGGATCACCAAAGTTAAATAGTTGAAACCCTAATCTCATTCAATTACCGTTTAACTACATATTGACAATATTATAACGGGGTAATTCAATAATTGATGTTTGTACATGAAATGTTTTAGTGGAAGTGATTGTGGCTAAGTATTGCACAAATTCAAAAAGAATATAAAGAACTACCTACAACTATAGATCGAATCACTACAGTTAAATAGTTGAAACCCTAATCTAATTAACATAAATGACACTCAAGAGCCATAATCTAGGAGTTCAACGGATTGCCAAGTCATTTTTGGAGACAAAAACCCTGCAGTGATCCATTCATCTTTGCCAAATATTTCCATTCATATATTCTAGCCATTTTGTATGATATCATTAAGTTCTCACCATTTTGTATGATATCATTCAGTTAAATAGTCGAACCCTAATTTGATTCGGTTTCCAAAATTAGTTGAGTAGATAGAATCACCATAGTTAAATAGTCAAACCCCAATATAATTAAGTTGTACATTGAGGGATATCTATGATCTATTGATATCTATCTTTAGATGGAGATTTGCGCTATGATACAAGGCAAACTTGTGCATTAGAAAATGTGATATGATCTAATAGTATTTTTAAAATGCATTGATTTCATGATATTACATTTTGTATGACATCATACAATTAAATAATAAAATCCCTAATCTAATTGAGTTCCTGCAGTTAGCCAAGTAGATGCCATCACCATAATAAAATAGTCAAAACTATAATTTGATTCAATTTCCATAGTTATCCGATTAAATAAAATCACCATGGTTAAACCATCAAAACCATAATCTCATTCAATTATATCGAAGGACATTTATGATCTATTGATCTATGTCTTTAGATGGATATTTGTGTTATGGTTTAACACAAATCCATGCATTGTTAAATGCACCATGATCTAATAGTATTTCTAAGATTAATTGATTTTAATGACATTATATTTTTTATGATCTCATTTAGTTAAATAGTCGAAACCTTAATATGATTCTATTACTACAGTTAGCCAAGTAGATAGAATCACCAAAATTTAATAGTCAAACCACTAATATGATTTAGTTAATAGTTAGTCAAGTAGATAGAATGACCACACTTAAATAGTCAAAACCCTAATCTAATTTAGTTACAAAAGTTAGCCAAGTAGATAGAACATGGATGATTTTAGGGGCGAATTATAGCCCATAGGCGAATTTTAAGGGGTGCCCAAAAAAAGGTGGGCGAATTTTTAATATTGAAATGTTTTTTTTTAATTTAATAAATTAGCCCATTTTTTATTTTATATATAATTTTCCCCAATTAAATAGCTTGTGCGGTTAAACTATGAAAATTCATACAATGGAATTTAGCCCACCTGTCAATGGGGAAAATCAGACATTCGCCTGGATTTCTTCTATAATGGAGGTTAAATCGCCAAAAATTTCCAGTTTTGGAGGAGAAATGGAGATGGTTTGCCTGGATTTTATGGATGATAGGTTAAAAATTTGGTATTTCTCCCTTATTTATGGATCTTTGGGTAAACTTCTCTCAGTTCGTCCTTGATTTGCAGGCTCATGGACGCAGGACAATGTTCAATTTCAGGTGGTGGCTAGGCCATGGATGCAGGACAACATTTGATTTTAGGTGGTGTTTCAGATCCAGTTGGGAAGCCGTAAGCGGTTGACTAAGTTGCTTACCCTGAACCGGTTGATTCATTAGTTGACCCAAAACCACTAGCATCGGTGGCAGATTCGGTTATAGTGCCAAATGTATATTCAGTTTAACCCGGTCCACTTCCAATTCCATATCCACTGGTTTCAGTTTCTATATTTATTGAATATAAAGATTCAGTGCTCGTGGGTGCAGTTCCAGATCCAGTTGGAGATTCATATACAGATACCGTTCGGGAGCCCGTAGCATTCCTTCTCGTTCGATAGATTGTTAGAAAGTAAAGAACAGAGGTAAAGGCATGATCTGGATGCAAAGAAAGTCCAAATCCATTCAACATAGTTCCTGTTTACCGAGTGAACCCATAACCACCAGTAGGGGCATAGTATGAAGCAGAGACAGATGTAGTTCCAGCCCCTGTGAATGTCAATGTGCCAGTTGTGGATTCAGTTATATATTTAGATCAAGTTTAAGGTCTCTAAAAGGTAGTGTTTTCCTTGGTTGGCCAAAGATGCAAGACAGACGGGGTTTGGACGCTAGACATGGTTTGATTCCATGTGGTGGTGGTCATGGCCGTGGCGGTATTCATTCTCCATTGACGAAAGACAGGGTTTCATATGATGTGATTTCATGGGTTTTATTTCCAGGACCTCCGTTGGCCATGAAAGATGGGCATAGTCAGATTTTGTGTTTGCCGTGTTTTTCTGTGTTTCTTAAAGCTGTTGCAATTCTCTTTGGTGTTTTTGTTTCTTGCTAGCTTCTGTATTTTTTAGCATGGCCATGCTAATTTCTCTTTTGGTATATTGTTTATCCTGTTCACTTACGTATCATGATTTCTTTCACGGATTTTCAAGCTCTGAGTTTAATGGGTCTATGGTTTTCATTGTGTCTTTTTTTTCTATGGGTTTAATGGTGAGAAAATTAGGCAGATCGAAATAGCCCAGCTGATCAGATTCATAGGTGTAGTGTGCCGAGGCTACCCCACTATTAAGTTATGCATAAATCTACCTGTTCCATTAGCGGTATGCTACTCAGGTACCACAGGCTCATGTATAGGCTCACATGAGGTCAGAGTTAAAGCAAGGTTGGGGTATCAGTGAAATACTAAGCTCTCCATAGAGATTGACACTATAGCACCCTGCTACTGAGCTCTCCTTTTCGAGAAATCTTGTGATTTTTGTCTTCTCAATCATGAATATCGCCATTGACATACATGCATCGAGATAAATCTAACATAGTCACTGTGCATTAAATACTTAAGGTTTAGTCTGATTGTGTAGAAGGAATAGTCTAGGTTGAACAATGTTAAGAACCAGTGGTCAATTGCCAAATCTGTGTCATGAATTATGATAGTTAACTTCGTGCAGTTGTAGTGCTCATTATTGATATCTTAACCGAATATGAATTTCTTGTCCACCCTGCAATCTTTTTAAATCATTGGACCAACATGCTATCTTGCTATTTCTAGATGAGTATATTGCAGAAACAACATAAGTATGAACCTCCCAAGCTATGTTGAGAGGATAAGTGTGGGTCTTGTATCCACTGTGAGAATGTGGGTGCCTGGTAAGCATGATTTTACTTTGCGCCTTGTGCTTTTCCTACTCAATAAAAAATGAAGGGGGAAGTTTGCAAAATTGATAGATAGTTTGTACAAATAAACATTTGAATATTTATTAGATTCATTTGATATTGAGAAAGCTTAGAGGTATTTTATATGGATTGGTGTTATTATTATATTTTGAAAAAATCCTCCTCTTCTCATAGTGCTGAAAGCATGTCCAGGGTATCTATTATGCCAAAGTTACCCAGAAATTGCATCTGGCCCCAACCGTTTGAAATGGCCTTCTTGCACTAGTGAGACAACCATTGAGTGACAACATGTATTAGGGGGTTTTGAATTCTGGGCTCTTTTTCTCCACAAAAGGGGTGCAAACAAACCTAAAAAATACAAACCTGAGTTAATTTCAGACCCTATAAACCAAGTCTGAGTGTGATTTAGGTGATTTTGGGCAATCTCTTGATGCAGAAAAGAGCGATATGGCATGTGTTTGAACTTTCTATGTAAACTTGGTTTGATTTCTTAATATTAGGACTAATAACAAAGTGTTCTTATAGGTGGAAAATGAGTATAAACCTGAAGAAATGTTGTTTGGGCCTGCTGGAGTGAATTACATGAATTGGGCTGCCCAGATGGCTGTGGGAATGGATACAGGTGTACCCTGGGTAATGTGCAAACAGGATGATGCACTAGACCCTATGGTGAGCTCTGTTAACGACACCCTCTTAGATATTTATATGATAATATCTTTAACTGGGCATTTGGTGACCCCTGTCTCTGGATGAACTTGTCAAATTATATCAAAATATTGCACCAGTTGCATCAATTGAATTAGTTACCTTTGCATATTCTGTACAATTCATACTAATGGACTTTAAAATAAGTAATTAGTGTAGACACAAATAAATTGTCATTTTTCATTTTGATGAATGACTACTACTGAGTGTAATTGAAAGCAAAATAGTTGCCATTTAATATTTGCTAAGTCAGTGATGGCAGAGTGTATTTTTTGTGCCAAATCTCTTAGGAGCCCTACCTCATCTTCATTTTTCGTAAGTATTCTTTAACCTTGCTAAGTTCTAATTTCTTGAAGGTCATATCTCATAAAATGTTTGCAAGCTAATCAGTTGGATAGGCTAAATATGATGAATGGAGTGCAGTTCCCTTTGCAGATATTAAATTATAATTATCCAGTTTTAGATCATTGGATTCTTTCTCCAATATTTATACTTTCTCTTTGT
>LPNX010028338.1:306516-318295 GCA_001517045.1 Pseudotsuga menziesii
AAAAAAGAAGGATACATGCATTGTATGGCCATTCTACATCACACAGAAAAAGATCTACTGGATTGATTGTTTACATTGTTTGATTCAGGGCAGCCAAGAAACATGGTAATGGCATCAATGGAAACCATGCAAGAGCAATCAGACATGATTGCAATGGCCATAAATACTAGCCTTCCTCAGAAAAGGGGTTGAGAAGATGAAATTGGTGCTGGATTAACAGATAAGAAATGGCCAGGATGGGACTGCACAAATTTGTGAACTCAGAAATGGCCAAGGTGGGATTGCATAAATTTGACATACTCGGGATTATGGTGAGTATTGACTGTTGACACTCTGTTAACAGAATTCATAAGAGCATTGAGACTGGCGAGTATTGATTTGTCAATACTCTATCAAGGAAAATCGTAACAGCATTAAGGTAAGTATTCATCTCAGAGCTGGACTTGTTGTATGAGGGAGTGTTGGGAGTCATACACAAGAGTGTGGAAACTATGGTTTGGAGGTCTTATGCACACGGGGAGGGTTTGTGATGGGCATACTTTTTTGGGTCAAAATTTAGAAACGAAGGTCTCCCACAAAAATCTGCCCCTTGGCCTCTAAGTTCTCAAAGAATGAATAAAAAAACTCTTGCTCAATGGCTTAGTGAAAATCTTCCAATTATGCAATGAGAGCAAGCCAATAGAGCATTGACCATTGTCCTAAAGCCATCGATCCTGCATATAGGGTCATCATTCAAAGTGATTTGGAGTGAGTAAGATTTCCAGAATGAAACAATATTTGACCTTTGAATGGCATAATTGCCTTTAAAGAGTGGTCAATGAAGAACACTAGTAAAGCGGGGCATGTAGGATCCTTTTTCCCATCTTGCACAATCTTGAAAAGGAGATCTTAGGGTTGCTTGATCCATAATAAGAGTCATATTTTGGTGTTTGATCCATAATAAGAGTCAGAATCAATCAGGTCCTAAATTGAAAGAAGAGAGTTCAGTCTAAAAGGTGTTTCAGCAGGACCATGTGCTGCAGTCCAATAACTGTGCACATCAGAGTGACAATCGATAGTGTTATGGATGCATGTCGCACTTATATTTTAGTTGTATGCACGTAAGCACTGACCCAGGGGCACAAATTTGGGTGCAATATCACAATTTAGTTTGACACAGGTTTGCTGAAGTGGATAGAGATCTCAACAAGTGGTTATGAGCGGAAGCTCACAGTCATAAGAAACTGTCACATCTTTTCTCTGTCTTTTCATCTTCTTGCCTATTGTACACTAATGTATTGTTGAGATATGAAAAAATGAGATCTACAATGCTTCATATTCATCATGTTGTATTTATATTCCTTTCTCATTTTGTAATGGGGTTGAGTGACGGTAGTAGTACAGCTGATTCAATTACATTAGATCTCTGGAGTTTGTAGAAATTGATGGATTGTAGTTGCTGATAAAAGCTTCAATTCTGTTCATATCTTTGTTGTACATAATGTTTTGTTTAATGAAAATTAGAGTTGATATTTTCTTCAATTTTTTTTTGCCTATTGTGTGGATTCATTTTCCAAGATTGTTTGATTACTTCAATATTTGCTTGCCATTTTATATTGGCTGTGTATGCAGGATTATAATTTATATATTGCAGTTGTTGCACTTATTTCCACTAGGAATACTTTGGGATCATATTGGTATTAGAATTTTAGAGCATTTGTTTCACATGTAGTTGCTGATTCGCTACACAATTTATGGGCAATATTTGCTCTCAGACAAAGAAGGAAATGGTTGATGAATTGCAGAGCTGTGTTGGAATGGTTGAAGCCAAAGTTGCTACTCTAAACTCAAAATTTGGGCCTATGGATGGTCAATTAATGAATATATCCCATCTGTGGCAGAATTTAACAACTTATATAACAACATGATAGGCTACTGTTCAATAGCAATTATTTGATAGAAATCTAGGCAAGAAATGAATTACTTCTCAAGGAGGCTCGATGCTAAATCTAGGTTCCTCTTTCAAAGTGAAACCCAAAGTGAAAATATCACTCTATGATCGGTCAGGTGGAGGCCTTGGACTTGATAATTGCCCAAGGAAGTTAGATCCCCCTTTTTCAAAGTGCAACAATTTACAGATGATGACAAAGTTGTATTTGAAAAACTATGCATGCCTAGGCAAGCTTTACTGCGGTGGGAGGATTTATGTGAGTGCAAGATAAATATTGGTTCCATGCAAGATGTGACTTGGGACATATTTAAAGCCTCAATGAATAAAAAATTCTACCCCCTTAATTATTGGAAGCTCATAACAACAAGAGCTGCAATACCTGATTTAAAAATCCAATCAATTGGTAGATGCTTATATGTTATATAGCATTTAACTCAGATTGATGCATGAAGAAGCCGAATTGGTGGTCAAGTTAAATTAGTAGAAGCTAATAAAGGTTGGAAGAAGATTAATAGTGTTGTTGTTTCTAATGCAAAGCATGGTGCACAAATGAAGCCATTTAGTGGGACTGTAAGTTCTGTGCACTGTCTTTTAACTTGTGTGAGCAGTGAGGCTATGTGGGCATGGCAGTGTGAGGGAGACCATGTGAGGGAGAGTTGAGACCTTCGGCCTGTGACTCCCGGATGCTGTGAAACATAATTCTTGCCATTGGATGCTGTGGACTATTGGAATCGTAGAAACCTTGCTGTTGGATATTTATTGTTGTGGCCATAGTTAAAAGTTAAAACTTAATACCTCAAGTATTTTCCATAGTCCCTTGTTGGATATTGTGGGTACAGTGAATAGTAAATACTTAATTATTTTCTGTTGCTGGACAATAAATACCTCAAACATTTACTATTACGTGGCTGTTGGTTGTGACGTTGCAATTGGGAGAAAATACTCAGAACAGGGTCTAGCACTGTTGGAAGAAAATGCTCACAACAGGGTACTTCTAGACTTGTTCTCTTGCTATTGTGTGCTGGATATTAGCAGTTGGGTGTGCTTTTGTCAATTGGATAAGCTTAAATTGTTGTTATGTAATAGTTTTAATGGTTAACGTTTCAATTCTCATATTTTAGATCTTTTTAGTATTTGGGCTGGCCTCCTATGTTGGAGACTTCAATGTTCCATAGATTTTGTGGGGTGATTCCACATGTCCCCTTGGATGTGTTCTCTTGCTCCCAAATTTGCATATCCCAGAAACTTGGTGGAACATTGGTGTTTTTTTTCCTTGGAAATAAATCCTTGGGAAACGTTTGGGCACTTGCCCCCATTTTGATTATGGTACCCAATCTAAAACTGGTGGTGTAGACTTTGTGTGCTTAACTAACCTTGTGGTAATCTAACAGCTGACTGGCACACCATATGTACATTAAGCATATAATGAAAGTAACACATTAAGCATATGATGAAGGTAACAAAAAGAATTATGATAAGATAAGATTATTTTATTAATGTCCAACAAATGATCCGAAAAGTAGGTCAAGAGGACTGTGCGGTACCATGATAACAATACAAAGTGGGATCCAAAAAGTAGCTCCTATAAAAAGCTAAAAGCCAACACTACAAACTGGGATCCCAAAAGCAGCTCCTATAAAAAGCTAAAAGCTAACAATACAAAGTGGGATCCCAAAAGTAGAACTCAAACCTAACCCCAACTCCATATATGAATTTGAGGTTATGTTTTAGGTAAAAATAGATTCTACATTATACTTTTTTGTTGTAACATTGATGATTTGAGCTACATTACCTTCATGCAGCTTATTTTAAGATTGATGGTTTGATATTTATCTCTTACATTGTCTCTTTCTTGTATCTGATAGGAAATGACGCTGGAATTTGAGAAAGGTAGGCCAAGGAGCTATCTCTTCACATAGATAGTTTCCTAACATTAAATGATAAATAACTATTTTGACAACACTTTCACTAAGAAAGAACGGGCTCATTCAAGTACATGAAACCATGTTGGTGTTTAACACAAATATCTTGACAAATTTTTATGGTTTGTTTATTGCTTTTGTTTGAAGCATTTTGTCGATTTTTGAAGTTTGTGTGTATTTTGGTTAAATATTGTGTTAATTCCTTTGAATGATTCTAGTTCTCATTCGATGCTTGATTTAACCCTTTGTTGTAGCTTGAATCAAGGTTGGTTTTAGGATTTGAGAAAAGATTCTTTTATTAACTTGTAGTTGCATGAATTAATTTTCTTCAGTTTTTCAATTCGTTTATGCTAACTGTATATTTTCTTTGTAAATACTTATCGTTATTCAAAAAAATAAACGAGCTCTACATATCTAAGCGAAGAGAAAAATGGTCTATGCACTAGGTTCCTATGCATTGATCGTAGGATACCTATTGGCGCAAGACCAACATTCATCTAATGCAACAATCAATTGGCATAATTACGATGCATAATTGTATTAGCTTCCATGACCATAATTGGCTAGTGGAGGCCAAGATCAAGCATAATGTATGATTCTATGAGTTTATCAGTTTGTCAAGATTCAAGTCGCCACATGTCCGTTGGACCATTAAGGATGAGATAACAAGTGGAGTCCCCACTTGCCCTGAATCTAGTCAGTGCAATTGTGTTTCACTGACACCTTCCTGTTGTGACTTGTGAGTCTACATGTTCTGTTGTTGATGATGTGATTCGTGTTATTTGACTAATGTTGTTATTCTTTTATTTTGACAATATTCTATAAATCAGTGAAAGATTCACCAGTTTTTACAATTTTTTATAATGAAGTTAAATATTCGCCAAGTTTTTACAACATTATATAATAAAATGAAAGATTCGCCAAGATTTTACAACATTATATAATAAAATGAAAGATTCGCCAATATTTTACAACATTATATAATAAAATGAAAGATTCGCCAATTTTTTTATATATACATATTATATTATTGATAAAATCGCCTTCAAATTTTCCTATATATCGGAGAGATTCACCCAATTTTTATACATATAAATCTAGGGGGGGTTCTTAAAATCATCCCTGAGATAGAGTCACCATAGTTAAATAGTTTAAACCCTAATTTGATTCAATTACTGTTTTGACTATATATTGGCAAAGAATATTATACGGTGGTGATTAAATAATCGAAGTTTGTACATGAAATATTTTGAGTGAGTAATTGTGGTTGGGTAAGTTCTCCTTGTACAAATTCAAAAATTATATAAATAACTACTCACAACTATAGATGGAATCAACAAAGTTAGATAGTTTAGCTCTAATATAATTAACAAAATTGACACTCAGTTGTTAGAATCCAGGAGTTGAGCAGATGACCAAGCCATTGTTGGAGAAAAGAACCTCATGGTTTATCCATTCGTTATGGCCAAATATTTCCATCCATATGTTCTTACCATTTTGTATGATATCATGAAATTCTAGCCATTGTGTATGATATCATTTTATTAAATTGTTGAAGCTCTAATCTTATTCATTTCCAACTATTAACTCAGTAGATAGAATCACCACCATTAAATAATTAAAACATTAATTACAATGGGGACATCTATGATCTATTAGTTTATGTCTTTAGATGAAGTTTTCATTATGATCTAACATCCATCTAATTGAAATTTGTGCATTGAGAAATGCAATATGATTTAATGGTATTGTTAAGATGTATTAATTTTAGTGATATTACATTTTGTATGATATCATTTAGTTAAATAGTCAAAACCCTAATTTGATTGATATTGATGAGTATGTAATATACATGTAATTCATCATTAAATTTCATTGCATTATTTCACATGTATCATTAGTGAGGGCGGTTACTTTATTACAATTGACACCATTTTGATCTCTCTCTCTCTCTCTCTCTCTCACACACACATATAGGATGATGTGATTTCCATGTAGTAATTTTGGTTTTTAAACAACATTTTCTTGATGCAACCATTGTGATTGGAACCGACATAGATCCATCTTAACCCTATCTATATCAAAAGTCCATAGGGATCAAATCCCTTGAGGTGAAAACCAAGGGATTTGATCCCTCTTGGCGTCTGATAAAGCTAGTGTTAAGATGTGTCTATGCTAGTATATATACTCATCCTTCATTAAACTTTGTTCACTCATTAGGATATAAAGAGAATATATGCATCGGCTTAACTATGCATTTAACTTATGTAAATTAAAACATTCATTTCATATTCTTAATAGCCAACTACTGACCAACTCCATGCGAGTAGCTTGGAAAATTATTTCTAGATACGCATATGCAGTGTTAAGATGATGATAGGGGGGAGGGAATGCGTTGAGAGACAAAGAAAAAATTCTTGACCTTTGAATCCCTACTTTGGGATCATCATCAAGAGACCAATGAAGCTATATATAAGGTTGTTTAGATTTCCTAATGACCTGGATATATATGAGTTTAGATTTGTTTTTTGTTTTAGGTTTAATATGTGAGTGGGTTGTAGGATTTGGAGGATATTTAACTAAGAAGAAAACAACTCTAGGGTTTAAATTATAAAAGTTGTTACAACTAAAAATAAAAACAAAAACCTACAATAACCCAAAAGACTAAATACTAAAGATATCCAATTAAAATTGAAACCGAGTAACAATAATAATGATAATAATTATAATAATAATAACTGAGGCCTAAAACTATTATTCTTATTCTTATTCTTATTCTTATCTTGAAATTTATATTCTTACTATTATCATTAACAAAAACAACAACCTTGATGGTGCAGTACTTTCCTTTAGAGGAGGTGCCCTTAGTCCAATTTTTTTTTCCCTATTCAGCCCTCGGAAGTAAGGAAAATCCCCAACGATTTTTCTAGATGGCTTTAAGAGAAGAACTCGTTTGGATTATTCTTTGATGGAGCTTCAAAAGGAAATCCTAGGAAGGAAGGTGCGGGGGGGGGATGACCTAAGAGGACATATCGTAAAAAATTTCGCTTGGGGTCTGGGACACAAGAATAATAATGAGACAGAGTGGATGGATCTTCTCCAGGGTCTAGAAATTATAGACAAAAGAGATATCTCTAGACTGCTAGTTTTCGGGGACTCGTGGCATGTTATCCACAAAATGACTTCTAGATACACCTCTGGCTCCATCAATTGCAGAAGGTTGTATGGTAGGATCATTCAGCTACCCCTCCCAACTAACATCGAATACTTCCACATATTAAGAGAAAATAATGCCTAGGCAGATGCTCTACCAAATATTGGCGCCTCTATCCCGCAAGGTTTCATCTCTCTAGATCATGAAGAAGTCAAAACCAAACCCATTCCTTGACTCAATCCTTGGGGTTATATGCTCAATTCTAAGCTTAGGAATTATTGTTAAGCGAAGTTTTAATATGGATATGGCATCGTTTATAGGCGGCAGGTCTTTCATTGCTCAATGGGGCACGTGGCCTTCTTCTCCCTCCCTCTTTGTTCCATATCCTAGTCCATTTAAGGTAGTCCCCTCCAAACTTAAAGAACCATCCAGTTATCACGAGTCCACTCACCCCTCTATGCGTACGATGGCCCTCTCTCGGGGATTAAACCGCCCTTCTCCTTTGTCACTCCTGTCTTTCCTTTACTTGTATGATTTTGGTTTGTCCGTCGGCAATGAGCAGTCTTCCCCGCTCTCAGATGAAGGGCTCTCTCATGTAGATCTCTTGGACCTGACTCATTTCTCCCTTCAGCCTTTGGTTCTAGTGAATATCTGGCATTCGACTCCCTCTTCCCCGCACTTTGGTTTAGGTGAGGTCTGGAGCGCTTCGTTTGCGCTCTCAGCTCTTTCCTTAGGTGACAGCCATAGCCGGTTTGGGTTCATTGATGCTTTAAGGAGTTGTTTCTCTTCTTTGTTTCTGGGGGAAAGTGTTGGAAATTTCTTGGCCGTAACTGTTGGTCCTCTGTTGGGTTCAAGGGATTATTCTGAATGAGTCTTATCCTCTTTCGATTATGACTGTAGCAACTCTCTCATGCTCAGCATTATTCCTTCACCTGATTCAAGAATGGACCAGAGACGAATTGACCTTATTGAAAGAAGCATTAGAGAAGGGTTCGATGACCTAGAAACTAATATATGACGCATGTCATACTTTATGGCCATTGGAATTTCGGATAGCAAGGATACTGCTAAGGATGTTAAACAACTCTTGGAAGATGTCCGTTATGTCTCTTATTAGAGAAGTTGTCATGACTCCAGAATATATGACAACAAGATGAATCTCAAAGAAATAATGGGAAAAGTTGATCGCATTCAAGAGGATCTCCAGAACCTCCATAACCTGTTGTAGCTGAATCAGGGAAGCCACGTATAGGAAAATCCAGGAGCAGTGGTTCAGAAAATGGAGGAGGATTCTGTCACCCAGCCTATGGGGTTTCCAGGAAAACATAAATGAATTCCTTCTAACCTATGTTTCTTTTGCATCCTTTTAAATCAACAGTTTATTCGTGTTTATATTACACCTGTAAATATCGAGAACAGTTTCTCCTTTAGCGGATTTAGAAGGCTCTCTTCATGGCCTATTTTTGTCTATGCTTTTTCTTTGCTTACAAAATCCTTCATCTGTTGTAATTTTGTATTGAATGGCTGTGCACAACCTCTTTAATATACTCCTTTTCAAGTTTCTATTAAAAAACAACAACAACAACAACCTTTAAACTAAAAACAACATTATATAATTTAACGCTCTAAACTAAAAGACTACAACGTATTTATTAATAATAATTACAGAGGACACGCATATACAGAAATAAAAAGGATAAAGGTAAACAACTTAAAGGACTTAAATAGAAGCAAGGAAAAAAAAACAAGAATAATAATAATGGTGTTAGGCCTCAATTTTATTATTATTATGTCGGAAAAAAATTCTAGTTTAGATTAAGGTTTTTCTATAGTGTAAGGAAACTTTTATTTACATATTTTTTTAATTATTGATTTTTAAAAATTGTCACTGGCTCTACCAAGGCGACGTTGGCTTGGATTCCCGTGCCCCAAGACCTCACTGTGAAGTGATGTCATCAATTATTTAAATGCATGTAAGTTCTTCTTTTAATGTTGTTGCTTTGGTTTCTCGAGCTGCTTATGGGCAGCATGGTTATGGATGCCATTCTTTCGAGTGCTCAATACTTACATATTGTCTGCTGCTTGCATGCCTTTGTAGTGAGGTAGAGTCAACGCATTGTTGGCATGCAACCTAGCTCATGTTGGATGAATATTTCACTTCTCTTATTGGCATGCAACATAGCTCGTGTTGGATGAAGATTTCAATGCTCTTATGCTCCCTTCCTATGTTCTAGGATTGGATTGTTGACCTCAATGTCCAAGAATTTAACTCTTGAGCTATCATTCTAATGATTTCTCTCATCGCCATAGATCCTTCCATTTCCACTCTGTATGGTAAACTAGGGTTGGGCAGGCAACTTTCCTTCGAGATCCACCCTTGTGCTTGGGACTATCTTGGCTGACTACCTCTTGGAAGGTTAAAGCCTTGGATGGGGAAGGATAAATCTTCATTCCCATCGGAGGTTGGAATTCATAGAAAGGTTCGACCTGTGGAATTGGCTGTAGTTTGGTCTATAGGTCCAGCGCAACACTTATAATCTGCTCACAACCTTGGAACATTAAACTACTTAGAAAGTCACATGGAGTGCAAGACAGATAAAGGCAATGCTAATATGGATGAAAGCACTAGTAAACACTGGTATTTAGGGTTTCCATTCCTAGTAGGCATTTGAATAGGTTTATTCTCTACAATCTTTCAAGGTGTTTATCTATGAACTTTTACACACTTTCAGACTGATTTTCCTGTTTGATTCACCATGGGATTTCCATGGGTGAATTGTATTTCGTCTTTGCATATTTTTCTATTATTTAAATACTTGTAGGGTGTTGGATTGTGTTTCCCCATGTGGGTCATGGTGTTTGGGAGAAATATGATTAGTTATTGATCCATAGCGATAGTCTACAGGTGTGCAAACATAGCTTAAGCGACTCCTCTAACAAATATATAAATATATGGTTATTTCTGTGTTGCACAGGGTGTCGAGGGAATGCTCTTTTTCCATTTTCTTTCCGTATAAAGCAATTATCTTGAGTGTTTTGCATTATTGAAAAAAAAATTTTGAAACAGGAAAAACATACATTGATTTTTCATAATTATAAATAGAAAAATTTAAATAGTTTTGGTTTTTTGTAATCCTGATTTTGTCTTTCTAAGCATTTGGAGAAAAATGATTCAAAATTCGACTATGAACTTTTCAGTTTTTGTTATTGATCCGATCTTGATAATTAAAAAAGGAAAACTGATATAATTACCTTCATGCAACCTGATTATTTCAATTTAACTGCTCATTTTTTTGTCAATATTAAGAAGTAGAGCGATTGCTTGCTTCTAAATTTTCGTTTTACCTATCATTTCATTGTTTTAAATATTCAAAGCTAGATTTTTTATTATCTGCAAAGTTGTTGCAGATAGTCTACGCTTACATATGTTGAAAAATATTTAAAGCTGTTACATGGCTGAAATTGTCAAATTTCACACAAATATTATAATGGGAAGGTATGATGGGAAGGTTTAATGAGGTGAAAAAAAAAATTCCTATTGATTTTCCAAACCAAATACTCTGATTTAAATGTTTATTGTTGTGAAAAAAAAATCGTTTGTAGTTTTCAAACCAAATACTATGATTTAAAGGTTTAATGTCTTAAAAAAAACATTACCTATGAATTTTTCAAACCGCGTGTTCTTAAAAAGGCTACGCAGTGCAACACCTCACTCTGAATAGATTGCATACATATTCAAGTAAAACATGGCTGAATATTGCAAATGTGGGAATCTTCTCGAATTACTGTGCTTTGAATATTGTGGCATATGCGTTCTGACTTTCGACATGTGTTTCAAGCTTTAAAACTATTTTTCTTTGTGAATTGTTATCGGTAGTTAAGCATTGTTTGATTTTAGGTTTTGTCTAGTTTAGCATTGAAGTTTGTATATGAAAGAGTATATAGAGCAGATTTATTTAAAATTTATAGCTATGATTGTTGGAATGTGTGCTTATCATAACTATTTTATATGTGAATTTATGTAGAACAAACTAGTCGAAGTTGCCGGAATGCATGCTTTACTTCTTGTCAGAGTTGTTTTAAAATTATGGAATGTGGTCTTTTGTTGCTTGCCTCTTATAATAGTCATTTTCATACAAAGTTACCGTGAACATGGTTTCCTTCAATTTGGTAAAGTAAATTAATCCCATTTAAGTGACACAAGGGTGTCA
This sequence comes from Pseudotsuga menziesii, assembly GCA_001517045.1. Lineage (NCBI taxonomy): Eukaryota > Viridiplantae > Streptophyta > Pinopsida > Pinales > Pinaceae > Pseudotsuga > Pseudotsuga menziesii. The sequence goes on from LPNX010028338.1 coordinate 317,734, forward strand.
ATTTTGTTTCTTTCGTGGTTTCACATGTTTTAAGTTAAAAAAGTTTGAATGCTTATTTCTTTTATTATGGAATGTGGTCTTTTGTTGCTTGCCTCTTATAATAGTCATTTTCATATAGAGTGAACATGGTTTCCCTCAATTTGGTAAAGGAAATTAATCCCATTTAAGTGACAAAAGGGTGTCAATTTTGTTTCTTTCATGCAAGTTAAAAAAGTTTCAATGCTTATTTCTTTTATTAATTGTTTAAGCTTTAATATATTAAGACATAAATATGGTGGAAAGAGTAATTTTGAATTTTAATTAAGTAATTATTAATTAGATAAATTTAAATTTTATTAATTAAAATATTAATTAACGAATTATTAATATATAAAATATATGTAAGGCATTAATTTTTAAGGTTTGTGTTATTTTTTTGATTCCTATTTAATTATTTTTACATTATAAAAACATTTTAAAGTTTAAATTCTATTTTATCTTACACTATAGATTTTTAGCTACTAACAAACTTGTTTTAGGTTGGAAATTTTAAAAATAAAAAAATAAAGAAATTGATTATATA
>LPNX010028338.1:318592-465723 GCA_001517045.1 Pseudotsuga menziesii
TAAACTACTTTTTATATAAAATTTGTAATTAATTTAATTTATTGGTTAAAGAATTTGAAAGCATCAATTTTATAGAAAAATAAATTAAAACAAAAAAATATTATTAGCTTACTGATTATGTTGACATCTTTGCTAGTACTTTTCACTACAATAAATTTCCAAACAAATGGAAATGCAAAGTGAGTAAATGAAGCAACAATTTTAACATCACCATTAAAGATGACAATGAGTTCAATCTTAGGATCATGGATATTTACAACTTTGTTCTCTAATTTGGCCTTAAAGTAGTTCATAGTCCTAGTTTGAGGTTGACAAAATTACCTCATGAATGGTTTACTAGAACACAATTTTATTTGGACCTTTACCTTAGTTAGCCCAATGAAACCCATAATAAAAAACATAAGTGTTAGTTAATTATGATTTATGAATATTGAGTGCAATACAACACACCAACGATTTAGTAAAAGTATTGGATTTGTTTTTAATTGATATGTATGGTTAGCATTATCAAATGTATAAGCGCAAAGATTCCCAAAAAAGAAAAATTGGGGTTGTTTATGAAGTGTAATCTATCATGGTTCCGACCGATGCTTTTTAGGTTGAAAAAAATTAGAGTAATTGAAGTTATTTTTTTAGAAGAAAGGATGATTTGACTAGTTCATTGAGCGTTGGTTATGATTAAGTTAACAATAAAAAAATTTGCATGTGAATGGTTTGTTTCAGAAACCTTGGTTTTGTCCGTCTCAGATTGTCGAATGCATTTTTTTGAAGAAGTGATTGATACCATCCTATTCTTTCTTTCTGCTTCACCTCTAGAAAGTTTAAAACTCCCATCATTTCAATCAGAAGGGATGGACAAAAGCCAAATTACTTTGGAAATCGGTTAGCTTAGCTTTTATTGTATGTTTCAACTTTGATTTTCCTGAAACTACCAGACATTCTTAAGATTTCATGCTTTTAATTTCACATTTTTATACAAATTTAACACAAATGTACAAGTACTTCAATAGCTTTAGATAGAAAGTATTATCAAGATAATAAGAAAAACCGCATGGATTTTACCTATTTTACTAAGGAGAATTTATGGTGAGGTAAATTTTTCATAACAGGTAGTAATGGCTAGTGTAACCCTTCCACTTAGAGAAAGGTTGAATTACGATTTAATGAGGAAATTGGTGTAGTCGGTTAACTTACAACATTTACATCATATACAATTTTTAATATAATGGGGTCAAAACCGGGGTGTTACAGGCAAATGAATTTCATATAAATGATTTGAAAATATCAAATGTTATGATTACTTCTTGCATATTCTAAATGAGTATCCAAAGATTTTGAAATATAAACCATCTATTCCAAGAAAATCTCCTAAGTTCTATTCAGACACAATGGTTTTCTTTGGCACAAATGAAATAGAGAAATAATATATGAAGGATTCGATGATTACCACTACTAGTTCTTCTGACCTTATAAAGTTCTTCTGACCTTTGTATTTACATATATTCAAAGGTTGTAGGACCCTACTTTGGCTTTGTATCTACTTTTGTTTAACATGCCTATTTTTCTCAATTTTATTTATTATATTTATTTTAAATAAGTGCACAAGCAAGAGCAACAAGAGCACCTAATTGAATATGGAATATGAGTTATGAAAAATGTTATAAAGTTGCGTAACTTTAAATTGGATCTCTCTCCCTACTTGGATATTTGATTTATTTTCTGTCTTAATAATATCATATGGTTATTTTTAAAATTTAATGCTTTTGAATTTAATGTTTTTTAGTTTTGACTATGTACATTCTAATTAAGTTGATGGACATTTAGATATTATGTGTGATTTTGAACTTCCTTGATTAACAAGATCAACCGAAGTGTATAGTCATGATTAATTTCATGGTCATCATATCTTGTTATGATTAAATGCCTCTTTATTAAGTTTTAAATAAGCTTCACTTAAGAAATATCAAATTTTGTTTTTTCTCATATCAATTTTTGTTTTTGTGTATTAAATAGTATTGTTGGCTACCCCTATTAGTGTTCACCAACCACTTTAATTGGTGACTATGCTAATTTAATATATAAAATATTAAACTTATGGTACATAATGTTAGTGAATAATATTTTTATATTTGAAAGTTAACCATATTATTAAAAGAATATTTTAAGAAAATAATCATTCATATTTAGATCCATATTTAAATAGATCCATATTTAAAAGGATTGCAATCCTAATTGGCAAAGAAATCATTCTCCAATGATGTAATTCAAAAGCATGAAATCTAGGTCTTCAAATATGTTGTACCATGTTCCTTAATACCTTAAGAGTTCCCAAAATACCAATTCCCTTCGTCCAATAGATATAAATCAAAGTCACTATAAACAAAAACTTTACTCAAGAGAGAAACTGCAATGAAAAGAAAAATTATTTCCTGTGCTTCTTATTACAATTATAATATCCTTGGTTCGTGCGATCATATTAATGGCTTAAGTAGAATCCTAAAAACATGGAGGGCTAAGGCGACGACGCAAGCCGAAAGGAAAATGAAGGTGTAAAATGGTATATAGACAAGAGTTTGAGGGATTTGAGTGGGTGCTGTAAAAAAAGATAGTTCGGAAAATATAAAGGAGGGGGTTAACTCAAGGAACCAAGAAATTCTTGGAAAGGAAAGGAATCTTCTCTAAGGATTATTGGTCTATGGGCTCGGGGGATAGAAAACTCATCAGTTTCCTAGGTCTGGCATGATAAGGGCTAGTCGACAGGGTGGTTCATCCATTTTTGGTAAGCAAAGGCTTGGACGGGAAGCTAGAGGAACCTACGAGGTCTACAAAAAACTACGAGATCTACTACAACCAACAATGCGAGGTATTTTACTATGAAATTAATTATTTCCATACTATATCTATGCATGCTACAACTGTATTATTGACTAGATTATGAAAATTAGTGAAGTTTATTATACATGTACACTATACAATTCAGATTTATATATTTACATGTTTACTAAACTAGGAAAAGAGACACGGATATGAACAAGGAAATCTCATTAAAATATCTTGTTTTATTACTTGATATTTTATTAAAAACAAACTCAGAATGAGCTTAATATAGAGAAACAACATAGAAAGTGGCTCAGAGCTCTGTCCACAGAGCACTACATTGCATCTAACTCTTTTAATAAGTTCAGGATATGGAAAATTTGCGCTATATGCAATTGGATTTTTTCCAATTCTCAACGAAAAGCCTAAAATATTTTCTTTGATTTTACAAGATAAGTGAGAGAACCATTGCATGATTAATTACTTTTTTGGTGTGTGGATTTTTAAGATAGAGCCCTTCATTTGGATTTTACCTTTGCGGCCACCAGTTGAATGGTGCAACCTGACGTCCTGCATGAATTCGTGAGGTTCCTCTCTATGTTGAAGGTGTTGGGATTAGATTTGTTGGATGAATATTACTACAATATATTTGAAAGGGTGATCACATAAGGGTTGGATCAATGTTAGGTATCTACCAACGATCTAATTTATTCATATTACTTTATGAAATACAATTTTCAATTATTTTATATTTGCACTATTTTCAATTATATTATCTTTGAAACGATTTTAATTGATCTTTTTGTTGCAGGCCGCGATGTGGACAAAAATAGGCTTGGAGGCTTGGATACAAAGAGAGAAGGGAGAGTAGATCTCTCTCTCGCATGCTCAATTTGTTGTAATTTGGGGGAACAATCATATAAATTTAATGAGGTAAGTGATTTACAAAAACCCTCGTAGTCATAGATAATTTCTTCCTCCAAACAAAAAAATGTTTTATGATTCTCCTCAAGAAAAGTAGACTGGAAAGGAGATGTCATGTCCACTCCCCTCTACTCAACAGAGAGGACGCGCCTTACAAGTGTTGCTAATGTCAAAACGAACAATCTAGCCCCATGAACATAACATAAAATGCATTGAACATAAAATTATACATACACAGATGCATAATTCAATATACAACGGAAACAAATACATTTCAACACAATCATCATGTTCTTAATAATTTATAAAATACATTGTAGAGATTAAACACAAGAAAATACTTATCTTGAGAAACACAAGAAAGTACTTATCTTGAGAAGAAGCTTTCCCGCAACTAGCTATGTCGCTGCAACGTTCCACCCAACCATAGGCCAGTGTGCTCATCAATCTCTCAGCACCACTTCCACCCCTGAGCTGGGCATGATTTCCACAAGGAACTAGGGAACAAAAGGCTCACACATAGCCAACTACACATCAAAGTCAACCAAGCTACTCTACAAATGGGTTTATCAGGATGCTAAGGAAGTGGAAAGTAGAATTGCTAAGCTAGTGAGCTCAGCCACTAAGCTATTGACACCTATACTAGATTTGACTTGGTCTTCACAATACCTACACACCCAACACAAGGGAGCATCCCCTTCTCGACTACATAGTCCCTCGGGCTATGCCTTCCCTTCTAGTGATCTTCAGGGTGTGCATAGAAAGATAACTAGCCCCTCTTGATTTGTCTGTGAGCCTTCCTCTCTTCACTAGGTTTGCTCACAACAATTCTGACCTCTTCCATTCCTAACAGTTCAGACTAAATCAAGGATTTACAGAACAAGAAAACACAAGTGTTGGGTATGGACCAAAAACGTCCTGGGAACTAAAATCGAAAATGGTAAATGGGGAAAAACAACCTTGGGTGAGCAATACAAATTTGGAAACCGTCCATGGGCATTACGGGAGCAAAACGGCCTCAGCAAACACCCAAAGTCGTGAGTCTCCTCTCCAATTCGTTGTGCAACACAAAAAATGAATTTTTGGGCATGGAGAAAATGAGGAAACGACATAAAAACGTGAATCTTTGCTGCCCAATCACTCAGCAATACAAAAATAGATTTTCCCAGTCATGGAAATGAAGATAATTGCAGAAAACGTGAATGAGAGAGCCCAACAAGCTTCATTTGCATGAGGAAATGGAGGACGTGAATGAATAATGGGATCTCTCTATGTAACTTTAAATTGGATCTCTCTCCCTACTTGGATATTTGATTTATTTGTGTCTTAATAAATATCATATGGTTATTTTTAAAATTTAATGCTTTTGAATTTAATGTTTTTTAGTTTTAACTATGTACATACTAATTAAGTTGATCGGCATTTAGATATTATGTGTGATTTTGAACTTCCTTGGTTAACAAGGTTAACCGAAGTGTATAGTCATGATTAATTCCATGGTCATCATATCTTGTTATGATTAAATGCCTCTTTATTAAGTTTTAAATAAGCTTCACTTAAGCAAATATCAAATTTTGTTTTTTTTCATATCAAATTTTGTTTTTGTGTATTAAATAGTATTGTTAACTATCCCTATTAGTGTTCACCAACCACTTTAATTGGTGACTATGCTAATTTAATATATAAAATATTAAACTTATGATACATAATGTTAGTGAATAATATTTTGATATTTGAAAGTTGAGCATATTTTTAAAAGAATATTTTAAGAAAATGATCATTCATATTTAGATCCATATTTAAAAGGATTGCAATCCTAATAGGCAAAGAAACCATTCTCCAATGATGTAATTCAAAAGCACTAAATCCAAAAGCACTAAATCTAGGTCTTCAAATATGTTGTACCATGTACCTTCATACCTTAAGAGTTCCCAAAATACCAGTTCCTTCCGTCCAATAGATATAAATCAAAGTCACTATAAACAAAAACTTTAATCAAAAGAGAAAAACTATAATCAAAAGAAAAAATATAATACCTTAAGAGTTCCCAAAATACCAATTCCCTCCGTCCAATAGATCTAAATCAAAGTCACTATAAACAAAAAACTTAGATCTAAATCAAAGTCACTATAAACAAAAACTTTAATCAAAAGAGAGAAACTGTAATCAAAAGAAAGATGACCACAGAAAGAAAATCTCAAGAACATATATGACTCTAGTTGGGTGACAAGAAACTCATATACCACTAGACATGGTAAAAGTTTATGTTACAATAGCCTTCCGTGAGGGTTTTCTGATTTTGCCTTTCGGTGAAAACTTCATTATATGTGCCATGTCAATAAGAAGAATAAAACAAATAAATTGCATACAACGGGACTTATTTGATGTTAACAATTTTGAGAGAACCGTTTAGTCATAAATTTTTTTGGTAGATGCTTTTAACTTCTAATTTTTAGTAGACCAAAAATATTTCTACAAGTTTTTGAAAAGATTAAAATTTGGTTTCATTTTTATTGGATCTGACCATTTTTACAAAAGAGATATCTTAGTCTAAAGACTTAAGAAATCAAATAACCAAATATTAAGTACATTTGGTAAACTCTTCTTCAATCTGTGAAAAAAAGTGACAAAGCATGACCAACTACAGACTTCAACTAAGTAAGCTAACAAAATAAGAAGATCAAGAATTAATAATATTTCCAAAACACTTGACTCCATATTATCAACTCTGGCGTGTCGTAGCATTTAACCTACCATATCTTTCCATAACACGTCGTGCAGCAAGTGCTGCTGCCTCGCTTGCCCCCAAGTTCTCACTGGTCATAAGAGTAGCAAATTCACGAGTGATTTCTTCCCGGACTTTTTCCCTGGCGTCTTTGAGACGAGTGATTTCTTCAATTGATTTCTCTTGCTTTCTCTGACAGCTCAATTCATTTTTGGGGGGAGCTTTTTCACAGTGATCAATCTCCTTGGTACCCACATTCACATTCAGAGATGCATCATTATCAGATGACGGTAACTTCACAGGTACAACATCAGGGGAAATTGAGGAGCTATCTGTATCAGTCACAAGGGAAGGCCTTCCCTTCTCATTTCCAACGTCAGCATCTTCTTGCACTGCTGATTCTTCTTTGCCTCGATTACTTGAGGGATTCGATGTTTCCTGGTTCTCTGCAATAGCAGGGGTGACTGAGGTCGATCCTCCTAAATGAGGAACTTGAGGAACCCCTCCATATCTGAAAGTGGTCTCTAACAGCTGCGCCATCGGCACTGCTAATTCAAAGATAAAATCAAGTGAGAAGAAAGGAACCAGCTTGTATTAGAAAAGCTAAAATTATTCAGCCTAGGCTATTTAATGCAGCTGCATAGGCTTGTTAACAGTTGAATTTACAATTGTCTAAGATTAAAAGTCAAAGATTAATATGCCTACTGCAGCCTCCGGCAAGAGCTATCTTTTGAGCTACAGAGCATTTAATGCTGCTGCAAGTTTAATGATCGTTGAATCTTGAGCTCCTCGAGATTCAATGGTCATCAAACTTGCTACAGCCACATTAAATGCTTTGCAGCTCAATAACCCTTGCCCTGCAGCGATCAACTATTATTCTAAGACGTGACTTCATAAGTAAAGACTTCATGAGTAAAGAGAAAACTTACATGATAAGGCGCCCATCGGAGTATTCATCACTTCCTCTGGAAGACGGAGAATAAATTCTGGAATACTGTAGCCAACCAAAAAGTGTGCTAACTCATTGCTGAAATTGTTGCAATTGTGATGCCGCAAATTATAAGTTTCGACTGTATACCGTGGGCTAATTTCTTGTAAGTATTCTTCAAATACTTCCTTTGGCAAATAAGCTACGCCCAATTCTACAACTTTTAAAGGTTTTCCATAAGGACTTTTTCTAACTGGAGTATGTTGAATGCCTCCTCCAAAATAATATTCATTGCCATAAACCACAATCCCTGTATGCCTGTCAAGATGAGAAACAAACCAGTAAATATTCAGCAACTGAGCAACAATACAAAGAATGTAAGCATCTTTTAAAATCTCTATGATAAGGAGCTCATCTTTTGGGCAAACTCTATATCTCAAGACTGCTTCAAACTCTATAAGGAGCTCATCTTTGATATTTACTACAGTTTCTTACCAAATTCCTTCAATGGCTCTTCCGAGAAATGAGCCCTGGCTTAGATCGTACACGTTCAACAAAACCTTATAACCTTCCTGAAAACCAAAAATTAAATTAATTCCAATTTTAAACCATCAAAACAAAACAAAAGCCATAATCAACTAAATTCTCGCACAAAACACAGAGCTACAAACGCACCTCTGCCATCGCGATTGTCTGAACCCAACTGATCATTACAACGATTAATATTATGTCAGTACCTCATGAAATCCAAACAACTTCATTTACACGAATAATTAGACCATGATACAGCGATTCATCACCTGATTTGGCTGCGAAATTGACACAAAAAAAAAACAGAATAATCGAAATCCCTTCAAATGGACGAGGAAAACTGAGGAATTTACACCAAACTACGCATAATTAGGTTGACCAAACGTTACAGAAATGGCGCAAAATTCTTCCCGAGGGTTCCACAGCTGCCGATTTCGCCAAGAGCAGGAGGACAGACCTTGCTAATAGGCAACCGTCTCGAGCGAACGAAAAACTTTGATGACATATTAAAAGAAAATAGTGGTGGAGTTAAATGTTGTTATACGTACTTCCTTCCTATTTTTGTATTTTTCACGGAGTCACGGCGACAAGATTTGTCGGCTTGCCTTTGAAATAAGTTAAATTTTAAAATAATAATAATATAATACATGAAATTGATGTATGAACCCATGGATTTAGGGTCGTATTTTCACTGTGAAGGATTATGATTAGTTGAACCCATCAGAGTTTACTGAGTTTAATGGCAATAAAAATCACTTTAAGTTAATATAATTTTAGAAATTTTTAAATCACTGTATATTTAAGGTAATATAATGGAGTACAATTGGTTGAGCCCTTCAATGTCGATAGGCCACAGTAATTATTCATTTCATTTGAAAAAAATAAGAATACATCTAAGACAAGATAAGACAATACAATACAAGAGTACAATGGGAACAATTCCTCATGCAAAGTATTCTCGTGGAGAGGTACAAGTAGAAACAAAAAATACATCTAAGACAAGATAAGACAATACAATACAAAAGTATAATGGGAACAATTCCTCATGGGAAGTATTCTCGTTGGAGGGGTACAAGTAGAAGCGTTTAGAAAGGATGGTAGGGTACCTAGTGAAAGAATGGATTTGCCTTTTTTCAAATTTTTTTTCGGGATCTCTAAGAAGAGTTATCTAAGCATAATATTATCATGGAGGGGAAGCATAAAGAAGCATTAATCAACCCTTCCTCAAGTATGGTATTACCTTGGAGGGGGAGCAAGGAGACGGGTTGGTTGACCATTCATTAAGGATGGTGTTGGAGTCATGGGTTATGTAGTGGAAGGGTTGATTGACCCTTCCTTGAGGATGGTATTGAAGCCATGGGGTATCGCATGGAAGGGTCATTTGACCATTCCTCAGGCAAGATTTTGGCGTAAATGAGATCTTGAAGAAGGGTTAGCCAACTTTTCCTCAAGTAATGTATTATTGTGGAGGGAGTGCGATGAGAAGGGTTAATCAACCCTTCCTTGAAGGTGGTATATGTGTCAAGGTTTATCTAGTGGAAGGGTCGACCAAATATTCTTCGATGATGGTATTCATGCCATTGAGTATCCAGTAGAAGGAGCGATTGACCCTTCCTCAAGCAAAGTTTTTTCATAAGGGGGATCCCACGGAGGCGTTGACCAAACTTTTCGCTATCATAGTATTCTCATCAAGGGGGACCACGAAGAAGGGTCAATTGACCATTTTTCAAGGATGTTATTTTTGTCATAGTGTTCCAATGGAAGAGTAGGTCAACCCTCATTCAAGCATAGTTTTTGCATAAGGGGGATCACGTGGAAGGGTTGATTGGCCCTTTCTCTAGAATAATATTCTCATGGAGGGGGAAGCATGAAAATAGGAGGAACTGGATTGAAAAGGGATTATGAAATTAGGGAGAAGGAGTCATTGCTACAAGTGAATGGGTTCAAGAGTAAACATAAAAGAAAATGCATAAGATAGTGGAAGGAAATAATTAAGTTAGTTATAGGAAAGGATATGGGTTTGGAGGATGTAAATAATATGACCAATAAGTCCTTGAATGGGTATTTTGAGGGAAAACATGTTTTAGAAGGATACAAGAGAAGGTGCATAAAGGATTCATGGTCAGGGTTTTAAATGCTATATCCCAAATTTTCATATTTTTATCATAGGATGGATAGGCTTTGAATTCCACTTTACAGAGGATGTGGATAATTTATTAATGCAGAATTGGTATTGGGGAGCTCTTTTAGAGATTCAAGTATGGCAACCTACTTTTGATCTTGGAAGGAAAATATTGTATATGTGGACTCCATGGGTAAAGCTTCCTAGTTTACAAATAGAGCTATGGAACAATGAGATGTTGAAGGTGCTAGAGAATGGAATTGGGAAAATCATAGCCTTGAATTTATATACCAAAATTGACAAAAGCACTAATACATTTGGGCAGATTTTTCCACGAAATATTTCCACGTTTTTAACATTCGTGGATTAATACTTCATTTTTTTTTATCATGGCGGAAAAACTGTGGAAATATCAACGGTGTTTAATTTTCGACGAACTTTCGTCTCTATATCGACAATATATGGCTATCTTTGCACACCTGCCAAACCAATGCCATCTTTCAACGACTCTTGGTTGTTTACGTGCGGGTTAACTCATGCATTTTCGTCCATATCTAACTTATAAGAAGATCTGGATATTTGCATAATGGAGTAAACTTGTTCTGGGTGAGAAGTGAATTCCAGCCCTCCCTTGGTTCATATTCTCGGTTCATATTCAAGCCAACAAGCATGAACTAGCTGGAACTGAACGTCAAAGAAAAATATTGCTTCTATCTTCTGTCCAATCATAGAGAGAAATCCTGAAATGGAAACCCTCAATAATAATAAAATAGATTTGATTTTTTTCCTGACTGTTGCATCTTTTTTCTTGGGTTTGGGTCTGATTGGCTATGTGTGGTATAATATTTTATGTATATGACAGAAGCCGCCTATACCCCCGCCTTAGGCCATCCATGTGCCCTTATATTTTGCATAGAGACGTTTACACTTGTTCATATATGATGTCGCCATGGATAAATAGTAATTTCTATGAAAATGACTACCTCATTGCAGCTATCTCTGCTACTGCAACCTAGTTACCTATACAATGTCAACATAGATAATTTTACCTTTTATATTTCCATTTTACAGCTCCTTTGTGGGAGCATGAAAAGATGTATCTCTTAGCACATTTGCTATAGTTGTGACAAGGTTCTTGGTGATTGATTGAGTGTGAATTGAGCCTGGATTTCTTTATCAACCATATCCAAAACTAGAGGGATCAGTCATACTCTGCAACAATCATCTGGCCGTAAATTCATAAAAGGTAAGCATGCATCCTTTTTTGGGGGATACAAACTAAAATTGAGGCTCAAAATAACAGTTGTATTCTTCGGTTCATGTACCTTACGAACGAATTTAACAACTCCGCAACTCCCTCCTTTTATTTAAACTAGAGTAATTGCAACAAGAGGGTCTAGTCAACAATGGCTCTAGCCAATTCGTTTTTTTTATATACTCGATGCTCCACTAAGCTATTGGCTGTTGACACAGTGTTAATTACTTTCCACAGTAGAAGGACAAATTTCCGATTGAACCATTTGGGCCACCTAGTGTTCCAATGCCCAAATTATCAAGTTCTCCTTGTGAGTAAATCAAAGGCTATTGCACAACACTTGTTGGCATCAATGAAAAATTTAGTCTGTTAGACACAATGCTCACTGAAAAAGGGGGGGGGGGTGAATCAGTGAGCTAAGGCTTGAACTCAATTTCAATGTCTTTTTCTACCAATCTTATCATGCCCGTAGCCATCTCTGTCGTCAAGTTTGCTTGTCTATTGTCATGTCAACATCTCCTTGTCATATTTGCACCAACATCTTTGTCTTGCCCAAATCATCTTCAAATGACCAAAGAAGGGTCATTTGACTCTCTAGATGTTCCATGCTTGTCAATGTCATTATGCATGTCCTTAGTCATCTTTGTCCTTCATGTCTTGTTCCAATTACACCTTGCCATGTCATCATGCTTAGACACCTCTTCGAATCTCTATTTGTCATTTATTGTTTTAATGAAATAATCAATTAAAACTTCTTCTAAACATTGCATCTCTCCAATAGTAAGATGTGTGTCTTCAAAACTCTGTCTTAATTCTTTTTATTAAATTTCTATTTATTTTTCTAAATACATTCCTGTAGCTTCTTATTTAATAAACTCTGTTTATTATTTTTCACTAACTTTGCAGGTCCATCTTTTGCATATATGACCATCATAATGCAAACTGAAAGTATGGTTGGATAGCCACCTCAACAAGGATCAGATACATGTCACCTTTTGAACTTTTTGATACACATGCGTTATCTAGAGATCATTTGAAAATAGGCTTCCAAACTGTTTAATTTAACACTCGGACAAAATTGTTTTTAACTTCATGTAAAAACAAAATTTCTTCTACTTTGGCAGATTGATTTCTCCCTCATGTGGTCAGCATAAGGAAGCCTACAAGCATGGCTAGATAGCCATTTCAACAATGAACAAGACCATATCACAAGATAAATCTATTGACACACACACAACCTCTGCAATCATTTCAAAATAGCTTCTCAACCTCTTTTGAACATCAAGACATATTTCTTCCCAGTTTTGGCACACTCCTATTTCACACGTGTGAACACTCTATGGAGATCTGAAGTCAGAAGTAGATGGGCAACTTACGAAATAATGGATCCATGACATTTGATAAATTTACTTGCACAAAGACATCCCTTGGCAGGCATTTCCAACTGACCTCTCAAACTCATGTTTTTAACACTTGGTCAATTCTCTTTTGTTCTCATTATGCAAAATATTATTTTTCCTATTTTTGGCAGATTGATATTTTGCATATGAGACCTTCATAATACAACCTGAAGGTATGGATGGATATTCAGTTCACCAAGGAACATGACTATTCTACCTAATGAATTTTATCATCAAAATAACCCCTCCTTGCGAGCATTTCAAAATGCGTTTTCAATTTCCTAAATCTAACACAACTAATTTTCTTGTGTTCTTAAAATGCAAAATAATATTTTTCTTACTCTTGGAAGATTTATATCTTTTTCATAAAACACTCCACAGGATAACCGAGACCATGGATAGATGAACACATCAACAAGCTATAGCCTAACACTTTCATAGTATTTTTTTCATCATCCTATGAGATAGGGCGGGCATTTCCCTGAGGCCATTGAGGTAGTTTTGCTAGTACTGGAATAGTGCAAAATAGCTTGAAACTCTGTTTTGGCAGACCATTATCTTTGTCATCAAACATCTTCTTTGAGAATTGAGACCATGGTGAGATAGCCTCCTCAACAAGCTGTAGGATGATAGCTTCAGATAATTTTTATCATACACCTATAAGGTACGACGGGCATTTTCCCAAGGCCACATGAGCCATTGTTTCCAACACTTTGACAATTTTCTGAGTCTGGTCCAATCTGCTTAAAAAATTGTTTTGGAAGGTTCATAACTTCTTCCTCAGCTACTTCCAAGACAGTCTGAAGACATTATCAGGTAGGACAAATATCAATCTACAAGACCCCCATATGGTGTGGGCATTTTCTTCAACACACAATTTGTGGCGAGCATTTTCTTAAGGCTACCTAAGCCAATTTTCCAACATTGTCATTTTCAGGACTTTCTCCAAAATTTATTCTAAAACCTCATTTTGGAAGATTCAACTTTTTCTTCAGACATGCTTAAGGATAAATAATACCATGGTTAGGTAACAAAACAACACACTACAAGACCCCCATGTGCTGCGGGAATTTACTCTAACCCATAATTTAGGGTGGGCATCTTTCTGAGGCTACTTAGCCATGTCATCATGCTTAGACACCTCTTTGAATCTCTATTTGTTATTTATTGTTTTAATGAAATAATCAATTAAAACTTCTTCTAAACATTGCATCTCTCCAATAGTAAGATGTGGCTCTTCAAAACTCGGTCTCAATTCTTTTTATTAAAATTCTGTTTATTTTTCTAAATACATTCCTGTAGCTTCTTATTTAATAAACTCTGTTTATTATTTTTGACTAACTTTGCAGGTCCATCTTTTGCATATATGACCATCATAATGCAAACTGAAAGTATGGCTGGATAGCCACCTCAACAAGGATTAGATCCATGCAACCTTTTGAACTTTTTGATACACACGCATTATCTGGTGATCATTTGAAAATAGTCTTCCAAACTGTTTAATTTAACACTTAGACAAAATTGTTTTTAACTTGTAAAAACAATTTTTCTTCTACTATGGCATATTGATTTCTCCCTCATGTGATCACCATAAGGAAACCTACAAGCATGGCTAGATAGCCATTTCAACAATGAACAAGACCATATCACAAGATAAATTTGTTGACACACACACTCAAACTCCCGTTTTTAACACTTGGTCAATTTTCTTTTGTTCCCATTATGAAAAATATTATTTTTCCTATTTTTCGTAGATTGATATTTTGCATATGAGACCATCATAAGACAACTTGAAGGTATGGTTGGATATTTAGTTCACCAAGGAACATGAATATGCTACCTAATGAAATTTATCATCAAAATAACCCCTCCTTGTGGGCATTTCAAAATGCCTTTTCAATTTCCCGAATCTAACACAACCAATTTTCTTGTGTTCTTAAAATGCAAGATAATATTTTTTTAACTTTTGGCAGATTTATATCTTTGTCATAAAACACTCCATGAGATAACTAAGACCATGGTTAGATGCACCCATCAACAAGATATATCCTAACACTTTCATGTTATTTTTCGCATCATCCTATGAGATAGGGCGGGCATTTCCCTGAGGACACTGAGGCAGTTTTGCCAGTACTGGAATAGTGCAAAACAACATGAAACTTTGTTTTGGCAGACCATTATCTTTGTCATCAAACATCTTCTTTGAGAACTGATACCACGGTGAGATAGTCTCTTCAACAAGCTGTAGGATGATATCTTTAGATAATTTTTATCATACACCTATAAGGTACGGCGAGTATTTTCCCAAGGCCACATGAGCTAGTTTTTCCAACACTAGGACAATTTTCTTAGTCTGGTCCAATCTGCCTAAAACATTGTTTTGGCAGGTTCATAACTTCTTCCTCAGATACTTCCAAGACCGTCTGAAGACATGATCAGTAGGAAAAATATCAATCTACAAGACCCCCATATGGTGCGGCCATTTTCTTCAACACACAATTTGTGGTGGGCATTTTCTTAAGGCTACCTGAGCCAATTTTCCAACACTTGGTCATTTTCAGGACTTTCTCCAAAATTTATTCTGAAACCTCATTTTGGCATATTCATAACTTTGTATTCAGACATGCTTAAGGATAAATAATACCATGGTTAGGTAGAAAAACCAACACACTACAAGACCCCCATGTGCTACGGGAATTTACTCTAACCCATAATTTAGGGCAGGCATCTTTCTGAGTCTACTTAGCCATTTTTTCTTGCTTTGGCACAAACCCTTGTTTTGGTAGGTCCATAACTTCTCCCTTAGACACTTTTAGGAGAAACTGAAGACATGGTTAGGTAGGAAAAACAACAATATATAGGACCCCCATGTGGTGCGGGAATTTATATTCTATTATAAATTTTGGCGTGCATTTATATTCTCTTAGAGTAGTTTTGACTACTTTTTCATACTTAGTCAATTTCCAAAGTTTCACAAAGTTGGCAGGTTGACATCTTCCTCCTTAGAGACTCTCTGGTGAGGCAAGTGACATGGTTGTATGCTCCATACAACACTCTAGAGACTCACATTCTCAATACATTTTTCACATCATCCTATGAGGCATGGCGGACATTTCCTTAAAACCACTTGGGAAGATTTAACACCAATTCCATGCTTACACAAATTTCTCAATTTGGACTAATATGCCTAAAACACCCTTTTGGCAGGTCCATAACTTTTTCTTCATCCATTTCCAAGACAATCTGAAGACATGGTTAGGTAGGCCAAATACCAATCTAGAAGACCCCCATGTGCTGCGGGCATTTACTCTAATTGATAATTTAGGGTGAGCATCTTTCTAAGGCCACTTAGCCATTTTTGCATCCAGAGCTTGTCTTGAGTTGTACATGCATAATTGCTTTGAGTAAT
Organism: Pseudotsuga menziesii; assembly: GCA_001517045.1. NCBI lineage: Eukaryota > Viridiplantae > Streptophyta > Pinopsida > Pinales > Pinaceae > Pseudotsuga > Pseudotsuga menziesii. The sequence goes on from LPNX010028338.1 coordinate 334,704, forward strand.
TAGTGAGACATTGACCCCAGCCATAGTAGTCTCTGTATAAACTAACGAAAGCCCATTGCATGCATCAATTCTTGCAAATTCTAAGTGTAGGCAAGCGTTGCAATAGAAGAACACAATATTCCCTTTGCAGTTTTCCATTTCTTGTGTCCAAGATGGAAGAATCTTCTACCAGGAGGAAAAGAAGAAACAATGAGGGCTACCTTGGAGTGTTTCTTAAGAAGAAACCCAAGCCTGAACCCGAGGAGAAGAAATTCATGTTCAGGGTTTTTCTTCTTAATGGTTTGAATTTAACTCTGCAGTTGGAGGATGTCGTGGAAAAGATGTTGGTCACCGAGTTTGTAAGGACTATTAGGAGAAAAGATGAGAAATAAATAATAGAAAAGGGGCCAAGAAAAATCCACTGGGGTCCCCAAGTCTATGTGGAAGATGCAATGGGAGAATGAATACCAAGACTTTAGAAGCCGTGATTTCTTCGAGGGTTTCTGGGGAGACACTCCTGGGATAGGAAAACCCAGGCACCGCGCAGCCGGAGGTACAACTATTCGGAAACATTCAAAGTGCTTCACATCCAGGCCTCGATGGTTGGCACTTTCCTGGTATGAAGAACCAGGGCGACATATGAGCATGGAATCAAGCTCACCAACCATCAACAACCCGAGACTGACAAGCATCTCAAAGCATATCGCCATTTCAACTCTTTCAGAATTCTCAGAATCTCTTAGCATAATAACACTTCGAGCATTATCTCTAATTACTGATTCATCTTATGCATCTTAATTGGCCTCTGAAGGTGGTGTTTATATAGGGTAATGAATATGAAGATGGATACAGAGACGATTGGTCAACATAATGGCAGCATGAGTGGACGTGGGTAGGGATCTCTATTTTCTGATGAGAATCCAATCATGCCACCTCCTTTGAATATGCTGCATTGTTGTCCACATGGATCGCGGTGTTTGGATGTGACATTCTTTTCCTTTTCACTTACGTTGACAATGGTGTTCAAAATGGTTTAGGCTAGCCACATCCCTTTTCTTTGTGTAGAGGCTAGCTTCGTCGCTTCAAAGATCTGGACTTCATGATCTCCTGCTGTTTTCTACGCAAGCCACGTGCCGGATCTTTGGAGTCGGGAAGGCTGGTGAATCGGTGATTCTTTGGACATGATATTCACCTAAGGAGTGTCACAAATGGCGTCAAGGGATATGATTATTGGTCAGCTCATACGTGAGGACATCCTTTCTGTACCAGACTTGACCAGAACACCACCTTTACCAGGTTGAACGGCTCCAGGGTCACCAGGGATCAAATTTGAAGGGAAGGTCTCATTTTACTTTGAATGGATGTGAGAAATTGAACCCTTCAATGTTGACATTTAAAAATAAATCATTCTTTTCATTTGAAAATTTAAGTGTTAAAACAAATTTCATTATTTATTAAAAACATTGCATATGAAAAAAAATGACAATAAGAAGAAATCCCAAGTGATTCAACATTATTTACATGGAATTAGTGAGGTAAACCATGTACATATGATCACTTCTAGATTCTTTTTATGGGGATTACTCAAGATTTAGTATAGAAGAGGAGAGACTAAAATAAAGGTTGAGAATGAAGAACATGTAAGGGTGATGGAAGATGAGATTGGGAAAAATCTCATTTAGAAAGAGATTGATGCACTTGTTTTGTTAATGTGAACATAGCCATAACCATTAGGAGTATTGGTTTTTTGTATTGCATGTTCTTTGGCCTATTTATTTTTTGAATGGAAATGTTTGTTTCCTATTATGTTAAAGTGATTAGAGTAGTTGAGAACTACTTTTAACCTTATGTGAATGCATAATATGAAATTAGGGGTGAAAGTAGGTTCATGGGGTACTAAAGCTTATTTCTGTCTAGAATTGCTTTGAGAAGAGCCCCACTATTAGAACTGCTATGTTACAAGGCCAAAAGAGATCAGGCATCAAATCCATAACATTAATAACAAACTAAAAAGATGATCTTTGTCCAATTCCAATGTATCCACCTAAAACTAGTGTACTTCTAACATTGTACATACCTGGGAGATTTAAAATTGTTGATCCTTGTTGTGACCACTTGATCATTGCCATAACCAATGGTTTAAATAAACAACATAAAAGTAATAAAATTGAAAGAATAACTTTTCCATGACATTTTACCTTACGTGTTTAGAAATGAACTTTTCTACATGCTATTAAAAGCATTGTATTATTATCTTTCGAGCTAAATAAGTTTTTTAGGATCCACATTTCTATTAATGGAAAAAAAAGTTACAAATACCATCACAAAGCTAATTGATATGTTTGTCCATATGGACATAGTTCATGAGTAACTATACATTCAATTTCTAACTCCACCTAATCCCTAAGCATCGTCTTCACCATAATAAACCTAAGTATTAGAAGACTTGAAAATTTATCTTTCAAACTTTAGTCTTGAGTCTACTAACATCTAGATGTCAAATAAAAGGGATTGATAGGGATTCTCATTTCTCTTTTCAAATCTTGGTGCATATAATTATTATTCAAACACATTGAATAAAGTATTCTTCGGTGCGCCTACCTAAAAGAAAAACCCCACAATGTAAACCTAATGCTTTTAAGCAGGAACTTTTTTTATCAACCCTAAATTCAACAACTATTTTTAGAATTGAATCATGTCCTCCCCAGATGCTCAATTCAAAGTGATAAAACAAAAGCCCCAATTTTAGGTGGATTATGGATAGTCTCTGAAATATCCGGAGACTTTCAGAGATCATTCTTTGTTTCGAGGGCATTCAGGGCGCAGATCAGAGAGCCCATGGAAGGAAGAGGAGGAAGAAGAAGAGGACTCAAGTCAAAAGGTGAGGTGAGTGAGGAGGGGAGACATAATAGGTGGGATCAACACTATCAACCTACATAGCTTGATTTGGGGAGATCAATATCAACCATCGATCTCTAAACTACCTTCATCGGGACCGCTCAACCTTGAGAACTTTAACATTCTGCTAACCCTTTTTCATATGAACGAGTGAGAAACTTCTGATCATGGAATGATTCTCACCCATTGATGTACCCAACATCTTGTTCCAACCGTAGATCTTCACAGCCCCTACCACTTTCTGCGGATCAACCGTATATGTTGATTAGGAAGAGCGAGATGACAATGATGATTATGATGATGATGATGAAGATGTGATGACAAGATATTTACTTTGGTATTCACTAAATTGTTTTGAGATTCGCCAACATTATAATAGAATGGTTATGAGTGATTATTCACTCCTATAAAGAATGCACTTCATGGAACTACCAAACTGCTCAGTTTGGATCTTCCTCTTTTAATACACTAGACTAGGTCCGTAAGTCTTGATTCTTCATGTGCACAAATCTAAGAATAAGAGGATTCACAGGGCCCAAAAGGTTGTATTTTATTTTTTACTAATTCCTTGGATCATATTGAATTCTCAGATTAGTCCTTGGAATGGGTGTTAGGAGCAATCCTTATTTTTTCACTCAACTGGCTGCTCCCCCTATCATGTAGACGTCTCCATTCACTGAGCTCCCCCTAAAGTTGCGATGATGAAGATGATGATGATGAAGATGATGACGATGATAATGAAAATGATGATGATGATGATGATGAAGATGATGATCATGATAATGGAGATGCCGATGAATTGGATGACGATGATGTTGATGATGAATATGATGAAGAAGATGAAGGTACTGATGATGATGACGATGAATATGATGATGATGATCAAGATTATGATGGTGATAATGAAGACGTTGATGATGAAGATGATGATTATGATGATGATGATAAGGAAGATGATGATGATGAAGAAGATCATGATGATGATGATTATGACGACGATGATGATGATCATCGTCGTTGTTATCATCATCACCATAATCTTCATCGTCTTCATCGTCATCATGATGATCATGATCATCATCGTCATCATCATCGTGTTCATCCTTGAAGGGACTTATGTATAGGATCTCACTATAAGCAATGCAACCAATACAAATTATGACAAAATCCTAGTTAAATTAAATTAAACTACACTAAATTAAAAACATAGAGTTGTTTAACTATAATTAATTTAAAATGCAACAAAATAGAAAATATGCAAATAAAAAACCCAAAATAAACTAAATAAAAGATAAATATGAAAAATAAAAATAAAAAACAAAACACCAAATATAAAATATTCAAATAATCAAACAAAAAAGCAGAATTCAAAAACACCCACACACTAGCTCATTAGCATTGAAAAACACCCGCGCAGGATCTACTCCGGCTCCCATTTGGGGGTTTTCGATTTTGAACTTTCACTAAAGGATCTGGAACAGGCTATGATGTTTTTTTTACAGGAAGGCTGAGTGAAGGAATTTTCCTATTAGTGCATCATCCACTCCCTTCTCATGTGAGCCCATGCTTCTAGAACCACCTGCCCCACCTCCATAATGGAAACAATGTTTAGACCTTCAGGTTTGTTTCCTTCTATGTTTTTATTGATTACCTATTGTGTTTTTATTTTATTCATGGTTTTTTTCCTTGTTGTGGATGTGGTGGAGATGAAATGGATCAAATCTCCTTGAAAGCATGAAGCATGAGCTGTCCATGTGAACTTGGGAAATTCAATGCGAGAAATAAAACCAACAATTATCAAGGAAAAGGAGGAAGGGAATGTGGATCTATATGATTGTAGGGTATGCTCTGAATGGGAAAGATGAAGAGGCTTCTGCTTTTACTTTCTCGACAGTGCTTGTAATTTGTGCAAACATCATGGCTTATGATTAGGGTAAGAAATTTCATATCCTCACCATAAAATATGGATTTGATTCATATGATTTTGTGGGTATTTATCTAGTTGGCATGTCTACAAAATGTGGGTTTGTTTCTAGTTTTTTCCATTCCTTTTGGGCATCATGTCAAAATTCCTATGAATTGATAGTTCAAAGCTAGACTATGAATGTTTTTAATAGTACGGTTGTTAGTTTTTCTTTGATAATGGAAACTTTTTGGAGTTTTAAGCCCGAATGTTCTATAGAAAATTGTTTTTGTTTGCTCATAGTGGTTTTGAGGCTACTGAGCAGAGCTTTGTAGCAATTTTGGAACGCCAAAGCTTATCTTGAGTTGTACATGCATAATTGCTTTAAGTAATTAGTGAGACATTGACCCTAGCCGTAGCATTCTCTGTATAAACTAATGAAATCCCATTACATGCATCAATTCTTGCAAATTCTAAGTGTAGGCAAGTGTTGCGATAAAAGAAGACAATATTCCCTCTACGGTTTGTCGTTTCTTGTGTCCAAGATGGCAGAATCTTCTCCCAGGAGGAAAAGAAGCAGCAATGAGGGCTACTTTGGAGTGCTTCCTAAGAAGAAACCCAAGCCTGAACCTGAGGAGAACAAATTCATGTTCAGGGTTTTGCTTCATAATGGTTTGAATTTAACTCTGCAGTTGGAGGATGTTGTTGAAAAGATGTCGGTCGCCTAGTTTGTAAGGACTGTTAGGAGAAAAGATGAGAAATAAATAATACAAAAGGGGCCAATAAAAATCACCATAAACCAAACTTTAAAATGAAATATTGTAAAGAATGCATAATAAATCCTGAGCAAAAAATTATATTGTTAAATTTGTAAAGTTGTTTTTATACAATATATTTCCTTTCAGTTCATGTGTATTTAATTTTTTTTGGATTAAATTAATTTTTTTGTATTTCCTTGCAGATAATTGAAATTTATGTTTACTAAAACTCTGTTTATATTTTGATAATGCTTGCAGGGTGGCTCTTTGCATTTTGATCATTGGAGAGCAGAGGTGGATTTGGTTCTGAATATTGTGGCAATGAATGCTTCAAATAATTCATTAATCCTGCGGTTTTGTGGAGGAAAATATCTCTTGTTTCGAAGACGCACCATCTTTCACCCCCTTACCTATCTCAAGGGATTGCACTATTTCGTAAAGGTCTCTCTCTTCCTCTCTCTTTATATGACATATACACACATGGTTGTAGAATGCATGTTGATGGGGTGAGTCTTCGAGTCAACAATAAATTGAAGTATTCTCTTATAAGTAAAAAAAAAATGTATTAATATGTGCACTACAAAAGCATTCCATGAGCTCCTCAAAGTGCATTCTGTTAGAACAAATATTTCCACATCTAAATATTATTTATTGGAATTTTTTTTCTTTTTTTAGTAACTAGGGGAATCAACAACTGGAGTTGGGCTGGTACTCGCGTGACACGAGGTCCAGGAATCCATTCCCACTACCACTATACCCCTAGGTGCCCCACACCCTTTGCAATACATGGGACATAGGTAAACCTAGGTGGGATTTGATCTTGTGACCTCCAATTTACAACAAGTGACTTCATAACAATTGAACTGCCAATGAGCCACACCCATGCAGGATATTATTTACTGGAAAGTTAACATTTCATAGATAAAAAAGATTTATCTGGAGTATTTAGTGACATTTTATTCATATAGTAAGATAACATGACTCTTTCCTCTGTTTTTTGTTTTATATTGTTTGACAGGATGGTGGTATTAACAGTGTCCACACATTTCCAGTAAAAACCTATTTATGTGTATTTAATATATTTTTGTCTTCAACTTTAAAATTTGTTTGTTGTTTTCGTTTTAATACAATGGTTAAAGAAATCTTGTCGAATACAAACACAAGTTTCCACATCAGTGAGGCAATGATATTGTAATATAGCATTTAAATGTGAGTTGATATTCTGGTGGAAAATGTGTGCTAGATAGATCAATTGTTGATTTTGTTTGCAAGACATGTGGAATGTCACTCGAAAACCACATCTCTTGGTGGAATTACCCCAAGAACACACTTTCTAGACAACATTAGCTGATTTAATTGTATGCCCATTTTTTATTTCATAGAGTATTTTGATATTTTCCATGCCTAGAAAAATGACCACTTGTGTATAGGTCTAGGAATGGATTATTTATTTAATTTATAAATTTAATTGCAAGCCAACACAGTGGTTTTTCGTTTATCAGGACAACTCTTTGCAAGCGGTATGGGCTAATGGACCTGGCGAAAGGCGATTGATAAGGTAAGGGTTCTTGCATTGCCAATATTCTCCCTAGGCATTAATATTTTATATGAATTGCTTGTACCTATCGTATAATATAACTTTTCTATTTTCATTTCTAGCCTCTTCACCATGCTTCATATCCAATGTTTGTATAGAAACATAAAAATATCAAACTCATCTATCTTTGTTGTGTTCTTGTTGTACCATTCCCTGCTTTTCCCTAGGTTTTAGAGTTCTTGGCTCATTTTTCCATTGCATTCTTAGGAGCAGTGTAGTAAGTAGTACTAGTGTTATGTTCACCTATTCTGCAGTGCACCGTGCTCACATTTTGGATAGGTTTTCCCTACGTTTAACTACTAAAGTTGACTATTTGTAGCTTTCCCTTGGTTACCCACTATCATGAGGTTCTTTTGCACTAAGAAGTTCTAATGATAGTGGTGCATGGTTTGTCCTCTTTTTGCAGAGAAATTAATGAATAAATAGCATCCTTGGAGATTTCAGTAGAAGTGCACATAACCTGATAGTCTTAGTCTCTCAGAATACCCTCTCTAAGGAGAATTTGCTCAACATCAATTACAATTGCCTTTGTGGGTGCACTACATATCCTGGTGTTCGGTCACATACAAGATTGATAGAAACTCCTGGACTTGAATTATTGGAGTTTGAAGCCTGAATGTTCTATAGAAAACTGTTTTTGTTTGCTTAGAGTGGTTTTGAGGCTACTAAGTGGAGCTTTGTAGCAATTGTGGAATGCCAGAGCTTGCCTTGAGTTGTACATGCACAATTGCTTTGAGTAATTAGTGAGAAATTGACCCTAGCCATAGCAGTCTCTGTATAAACTAACGAAAGCCCATTGCATGCATAAATTATTGCAAATTCGAAGTGTAGGCAAGTGTTGAGATAGAAGAACACAATATTCCCTCTGCGGTTTTCCATTTCTTGTGTCCAAGATGGAGGAATATTCTACTAGGAGGAAAAGAAGCAGCAACGAGGGCTACCTTGGAGTGCTTCCTAAGAAGAAACCCAAGCCTAAACCCAAGGAGAAAAAATTCATGTTCAAAGTTTTGCTTCTTAATTGTTTGAATTTAACTCTGTAGTTGGAGGATGCCGTTGAAAAGATGTCAGTCGTCGCGTTTGTAAGGACTGTTAGGAGAAAAGATGAGAAATAAATAATAGAAAAGGGGCCAAGAAAAATCCACTGGGGTCCCCAAGTCTATGTGGAAGATGTAATGGGAGAATGAATAAAGATGGAAACATCATATGCAATGATTCTCACAACAAGCCCATGCTCGTAGCTCTGTAGGTTCATCCCTGAACTTCATCCCCTAAACCGTTGCTTTAGTTTTTTTTATAAGTCAACAAAAATGTATTTATATGTGTGCTACAAAAGCATTCCATTAGCTCCTTAAAGTGCATTCTGCTAGGACATATATTTCCATATCTAAATATTATTTGCTGGAAAGTTAACATTCATAGACAACAAAGATTTATTCGGAGTATTTAGTGGCATTTTATTCATATAGTAGGACAACATGACTCTTTCCTCTATTTTTTGTTTTATATTGTTTGACATGATGGTGGTATTAACAATGTCCACACATTTCCAGCAAAAACCTATTTATATGTGTATTTATTATATTTATGTCTTAAACTTTAAAATTTGTGTGTTATTTTCATTTTAATACAATGGTTAAAGAAATCTTGTCGAATACAAACACAAGTTTCCACATTAGTGAGGAAACGGTATTGTAATATAGCATTTAAATGCGAGTTGATATTATGGTGGAAAATGTGTGCTGGATAGATTGATTGTTGATTTCCTTCATAGGACATGTGGAATGTGACTCCAAAGCCACATCTCTTGGTGGAATTACCCCAAAAACACACTTTCCAGACAACATTAGCTTATTTTTTTTTTGGTTAAGTTCCCTGTGACTTGTTGGGCGAACCTTGGTTATATTACAAGTGTATTATGATAGATTTCTTGGCTTGGAATGGGAAGATATGTTGGGGTTGAAACAGAGGTATATTTCCATTCTATAGTATTTGTCTTGTAGTAATAATTTTTAGGAATAACGGTGACATTTCCACCTCGTGGCCCTTGTTTGACAAATATCTAATGTCTAGCTTAGGATTTTCCTATTGAATATTTTTGAAGTGGATCTAGTTATTAAGGGGCATATTAGGTTTGAACCATTCAAATCTATCTATTCTTTAATCACTAAAGCCTCCATGAGATCCTCAATTGACCCCATCTTCCTAACTTGGATTTGTTAGGCACCAATCACAACTTTTATGCCATTTTAAATCTTAATTCATCTTTCATTTTCTGTTTTACAAGATCTGAAAATTTCTGTCATTTACATGTATTAAACTCATCCCTAAAACATCAAATCGCATGGTAGGTTTTCCCCAGTTTGTGGTTGGGAATTACCTTCTGGAAATCTGTTCTGTAGCACTGATTAAATATGGTCTAAAACATAATTAAAAGATTGATTTGTAGGGTTGAAAAGTTCAGATTAATAAGTGAAATTCCTAGATCTTCCCTAGTTTTAGCCTCATGTGTACCTTATTTCAAATCTAACTAAAGGTTAAAACATTCTCTTGTCACAAATCTTGGTTGCTAGTTGGAAAAGACATATCATTTGCAAGTTTGTAGCAGCATTTAATTTATTAATTCAGATCTCAAATTTGAGGATGTTTTCACATATACACTAATAAATTCTCAAACCCTGATTCTTCACTACTAAAATCCCTTGTAGCATCAACTAGTCCATTGATCGTATCAATGCATTTAACATTTTCTTCTGGAAGTAAATCTTGTAATTGCAAATAATGGATCTCAATAGAAGCTAGAGCCTACAACCTACTACCTTTACAGGATAGATATGGTGTTAACACTTTCCATTGCATATAACATTGTAATACCTGCAACATCTATGATATAGCCCACTTGAATGGTGGTAGAGAGACTTATTGTAATTTTCAGTTTCTATTATTTTATACTTGGTTTAACAAGCGAATCCATAGATACACTTCAAGAATCAGCAGTCGATAAATAAATACCTTGGATAACTTATCCCATTCAATTATTTATAGTGGCATGATTATATGCCTAGAGTAAATTTTGTAAGCACTTATTCAGAACATAGCATCTATTGTATATTGGTCTGATGTACACATTTCCATGTCGGTTTGTATATTGTTATTTTCTATAACCTTTCTGTCTGCCTGATAAAAAATTTGGAAGTTCATAGGATGCACATTGGACGCAGATGAAACCATACAATTTTCATATGCACAGAGGGTGTGAATAAGACCATTCTGTAAGGACCCTATTTGAATGTGATGAATAAGTATGGAAATATTGCAAGTAATTAGAAACCGACATGGAAATGTGTACATCAGACCAATATACAATAGATCTATCTGAATAAGTGCTTACAAAATTTACTCTAGGCATATAATCATGCCACTAGAAATAATTGAATGGGATAAATTATCCAAGGTATTGATTTATTGGCTGCTGATTCTCGAAGTGTATCTGTGGATTTGCTTGTCCATAGACACAAAAACTCCATGAAACTCCACATCAATCACAAGAACTTGTTGAATATACAAAACCGTGGAAAGGAAGGCGCCTTTCCACGGTTTTTAATTTTTTTTTGAAACCTCCAGGTTTCGTCTCAATATCGACGTACGTTCGTCGAGGGTATTGCAAAACCGTCGAAACCCCGGGTGGATTTCAATGAATACCATCGCTATAGCGACGTAGTTTCGTGGAACAATTACTGTTCAATTTGCAGATTTCGTCGATAGAGATTGGTTTTCCACAGTTTTTCGTGGAAAAAATTTCTGTTCGAATTCTAGAATTTGTCGATAGAGAGACAATCATTCGTCAAAACTTTTCCATGGTTTTGCGTGGAAACAAAATTTTATCTGACAGTTTTTGGCCATATTTTCATCGTTATAGAGACAAATGTTTTGTCAATAGAGCGACAAAAATTAGAAAATGAATTAAAAAAAATCAATTTCAAGGCCACCGTATAGAAGACACATGGCGGCCATATTTCGTCACTATATAGACGCTTATAAATTGCGTTGTGAGATCGAAGAAATAAGTGCCATGAAAAATCAAGAACGTTATCGTCACAATTGGGATGACAAAACGTGGAAATAGCAACGAACAACTGTGGCAAATTTTCTCATATGTATTAGTGAAGGGTTATAAAAATATACATGTGAGAGGGTCTTCCAAATGAATTGTAAATTTCACGCGGTAATTGGAAATTTACACAAGTCCTCAACCATTGGAAAATTTTGTTACATTGTATTGTCACGTGATAGGGCATGTATGGTAGGAATGCCATAAGTCGATTATAAAATGAAAATGAAAGGAACACAAATCAAATCTTCTAAAAATAGCGAGGAAAAGGGGAGGGGGGGGACTTCATTAGGTTTGAAGCAATGAAAGCTAATTCAAGTGTCCTTATTGAAAAATAAATGGAGGGCAAGGATTACAAAATAGATGGAGATAAAGCGGGAAATGAGTTGAAGAAAATTAGAAGTGAGGAAATTATTAGAGGAATTGAAGTAGAACGATAGAAGGAGAACATGGAAACCATGATAATGGTTAATTATGAAACATTGGGAAAGGCAAGGATTAAATTTCTCTTAATTATTCTTTCAGAATATGTCTCATTTAGAAGAATGTTTTTTAAAAGAAGGTGATAGCTTCAATACTACCTTGGAAATGGATTTGACAATATTAAATTATATAAATAACCTAGCAGGCATTTAAGTATTAGGAAACCTTATAAAGGATCTTGGTAAAGGGGATACAAGGGTTCAACTGATAATAGATAGGTCCCTAGAGACCAAATTGAATAGGGAAGAATAATATAGTTGTCCATACATAGAAGGAGGGAGTGAGCTTAAATACCTACCTGGACCTAGAAAGGAGAATCCCCAAAATATAAAAGGACGGATAGAAGGTGGTATGTCCATTGTCCTAGAATAAACTCCAATAATAGGTGGAAAATCCTATTTTTCGTTATCCATAAGAAATATAAGAACGATACTAAAGAAAGAAAATGGATGACCATCGAAGGGGCCATTAGGCCAAGGAGTGGCTCCAAGAAGATGATCCCATGAAAATTATGTCTCTAAATATGATAGGGGTAGTGGGAACCCTTAAGAAGCTAGCTTGATAAGGTGTTGTGCCTTTTATAAACCAAATGTGATATGCTTGGAAGAAACTGTGTGTGAGAGGACTAAAGTAGTTTCCATTATGTCCTCGATCCTATAAGAATGGTGTTCTAATTCAATTGATTAAGAGGGAAGGTCAAGGGGAATCGAAATGGGGTGAAAAGATATAATGGAACTCACTAATATGACATTTTTACTTGCATATATCCAAACAAATATAAGGTCAAAGGAACTGGGGAAATTATTGCCAATCATTAACATATATGGTCCATATGGAGACAAAAATTCTTCTCGAACAATTTTAAAATGATGGACATGGTAAAAAAATATAATGTTATTTTAGGAAGAGACTTAAATTTGATAATGAGAACTAGGGAAATATGGGGCGAAGGAGTTATACATGACCATAAATTTCATTTCTTTATCCATTTGTTTAAGGATTTAGCTCTATGTGATGTGGAACCTAGACAGTTTGTTCTAACTTGGAGAAACATGAGAAGGGGAAGGACTAGTGTGTTACAACTAGATGGTTTTTAGGCACCTAAGAAGGATTTAGAGGAAGCAAACGAAACAAAGTGTTTGGTAGGAGGAGGGGTCTTATACCATTTACTCATATTGCTCTAGATTGAAAAGGATGATAAAAACCTCATGGTCCTTTTAAATTCAAGCAATCCTTACTTGGAGAAGAGGGATTTATATTTTTGTTTATTCAGGATTGAAGGAAATTTCATCCCAATAAAGGTGAATCTACTATGTTGTATCATTCATAAAATTTGAAGTAAGTAAAATGTATAGTGATAGAGTGGTCAAGAAAAAAATTCCAACTGTACAAAAAAATAAATTGGTTGAGATAAGGAAACAAATTAAGTTTCTGTATTATATGATAAGGAAGGGGTATTTATAGAAGAAGAAAAGATAAATCTAAAAATGTTAGAGGGAATAACAAAAAAACTCCTAGATGAAGAAGACACTTAATGGAGGTTAAAAATTAGGGTTGTTCAGTAAGCTAAAGGAGATAAATATACATAAACAACAAACCAAAGGATATGCAAAGCATAGAAAGAACACCAATTCAATATGGGAGATGACAACAAGTGATTGCTAAAAGATCAGGTCATTCGAGGAGATTGCAGAGGAAGGAGTAAATCATTCTATAACTACGTATCATGAATCACCAAGTTGTATACAAGCAAGATCATAAAGGTGGCATCCCTTTTTACTATGTTAATAAATGATCCAGGTGGACCTTGGTGGTCACCCACCTAGTCCATTGGGTAAAACCATAGTTTTCCATCTTGATGGTTTTTTACAATTTTTTGGGTCCTGAACTTTCGAGGACGTTTTGAGGCCTTAAATGAAATTTGTTTTGGCATGATAGTTCCCATCAAATTTCCAAAGGAATATTATCAGATGTTTGGAATTTTTACTTCTTAGCTTGAGCTTTCCATCCAGATACCAAGATCCCAATATAGAGATCAAATGCACAAAATTTTCCCCTATGAAGTCGGCATATCAACTAACAACAACAGGGCCCGAAAACCTTGTTGTGTTTCATCTTATGGGGTTAGGGTTTTTGTCACAAAAACTACTATTTGAAAACTGAGGAATTTACACCAAAATACTATTTGAAAACTACTATTAGGGTGACCAAACGTTGCAGAAATGGAACAAAATTCTTGCCGGGGCTTCCAGAGCTTATGATTTCACCAAAAGCAGCAGGATGACCTTGCAACCATCTGGAGGGAAAGAAAAACATGACATATTAAAATAAAATAGTGATGGAGTTAAATGTTGTTATACGTACTTCCTTCCTATTTTTGTATTTTTCACGGAGTCACAATGACAAGATTTATTGGCTTGGCTTGAAATAAGTTAAATTTTTAAATAATAATAATATAACACATGAAATTGATGTATGAACCCATGGATTTAGGGTCGTATTTTCATTTTGAAGGATTATGATTGGTTGAACCCATCATACTTTAAAGGCAATAAAAATCACTGTATATTTAAGCTAATATATTTTTAAAAATCACTATATATTTAAGGTAATATAATGGAGTACAATTGGTTGAGCCCTTCAATGTCGATAGGCCATAGTAATTATTCATTTCATTTAAAAAAATAAGAACACATACAAGACACTACAAGAGTATAATGGGAACAATTCCTTATGCAAAGTATTTTCGTGGTGGGATACACAGAGAAGGTTTAAGGGTTAGACAACCTCCTATAAAGGATGGTAGGGGGTATATAGTGAAAGAATCGATTTTCCTTTGCTCAAACAAAATTTTCAAATATTTGGGATTCCCAAGAAAGGTCAATTAACCCTTCCCTTAGCATATTATTATCATGGAGGGGTAGCACAAAGAAGAATTAATCAACCCTTCCTCAAGTATCATATTACCTTGGAAGAGGAGAAAGGGGAAGGGTTGGTCGACCATCCATTAAGGATGGTGTTGGAGTCATGGGTTATGTAGTGGAAGGGTTGATTGACCCTTCCTTGAGGATGGTATTGAAGCCATGGGGTATCACATGGAAGGGTCATTTGACCATTCCTCAAGCAATATTTTGGCGTAAAACACATATTCCATTAAATTTGGAAATATTCTATTACAAGGACTTCATCCACATTGAGTTTTTTTGTAAATCTCTAAATACATATTCTATTAAATCTACAAAAATCAACTCAAAGAACTATTCCATTAAATTTGGAAGAATTAATCCAATGAACTATTTTCTCAATTAATATTTTTTATTTATTTCAAGTAAAACTTTAGTATTCAACTATTCAAAAGGAAATATTGCATCTCAATTAGAACTAGAGGAAATATTACATCTCAATTAGAACTAGATGGTTAGATCTAGAATTTAGAACTTCCGCTAGATTGAGTTCTTTCAAAATTAGGAAAGTCATAGCCTTTGAATCCTACATAATTTCTATTAATATTATTTATAGTTTGTATTATATGTTAAGTTGATTAAATTATTTTATGACATAATATCAACATTGTTTTTGTTACTACAACAATTATAAACATTGTCATAGTAATTATGTTTGTCTTTGTTGTGTATGTTGTTTTATTTTTGGAAATTGGCACCACTTATAATCAAAATGAAAAAATATTTTATGACTTTAAAGTCTAAGTTTTACCCTTGTAATGATTAAAGTAAATTATGAATTAAAATAGCAACATAATTTATTATTATTGTTGTTGGCATTGGTAGTGTATTAGAAACTAAGTTGATGAATGTTTACTTTATGAATAATAGATTAACGTGAGAAATTTCTTACGTATAAATTTATTTAATGATATTGATGTTAGTAAAGCCTCCCTTATTTATTAATATTAATTATTTTAACAATCAAAATCAATTATGAATTAGAACAGCATTAGTGCAGTACAATTTTATTTTTTCATATACAGGAGGAAAGTGGAAAAACCAACTAAGCTAATTATTGCAAGTGTTAATTATTTATTTATGAAGTATTTGAACAATGTGTTTAATCGAAAAAAGCATATTTATAATGAAAATATAGATATCTTACAATATTTATATTATCATTAAGATTGTATATCATCTATTAATTTATGTTAGGGCACGAAGGAATCGAACCACCATCGTCATGCTTGTAATGCAGGTGCTCTTCCATGGAGCTAGCACCCTTTACAACATGAGGGGAGAGGGACTCTGTTAACACCTAGATTACACCTTTCTAATCCTCTGTGACAGATCAAAATGATGAAAGTCTTAGACTTTGATTCTTTCAAAATGATGAAATTCTTAGACTTTGATTCCTTACATAATTTCTATTAACATTATCTATAGTTTGTATTAAATGGTAAGTTGATTAAGTTTATGTAATGACATTAATATTGTATATATTACTACGATTAAGCAACTAAATTATAATTTGATATGGTAACTAGTACATTGTTGGTGTTGAGTTCATATACTAGTAGAAGGTTGGCACAATTTTAGAATGACCCATTTAAAAACTATTTAATGGCATAATACAAATGTGTTTGTTACTATAACAATTTTAATTCTCGACATAACAAGTAATATTGTATGTGTTGAGTATCATGTTGTAATATATTAGAAGGTTGGAACATTTTACAAGTGACAAGAAAAACTATTATATATTAAGTGTTACTATGCTAATTTTATTATTTTAACGATAAAAAACAATTATGCGTGCGAATAGAAAATATAATTTATTTATATTACTATCATTTATATTTTCTAATAAAAATTAAGTTTATCAATGATTATATCACGAAAAATAGATTGTAGAAGACTTTTTTACATATTATTATTAAAGCCATTTAATGACATTAATAAACAATGTTTGTTGCTATTATTATCTTGGAATTTCATTTAATTGAAATTATGTTAACTAATGTGTCTAGGTTGAGTTACTATAGTAAGTCTAATCCTTTTTTGAGTATGATGTTTTATTTTTGGAAGTTGGCACCACTTGATAGTGGACAAGAAAAAATCTTTTATGACTTAAAGTAAAATAGGTTTTAACTTAGTAATGATTAAAATAAATTATGAATTAGAATAGAGACATGATTTATTATTATTATTGTTGATGGTGGTGGTGTATTAAAAACTAAGTTAATGAATGTTGATTTTATGAATAACATATTTATGTGAGAAATTTTACCTATAAATGTATTTAATGATATACTTTAATTATCATTAATATTTATATTTACGTCTTAAAACAAGTCACCAATATTTGACTAGTGAATTATTAATAATTTGTGGAAGAAATTTCTTACATAATATAAAGTTATTTAACAACATATTAATATTGTGTTGTGACTATTATTAACTTATGTAGTATTGACATTAAATGTTAATACTTGGCTATTGATTTTCGGGATTAAGCTATGTGAAAGCTTTTCAAACCATAATGGATTTTACATTGTTCCCTCGACGATCATGCGTGAAGTGCCCACTTGAAATGTTGGTTTGAAAAACTCACTGACAACTTAATCCAGAAAATCATTCACAGTGATGACAAAGTGATGACAAACTATGAAAGACTACACTTTGAAAATGTTACTACTTTGTCTTTGTTGAGTATAAGATATTGCACTAATACAAAGTTCACGCCACTTTAAAGTCTACAGAAGAAAATATAATATTAATTAGAATGCAACATAGTATAACAATTAAATTTATATAATAATAGATAATAGGGAAAAGTCACTTCAAACCTTATTGCAAGTGCCTTACATTATTCAGAGAGGAAGTCTAGAAGATGTTTTAAGGTTCATTATTGAATATGATTATGCACATTTGATATAGTGACATGTTGAGTTTATGTAAAAAACAAATTGAAAAGTTAAAAATTGAATGTTGTTATCTAATTCACATAAAGTACCATCACTTGAATTAACATAGAAATTGAACCAAAATTTTCATATTAGTAAATAATATAAAATTCCTCAAAAAAAGGCTTAAAGAGAATATTTGATATACACCAAACATTGAAAATTGCTTCTTCTTGTATATTAATAACTCGTTCAAAGAGAAAATTACATTCATGAATCATCTCCACCTAATCTCCTTATATTCAGTCAAGCAACTCAATTACAACTTGTACACCACATTTATTTACCGTGTTCTTCCTGGAATCTTCTTTCTTTTGCATCCATGCCCAAACTATGGTATTATCTGGAATAGATCCAAGTCATGTGTCATCAAGGTTTGGTACCCAATATTGTTCTAAAATTTTTCCTTGTATTTCCTTGAACTAGGCTTCCATCAATCAACCTTTACATGAAGAGTCTCACTTTCATCATTCTGGAAGATATATGAGGTGGTTTTTTCCATCCAAATCATCTCTCCTTCATCATCAGCTCATGATCTAACTAGCAACATCTTTCCTTTCTCAACTTTGATCATAGGATTGAATATTGGCTTTAGCTTGTTGCACTTGGGTCCAACATATACCGGTTCATCCGTCACATTATCAAAATCTCCATCCATAATACTTATATTCCATGCAGTGCATTATGATTAGCATTAAATCTCACTTGGATTAAATTGTCTTTATAATGAAATGTATTTGATGATAATGTCTAATATGAATTAAAGCTAACATGATGTTACTACTTAATGATTGATTTTCTTGATTAAGTTATGTGAAATCTTTTCAGTCCACAATGAGTTTTTCATGGTTCCCGTAACAAGCATGGGTGGAGTGTCCACTCAAAACATTGGTCTGAAAAATGTTCACACAATTTAATCTAGAAAATCAATCACAATGATGACAAACTGATAAAACCCGCACACTCAAAATGTTAGTACTGTATTTATTGAGTATAAGTTAATATACTAGTACAAAGTTGGCACCACTTTAAAGTCTACATAAGAAAATATAATTGCGAATTTGAATGCAACATAGTAGTACAATTAAATTTATATCAACTATAATAATGAATAATAGGGAAAACTAACTTCAAACCTTATTGCAAGTGCCTTACATTTACTCACAAAGCAAGACTATAAGATTTTTGAAGGTGCATTCGCATAAAGTATCATCACATGAATTAACATTGAAGTTCAACCAAAATTTTCATATATGTAGCAAATAATATAAAATTCCTCAAAAGGTAGCTTGAAGAGAAAATTTAATATACTACAAACGTTGACATATTTTTCTTCATGTATATTAATTAGTCATTCAAAAAGCAAAATTACATTCATTAATCATCTCCACCTAATCTCCTTATATTTTCTCAAGTAGATCAAGTACAACTTGAGGATGAAGATTTCCATAGTTAATCATAATGACAAAGAGAGTTTATGGAATTAAATTGTGTGTATTGAAACATCCCTACGTTTCGAGTGGACACTCCACCAATCATCAGGGGAACAAAATGAAAAGCTCAAAGTGGTATTGAAGAGAGTGAGAAAAAGCTAATAATAAATAAGGTAAGGGTTTTGTACATGCATTAATGAATATAATTATGCACATTTGATATAGTGAAATGTTGTGTTGATCTAAAAGAAAAATTGAAAGGTTGAAATTTGAAAGGTGTTATCTTGTTCGCATAAAGTATCATCAGATGAATTAACATTGAACTTGAAGTGAAATTTTCATATATACAATAAATAATATAAAATTCCTCAAAAATTAGCTTGAAGAGTATTTATTATACTACAAACATTGAAAAATGTTTCTTCAAGTATACTAAAATTCATTCAAAAAGAAAAAATACATTCATGAATCATCTCCACCTAATCTCCTTATATCCGCTCAAGCAGATCAAGTATAGCTTGTACACCACATTTATTTATCTTGGTCTTCCTGCAATCTTCTTTCTTTAGCATCCATGCCCAAACTATGGTATTAATTGGAATAGATGAAATTCTGTGTCATGAGGATTTGGTACCCAATATTGTTCTAAAATATTTCCCTTGTATTTCCCTAAGCTAGGCTGCCACCAATCAATCTTTACATGAAGGGTCTCGCTATCATCATCCTGGAAGATATTTGAGGTGGATTTTTCCATCCAAATCATTTCTTCTTCATCCTCATTTCCTGATCTAACAAGCAACAACTTTCCTTTCTCTACATCAATTCTAGGATCGAATGTTGGTTTTGGCTTGTTGCACTTGGGTCCAACATATATAGGTTCATCTGTCACATTATTGAAATCCACATCCATAATACTTGATATTGCATGGAGTGCATTACCATCAATGATAACATTTTGCCTCGTCTTGGGCCAAAAATCATCAGAAGAAGAATCACTTTCATCCAAGGGTGTATGGTCATTGTAGATTCCATCTAATGCATCAAGAACTCTTTTCCAATAATCTAGTTTTTTATTCCATTCCTCTGCAACAATTGGTGAATTCTCATTGCCAATAGTCTCTTTCCACATTTTTATGTATGATGTTATTCCTTCCTTTACTTCTTTGAAATAAACATCATTGTCTTTGGGACGTAAGAAATATGGCTTCCCTGTGGGAAATATAGGTTGAACTTCATCATCTATATTCCACAACTCAACTGGTTCTGACCACTCAATGTCTCTGATGGATTCTTTATACCTCATAATTGGAACATCATTGAGTACACGAAATTAGAAGTACTAGACATTAAGATGTCCAACTAGTGCATTTTTCCCCTCCTTGATGTACCCATTAAGAAAACTTTTGAAGTCATACACTTTGTCAATAAGTTTAGGTGGAAACCCCAATTTTTCTTCTATTGTGCAATGTTTATCCATCATCTCAGATAAAAAAATATATATCTTTACTTTTCAAGTTGGAAGACATTTTCCCGTAGGTTCCATCTATGTCTTCATGGGTGTGTCCCACAAGCAAGAACCCAACCTCAATAGTGATGAAGACACCAAGTGTAGTTAATAGTGATAGAAACATGAAAATATAATGATTCTTAGTATCGCTAGCTGCATTGTCCAACTGTAACAATAAATGTCGAGGAAGAGGTTTAAAATCAAGATTTTGATTTTTTGAGCTTCCATTTAAAGATAGGAAAGCATCCTTGTACACTCTACATTTTGAGTAAATAGAGTTTTGAAGTAATGCATTTGAAAGTGGGTTTCTTGAACTTCCACTCTCATAAAGCAAATCACTATTCATATCAAGGTGTGGGTCTTCAAGGTCCCTCAAGCACTTTGCAAGAGATGTACTGGTAAATTGTGATCCCATGTGTACAAATGATAGGGATAAATGACCAAAACCTCGTGTGTTATGCCCATGTTTTAGCACACCTGTCAACGACAAACCCAAGTTTGTTCCTGCAATAGATTTTGATTTGACACGTAATCTTGGGATTGAAGTCTTTGTTTTTTCCATTTTATCATGGATAATGCTCAAGTAATCCTTTGGATACCACTCTGACATAATTCTATGGGCATAGTAGCAATATCTTCCAAACATAACAATCTTGTTATGTTTCTTCAGTCTAGCTCGTGCCTTTTCTTCCAGCTCTTTTGTAGTCGTTGTCTTTATCTGTGCTTTCAACATGATACATTCACTACATTTACTGAATTTAGTGTTCTTTGAGAATGCCACATATGGAAAATGTGTATTCCAAATCTTTCTCGTGGTTTGTTGTGATATTGATGGAAAATTGAGCTCTTGAAGAGCCTCGTTGATCTCTTTTAACAAAGAACTTTGGGTGTACGTTGATGGCAGCAATCTTAAAGAAGTAGATGTTCCATCTTTTTCAACTTGTTGTGTTTGGTTCAGTGAAAAATCTGAATTATCCATGACAATTTTGAGCAATATTTCTATGGCTTCCATAGTATGTGCACGTGGTTTTCATTTGTTGGTGTTACCATGAATTCCTTTGACATGTCCTTATTGGAATTTATGTTGGTAAGTATAGAAGGTGCTTTGAGGAATATTATGTATCTTGTACCATGCTTTTTGACAAATAATATCTCCATTAAACCTCATGTCCTTTACTTTCCTAACAGTAGGAGGTAGGCCATGGCCATGGCTTTTTGGCATGATTGTGTTGGAAAGGATTGAATTCAAGACAAATTCCCTAATGTCATTTTTTTAAGAGTTTCATACCCCTTCTAGCAGCTGCAATGGATTTCCTATCCACATGTTGAAGGCAATATTGTTTGCAACATTCATCCGCTGCCAAAAGTCGGATTTCTTTCTCTTCATCTCTCTGTATTTGAAAGTTTCGAACTTTTTTAGTAGCCACAACTCATTTAATCCTTTTATATGGCCTCGTTACGTGCATAGCAATTGAGTCTGGATCTTTTTTAGTATAAATATCACCATCCCATGTGTTTAAGGGACTTGTGTCCTCTATAAGATCCCATACCACCATTTCCTTGGGTTCCTCCTTGAAATTTTCATTCACCTTTAAAATCTCACCTTCATTGTCCACCAACTCATTTATTGACCATCTAACCAAACAATGTATAGACTTATCTTCAATTCTACATCTTTCACAATTTCTTTCTATGTCTTCCACAAAAACACTGAATTCCTTTTCACCTAACCTTTCACCCTCAACCATGTCATCCTCACAGACATTAACTATGATCCCTTTGGCAATGCACATGCTTGTTCTCGTGCACTCATGTGTAAGAGAAATTTTTTTGCATGTGAATGTAAGCCTATCTTGGGGAGTATTTACTGAATGATCATGACAATGAGGTTCCAAATCTGATTTTGGAAAAATCTCATAAGATCCCAATGCACCCCTAGTGTATTCTCAAATCCCGTTGGATGTGGCAAAAGAGCATCATGTTTTAACACCTTCTCAATGTTAACCACTATGGATCCTTTATTTACCATCCTTACATGCACCTTATGACCAATCTTTGTATTGAATATGGAGCCTTCACTCACCGTCACTCCACATTGCAAAAGATATACCTTGTCTCCAATAGAAAATGTAGAAGAGACATTTGCTGGCATATACAGAAAATTAAACAAACTTAGTATTTGCTCAAAAATAACAAGCAATGTACTATCAAAAACACTTAACATGTGCTTCAAGATTTTGATTTACCTTTCTTATGCCTCAAATCTATGATCTTCCATGGATGTAAGTCCCATTCATTAACATCTTCCACAATCAAATGTGGTTCAATGACATCAATTATCAAAACCATAACATATCCTACATTAAATCTTTCTCCACCATAATGAGTTGTAGTCTCTGTATATTCAACCCTTCCTAATCCAATAACTTGACCATTAATTAGGAGGTCAACATAGTCCCCTCTTATCAAAATTATATTTTCCATTGTAACTCCTCCCAATTTTTGTAAGACATTTGAATTGTAGTTTGTAATTAAGGTTAAACCATATGATGTGTATGTTCAAAAAGGTAATATAGTTGAAATAATTCAAAACAATAGGGTAGCCATTTTGTATGCCATGAAACATTGTTCCCCTACATCTTGTGCACGCTAGTAAAAGGAAATTTACATATAAATTACATAAAACATATATGAAGAGATAACAATAAGAGATCCAAGAAGTATTAGAGAATGAAAGATATCAACTCAGATAAAACCACCAAATTCCCATTTGATTTTGGACATGGCACTTATATTATTGATGTATGTGTATGAATGTGATGGAAATCTATCTAGAGTTAGCTTCCGTTCTTAAAACGTTGCACGATGAATGAAAGTTAATGTGTGTTAGTTTTCATACTATAGCTTTTCATCTAACATAACCACATTGTCATCAATCACATTACACCATGATGGAAATCTAGATGGAGTTAGTTTTCATTCATAAAACATTGCATGGTGAATAAAAGCTAATCTATATTAGTTTTCATAAGGTAGTTTGTCATCTAACACATCCACATTGTCATCAAATACATTACACCATAATGGAAATCTAGTGGAGTTAGCTTCCTTCTAACAACATGGCATGGTGAGTGAAACCTAACCCGCGATAGCTTTTATAAAGAAGTTTTATATCTAACACAACTACATTGTCATCAATCACATTGCACCACGATGGAAACCTAGATGGAGTTAGTTTTTGTTTTTAAAACATTGCACGATTAGTAAAATCTAAAGTGTGTTACTTTTCATAAGGTAGTTTTTCATCTGACACAACCACATTGTCATCAATCACATTACACCATGACGGAAATCTAGCTTGAGTTGGCTTTCGTTCTTAAAACATTGCACCGTGAGCGTGTGTTAGTTTTCATAAGGTAGCTTTCTATATAAAACAACCACATTGTCATCAAATATATCACACCATGATGGAAATCTAGCTGGTGTTAGTTTTCCTTTTAACAACATGGCACGATGAGATAAAGTTAATGTGTGTTAGCTTTCATAAGGTAGTTTTTCATCTACCACAACCACATTGTCATCAATCACATTGCACCGCAATGGAAATCTAGTTGGAATTAGCTTTTGTCCTTAAATCGTTGCATGGTGAGTGAAATCTAATGTGTGTTAGCTTTCATAATGTAGTTTTCCATCTAGCACAACCACATTGTCATCAATCACAATTCACCATGATGGAAATATATTTGGAGTTACCTTTCGTTCTTAAGACATTGCACGGTGAGTAAAAGCTAATGTGTCAGCTATCATAAGTTAGTTTTCCATCTAACACAGCCACATTGTCCTACATTACACCATGATGGAAATCTAACTGGAGTTAGCTTTCCTTCTAACAACATGTCATGATGAGTGAAAGTTAATGTGTGTTAGTTTTCACAAGGTAGTTTTCTATCTAAAACAAACACATAACAAGATGATGGAAATCTAGCTATAATTAGCTTTACTTTTAACAACGTGTTAGTTGTCATTCTTACAGCATTGTACGGTGAGTGAAAGCTAATGTGTGTTAGCTCATTACACCAAGATGGAAATCTAACTGGAGTTAGCTTTTGTTTTTAAAACATTGCACGGTGAGTGAAAGTTAATGTGTGTTAGAATTCATAACGTAGTTTTCTATCAAAAATAGTCACATTGTCATCAAATACAAAACACCATGACGAAAATCTATTTGAAGTTAGCTTTAGTCTTTAAATCATTTCACGATGAGTGAAATCTAATGTGTTAGCTTTGACAATGTAGTTTCCATCTAACACAACCACGTTGTCATCAATCACAATGCACCATGATGGAAATCTAGTTGGAGTTAGATTTCATAATATAGTTTTCTATCTAACATAACCACATTGTTATCAAATACATTACACCATGATGGAAATCTAGTTGGAGTTAGTTTTCTTCGTAACAACATGGCACGATGAGTGAAAGCTCATGTGTGTTAGCTCATTACACCATGATGAAAATCTGGCTGGAATTAGTTTTCTATCTAACAAAACCACATTGTCACATTGCACCGTGATGGAAATCTAGCTGGAGTTAGCTTTTGACCTTAAATCGTTGCATGGTGAGTGAAATCTAATTTATGTTAGCTTTCATAATGTAGTTTTCCATTTAGTACAATCGCATTGTCATCAATCAACATGCACTATGTTGGAAATCTAGCTAGAGTTAGCTTTCGTTCTTAAAACATTGCACGGTGAGTAATAGCTAATGTGTGTTAGCTTTTGTAAGGTAGTTTTCCATCTAACACAGCCACATTGTCATCAAATACATTACAACATGATGCAAATATAGTTGGACTTAGCTTTCCTTCTAACAACATGGCATGATGAGTGAAAGTTAATGTGTGTTAGCTTTCATAAGGTAGTTTTTCATCTAACACAACCACATCGTCATCGATCACATTGCTCTGTGATGGAAATATAACTGGAGTTAGCTTTCGTCCTTAAATCATTGCACAGTGAGTGAAATATAATGTGTGTTACCTTTCATAATGTAGTTTTCCATCTAGCACAACCACATTGTCATCAATCATAATGCACCATGATAGAAATATAGCTAGAATTAGCTTTCATTCTTAAAACATTGCATGGTGAGTAAAGCTAATGTATGCTCGCCTTCATAAGGTAGTTTTCCATCTAACATGGCCACATTGTTATCAAATACATTACACCATGATGGAAACCTAGCTGGAGTTAGCTTTCCTTCTAACAACATGGCACTATAAGCGAAAGCTTATGTGTGTTACCTCATTACACCATGATGGAAATCTAGCTGGATTTAGATTTCTTTTTAACAACATGGCACGATGAGTAAAAGTTAATGTGTGTTAGATTTCATAAGGTAGTTTTCCATGGAACATAACCACATTGTCATCAATCACATTGCACCATGTTGAAAATCTAGCTGGAGTTAGCTTTTATCCTTAAATCATTGCACAATGAATGAAATCTAATGTGTGTAAACTTTCATAGTGTAGGTGTCCATCTAGCACAACCACATTGTCATCAATCACAATGCACCATGATGGAAATCTAGTTGGAGTTAGCTTTCGTTCTTAAAACATTGCACAATGAGTAAAGCTAATGTCTGTTAGCTTTCATAAGGTAGTTTTCCATCTAACACAACCACATTGTCATCAAATACATTACACCATGATGGAAATCTAGCTGGAGTTAGATTTTCTTCTAACAACATGGCACTATAAGGGAAAACTTATGTGTGTTATCTCATTACACCATGATGGAAATCTAGATGGAGTTAGCTTTCCTTTTAACAACATGGCACGATGAGTGAAAACGAATGTGTGTTAGCTTTCATAAGGTAGTTTTCCATGTAACACAACCACATTGTCATCAATCACATTGCGCCATGTTGAAAATATAGCTGAAGTTAGATTTCATCCTTAAATCGTTGCACGGTGAGTGAAATCTAATGTGTCCAAGCTTTCATAGTGTAGTTTTCCATCTAGCACAACCACATTCTCATCAATCACAATGCACCATGATGAAAATCTAGCTAGAGTTAGCTTTCGTTCTTAAAACATTGCACGGTTAGTAAAGCTAATGTTTTTAGCTTTCATAAGGTAGTTTTCCATCTAAAACAACCACATTGTTATCAAATACATTGCACCATGATGGAAATATGGCTGGAGTTAGCTTTTCTTTTAACAACATGGCACTATAAGGGAAAGCTTATGTGTGTTATCTCATTACACCGTGATGAAAATCTAGTTGAAGTTAGATTTCCTTTTAACAACATGGCACGATGAGCGAAAGCTATCGCGTATTAGCTTTCATAAGGTAGTTTTCCATGTAACACAACCACATTGTAGTCAAGCACATTACACCGTGTTGGAAATCTAGTTGGAGTAAGTTTTCATCCTTAAATCATTGCACGATGAGTGAAATATAATGTGTGTAAGTTTTCATAGTCTATTTTTTCATCTAGCACAACCACATTGTTATCAATCACAATGCACCATGATGGAAATCTAGCTGGAGTTAGTTTTCATTCTTAAAACATTGCACGATGAGTAAATCTCATGTCTGTTAGCCTTCATAAAGTAGTTTTCCATCTAACACATTGACATTGTTATCAAATACATTACACCATGATGAGAATCTAGTTGGAGTTAGCTTTCCTTCTAACAACATGGCACTATAAGGAAAAACTTATGTGTGTTATCTCATTACACCATGATGGAAATCTAGTTGGAGTTAGATTTCTTTTTAACAACATGGTACGATGAGTGAAAGCTAATGTGTGTTAGCTTTCATAAGGTAGTTTTCCATGTAACACAACTACATTGTCATCAATCACATTATGCAGTGTTGGAAATTTAGCTGAAGTTAACTTTCATCCTTAAATCATTGCACGATGAGTGAAATCTAATGTGTGTAAGCTTTCATAGTGTAGTTTTCGATCTAACACTGTCACATTGTCATCAATCACAATGCACCATGATGGAAATATATCTGGAGTTAGTTTTCATTCTTAAAACATTGCACGGTAAGTAAAAGCTAATGTGTGTTAGATTTCGTAAGGTAGCTTTCCATCTAACACTACCACATTGTCATCAAATACATTACACCATGGTGGAAATTTAGCTGGAGTTAGCTTTCCTTCTAACATGGCACTATGAGTGAAAGCTTATGTGTGTTAGCTCATTACACCATTATGAAAATCTAGCTGGAGTTAGCTTTATTTTTAACAACATGGCACGATGAGTGAAAGCTAATTTGTGTTATCTTTCATAAGGTAGTTTTTCATTTAACACAACCTCATTGTCACATTGCACCGTCATGGAAATCTAGCTAGAGTTAGCTTTAAAGCTTAAATTGTTGCAAGGTGAATGAAATCTAATGTGTGTTAGCTTTCATAATGTAGTTTTTCATTTAACACAAACACATGGTCATCAATCAAAATGCACCATGTTGGAAATCTATCTAGAGTTAGCTTTCGTTCTTTAAACGTTGCACGGTGAGTAATAGCTAATGTGTGTTAGCTTTCTATCTAACACAGCCACATTGTCATCAAATACATTACACCATGGTGTAAATCTAGTTGGAGTTAGCTTTCCTTATAACAACATGGCACGATGAGTGAAAGATAATGTGTGTTAGTTTTTATAAGGTAGTTTTCCATCAACACAACGACATCGTCATTGATCACATAGTACCGTGATGGAAATCTAGTTAGAGTTAGCTTTCGTCCTTGAATCATTGCACAATGAGATAATTCTAATGTGTGTTAGCTTTCATAATATAGTTTTCCATCTAGCACAACCACATTTTCATCAATCACAATGCAACATGATGGAAATCTAGCTAGAGTTAGCTTTCGTCCTTAAAACATTGCATAGTTAGTAAAGTTAATGTCGGTTAGCTTTCATAAGGTATTTTTTCATCTAACATGGCCACATTTTTATCAAATACATTACACCATGATGGAAATCTAGTTGGAGTTAGCTTTCCTTTTAACAACATGGCACTATAGGGGAAAGCTTTTGTGTGTTAGCTCATTACACCATGATGGAAATCTAGCTGGAGTTAGCTTTCCTTTTAACAACATGGAATGATGAGTGAAAGCTAATGTGTGTTAGCTTTCATAAGGTAGTTTTTCATGTAACACAATCACATTGTCATCAAGCACATTGCACCATGTTGGAAATCTAGCTGGAGTTAGCTTTCATCCTTAAATCGTTGCAGAGTGAGTGAAATCTAATGTGTGTAAGCTTTCATAGTGTATTTTTCCATCTAGCACAACCACATTGTTATCAATCATAATGCACCATGATGGAAATCTATCTAGAGTTAGTTTCCATTCTTAAAACATTGCACGGTCAGTAAAGCTAATGTTTGTTAGTCTTCATAAGATAGTTTTCCATCTAACACACCCACATTGTCATCAAATACATTACACCATGATGAAAATCTAGCTGGAGTTAGCTTTCCTTCTAACAACATGGCACTATAAGGGAAAGCTTATGTGTGTTAGCTCATTACACCATGATGGAAATCTAGCTGGAGTTAGCTTTCATTTTAACAACATGGAACGATGAGTGAAAGCTAATATGTGTTAGTTTTCATAAGGTAGTTTTCCATGTAACACAACCACATTGTCATCAATCACATTGCGGTGTGTTGGAAATCTAGCTGAAGTTAGCTTTCATCCTTAAATTGTTGCACGGTGAGTGAAATATAATGTGTGTAAACTTTCATAGTGTAGTTTTTCATCTAGCACAGCCACATTGTCATCAATCACAATGCACCATGATGGAAATCTAGCTAGAGTCAGCTTTCGTTCTTAAAACATTGCACGATGAGTAAAAGCTAATGTGTGTTTGCTTTCATAAGGTAGTTTTCCATCTAACACTACCACATTGTCATCAAATACATTACACCATGATGAAAATCTAATTGGAGTTAGCTTTCCTTCTAACATGGCACTATGAGCGAAAGCTTATGTGTTAGCTCATTACACCATTATGAAAATCTAGTTGGAGTTAGATTTCTTTTTAACAACATGGAACGATGAGTGAACTTATCATTACCAAGTTGTTTTGTCACTATGTCAATATTTTCTCTGTTGTAGGACAACAATAAAGGAAAATGTCTTGATTATCAACCAACTATCTAATGTAATTGTGATGAACTTCAATATGCTTAGTTATGGCATGATAGACTGAATTTTTTGCCATTTTGAGAGCACTCTGATTGTCGCAGAAAAGTGAGGTTATCACTACTTGGTCAAGTTGAAGATCAACTAATATTCTTCATAACCACATTGCCTCACAACCTGTACTGAAGTCTTCCTTGTATTTTTTATCAATGGAGGATAAGGAAACTGTAGATGATAGATTACTTTGCCATGAAATTACCTTCCTAAACCAAGAGTGAACACATAACCTATTTCTGACTTCCTTGTATCAACTGATCCAACCCAATTGAAATCAATATGCTCTGTTAGCATGGAGTCAATAGATCTTTTATATAGAATGCCAAAGTCAAGGGTCCCTTTGAATATTGACGGAATCATTTTGCAACTTTCCAATGTAACTCTTTGGGATTAGACATGAATTGAGAAAGAGACAAAGCACTCCAAAACATAGATCCGATTGGGTGGTAGTAAGATAAATCAAACTACCAACCAATTTCCAATACAATGACTCGTTGACTAGTGGTGAGTCTGTGTAAGTTGAGAGTTTATGCCAACTTACATAGGTGTAGATGTAGGATTACATTCAATCATTCTAAATTTTTTGAAGAGTGCTTTGGCATACTTAACTTGTGATAAAAAGATAGCGTGCTTAGATTGCAAAAATTCTACACCTAAACAATAATGAAGCAGGCTTTAATCGGTAATTTCAAAAATAGATCAAATATCAAATTTCACCTGTTGAATCTTGTTGGCACTACTTTTGGTGATGGGAAGACCATCAACATAGACATAATAAGATCAATATATCATCGTCATTGTTTTTTACATAGCAAGTGGGTTCATAATAGGTTTTTCTAACTCTAGAATCTCTAAGGTATTGATCAAGTTTGAAATACCAGGCTTGAGGAGCCTGCTTGAGTCCATACAAGGACTTCACCAACCAACAAACTAGATGTTTCTTTCCAAAAAAATGAAACCCTTGTGGTTACATCAAGGATTTTTAACATCCATCTGTATATATTCCATCCAGAATGAGTAGAAATGGAGATAACTAGTCGAAATGTTACCATTTTCATTGTGGGGGCAAAGGTTTCTTCACAGTCCACCCCTTCATCTTGTGCATTTCCTTTGGCGACAAGACAAGATTTGTATTTGTCTAAAGAACCATCTGAATTATATTTGACTTTAAAAATCCATTTACAACCAAGTACTTTCTTCCCTAGAGGCAATGTTGACAACACCCAAGTCTTGCTTTTCATCTATGCATCATATTTCACTTTCATGGCATCCTATGATTCAAGTTTTCCTTTGTATTCTTCAAATGTTCTAGGTTCAAATACCTGACAAAAAAACAACAAAAGTTAGAGCAAAATTTACCTGCTCACTGCCTTTTGCAATTTGTTTCCTCAATCGTGTAGTCTTTCCTTCTGGTGCCTTTGGCAACTCATCTTCTCAATATCCTTCCATCATGGTATAATACCACTTCCATTTCCTTTGTTGGCCCTCTTGGTCTTACTATGAAGATCAAGAATCCCTCTTTGTTGTGAAGATTGAGAATCCCCCTCTTCTTCACCAAACCCCTCCTTGGAACTTGACTCCTATGATGTTTCCTGCTTCAAGTCCTATTTGATTTCAACACCAGAACTTGTTCTTGAATGAGCAACAATTTCCCATACACTACTTAGTATTATCCATATATTTGCCATCATCACAGAAGAATGATATTTTCTCATCTACAACATCTCTATTAATCACAATTTTGTTCGTAGAAACATCCAGTTATTCATTAGGAACATTTTTCCTTGGGAATATTTGCAAAAGAAATACAATTGAAAATACGAAAATCTCTTACAAAAGGTTTTCTTCTTAACCATGAATCCTCAGGAGTGATATCCTAAAAAGATTTACAAGGAGTTTTGTTAAGGATGTAAACCACAACATTCACTGCTTTTTCCCAGTATGGCTATGGTACATTTTGGCTGTGCACCATGCACTTTTCCATCTCCATAACTATCCTATTCCTCCTTTCCATGACTCCATTTTGT
This sequence comes from Pseudotsuga menziesii, assembly GCA_001517045.1. Lineage (NCBI taxonomy): Eukaryota > Viridiplantae > Streptophyta > Pinopsida > Pinales > Pinaceae > Pseudotsuga > Pseudotsuga menziesii. The sequence continues at coordinate 366,542 of LPNX010028338.1, forward strand.
TGTGGAGTGTATGGAGTGGTATACTGCCTATGTATACCTTCCCTTTTGCAAGATTCTTTGAACTAAGTTGAAACAAACTCATCTCCATTATCATATCCTAAAGCTTTGAGTTGTTTACTTGTTTGTTTCTCTACCAAAGCTTTTCATGTTACAAACTTTGAACAACAATTTGACTTGTTATTCATAAAACAAACCCTAATTTTCCTTGAATAGTTATCAACCATTAGTAGGAAATACTTAGCTCCAGATATTGTAGGTGTTTTCATTGGACCATGCAAATCAACATGTACTAGGTCCAAAAATCCTATGGCTTGCCATGTTTTATTGTCAATATCAAACGAAATCCAATGTTGTTTTCATAACTGACAGCCTGCACATATCTCTAACAATCCTGCACATACCTCTAACAATCCTAAATGTATGGAAGACCATCCACCATATTAGTCTTATCTACAGATAAATATTGATAACTGAGGTGTCCATACCTTTCATGCCATAGTACATTTGTATTCTCTACCACAACTGGTGCATGTGCCTTTGTTGTTTTTAGAATCAACCAGTCTATACAACCTTTTTTCACCAATACAAACTATAGTCACCTTGTTGTCACGAGAGTAGTGACCATATATTTGCTTCCTTGAAAATTTACAAAAATATTAGGGTTCCTAGTTATCTCACTAATAGATGAGATTTTTGCTCATGTTAGGAAAATATTGAACGTTTTTGAAAGTATAACTTGAAGTATTGTTCAGTATGACATGAACAACCTCACATCCTCTAACATAGTGAGTCCATCCATCACCCAAAGCAATAGATTCACTATTACTCTTATCTTCAATGAAATTTACATACCAGTTTCTGTGACACTTGTAGTGGTGAGATGCACCTAAGTTGAATACCAGGATATAGACTTAGTTGATTGATTATGTAGTGCCACAAATGCAAAATCACCCACTGCTTCTTCTTCACCTCTTTCGGCAACATTTTCATGCCTTGATTTCATTTGACCATGTGCCAAGTCATATTGTTTTTTTTGGCAATATCTCTTGAAGTGTCCAGGCTTATTGCAGTAATAACATATGAATTTGTTCTCTTTGATACATTGCTATCATTTTTTTGTTTGTCTTTGCCTTTGAACTTTGTACTTAATGCATTCATTATAGTGGATGGAGTTGATGCTTCTATTTGATCTAGCCTCCTTTCCTTTTGTACAAAAAAGTGTTAATAACTTCTCAAATGTAAGTTGTTGGTTCTCCCTAAGTAGATGTAAGGACTCAACAAATGAATCAAAGGATGGCGACAAACTTTGCATCAACAAAGCAACCATATCCTCATCATCCACCAGCATCTTAATAGCAAAAAAATGATCATTAAGATCCTTCAAGTGCAATAAATATTTAGAGACTGATCCTCCTTCCTGCAACTTGGTGGAAATGTTAAAACAATTTTTTTTTAAAATACAATGACCACCCAACTTCTGATGCTTGATACTTTTTTTGGAGATTTGTCCACAATATAGGGGCTACAATGGAATTTCTTACTTCTGGAACTAATGTGTCTGCCACTGACAGTTTGAGAAGCATAAGTGCCTCTTTATGTCTTTTATCATAGTTTTTGGGATAATTTGTTGGTCTGTATTCCTTACCTAAGATCATAGTGGAAAAAATCACCGATTTTTTGGCAATGTCCCGAAAAATTGCAATTTTTTCTAGTTATCAGTTTTTTGGCCCAAAAAAATCGGACATCAGGAAAAATCGACAAAAATCAGGAAAATCGGGAAAGATCAAGAAAAAACGGGAAAATCGGAAGAGAGGGGAAAAATCGGTAAGCTAATTTTGACCCTATTGAAGTACAAGATTTGCATTTTTTAATGCTTTCCGTAGTTTGCCTATTTTTTCACCGATGTTGCCAAGAAGATGTTTTCTAGACCCTCGCTGATTTTTTGCCGATGCCGATTTTTTCCACTATGCCTAAGATGGTTTGTTAAAAATCTCTAAATTCAATAATGGTCAGTATTTTATGAATCCATAAATTGTAATTCTTTCCAATCAATTTTTTACACTTCGGAAAGAGTAAATGATGCTAACTAACCATTATTAATACAAATTGAAGAGTGAAGACTACAATTTAGCACAAGCTTACTACCATTGAGAGTACTCCATCCAATTAGTTTAGTAAACCTCCTTTGTGTCGATAGTAGCTTTGAATTTCCACGCAGTGGCTGGGCCATACTTCCACTCTCCAATTCGTAGCAGGTCATCAATCCTTCACACAGTAGTTTCATGGTCAAGACCAAGGTGGTGGCTGATCCTCAATGAGCTTACTTTTATCATGCGGCTACACCACAAGATCACAGTTGTTGGCCCAATGAAAACTCCTCAATTTAGCAGCATATCAGGTCGCAACAAGTCTGAATATCTACTGTCCTATATCAATATTACAGTAAGTAGATTGTGTAAAGTTCAAAGTCTACCATCAATAGTATAAATTCCAGAAAATGCAGAACATGGACAATATTTACCCATGCTTTCATAACTTTTAATATGCACCATGAGATTCATACACCAGCTACATACATGCAATAAGATTTAACCATGATTTCAATGACTATAGGTGCCATTATCTCTTGGAAAATAATGTAAATTGCATCACAGAGATGTAATCACATATAGAGACCATAAAAAAGGAGATAAAATTAATTTGATCTAAGAATGACTTTGGCAAGGTAGGCGGGTCTCGTTACAGTACTAAGGGGATTTTGAGAAAACAGATCTCCCCATAGCCTGGCTTCTCGAGTTTATTTCTACATTGTCACTGTAGACATACATAAAATAAAGAAAGCCAAGATATAGTACAGGTTCAACATCAAATTTTGTAAAAGGTACAAGGTTATGAGGGCAAGATGGCATTGTGAAAGGAAGGAAAACTAGATGGCATTGAATTTGCTAGGTGGTATTGTACAACAAGTTTAATATTTCTAGAATTAAATGGTGTTTTTTGGACAAATGATAATAAGCTAGGAAACATGAACGCCCTCTAGAAAGTTTATGTTGCTTTGTGGCACGTAACTATGATTTTGAAGTTAGTGTTTTTTGTTAGAGATGATCCTATAGGAACAGAATGATTTTCAGAACATAAGTATTTACTGAAACTTGATTAGGAAGTGATTGTGTGTGTGACATAAGTTGTTTTTGCTCTAAGGAATTTCAGAATAGTCAAATTTAGAGTGTGTTGTTGTTATTTAAATTGTGACAGCATTAAGGTTGTCAATCACCAAGTCTTAGCAATAAGTAGTAAAATCAGATCTGTTTGCTATGTTTTAACAGTGTTTTAAATATCTCCAATTTCTCCCAATATTTCCAGTTTCCTGAGTTTTTTAGGTTGCCAACGTTTCCGATATTTTCCGAGTTTCTCGCATCCAAATTTATGCTTGCTAATAATTTCCTCGATATTTATGATAAGTTTGTTTCTGGACCCTCAGCAATATATTCCACAAGACAAATTTGCAACATTAACTTTATACTCTTAAGAACAACTCATCTATACATATTATGTTGGAAGGCAATCAGAGGTTCCATGGTAAAAATTTTACTATGTGGAAACAGAGGATGCTTGTGATTTTTTTAATACAGCGCCGAGACAAAAAATTCTTGGGAAAGGAGTTTCAAAATACAACAGATGAGGATAACCATGCTAAGCATGATGCAATAAACCAGGAGGATGTGATGTCGGTCAAACTCTCATTGACCAATGATATGTTCACTTAAGTGCAAGACAGTGATGATGCTTTCAAAATTTGGGGGCATTAAAGTTTAAACATGTGTGAAACATCATATATAATAATATATGTAAATATTTTTTCATAAAGAATTTCTTGTTTTCAATCAAGATCAAGGAAAAAGAATCTCTTCAAGATCACTTCTTCAAAATCCAAGAATTTAGAAAACTTGAAAGCAATTGATAGAAAAACTAAAAAAGAAGATACGTCTTAATAATCACATTGAAAAGCCTATATCCTTCACATGAAGAATTTGTTGAAACCTTAAATATAACTTCTGGAGATGTTGATCCAACATTTGAGTGTTGAGTAATAGGGGGAAGAAGCAGTTCGGTAGCAGCAGTGTGAAAGGAAATATGAAGTGGCATTAAAAGCACAATTCAAAGGAAAAGGAAAGCATAAATATATCAGCAAGAGTGTTCAATCATATACTCAGAAACCTAGGAAAGGTATAAGTGTTTTTCTTGCGGCAAGCTAAGAAATAAGACCAAGTTCTGTTGGAATAGTGGTGGACAAGAAGCACAGCCATGGACATTCTTCCTAACGTCAGTTTATCAGTATGGGAAGAAATAAGCCAGTGTAGTTGAATGTAAAGAGGATGAAGAATTTTATGTGTCTGTAAAAAGCAATAAAGGAGTCATTGGGAACAAAACAGACTGGTAAATTGATTCAAGTTTCTCACAATATTTTACTAACCAGAAAGATTGGTATATTGATTTTGTTGAGGACAAATCCAACTCTAAGTCTGTATTCGAGTGGTGGAGAAAATGCAGAGTTTAGAAGTGGGCAAGTTCAGATGAGAGGTAAGGGGTTGCTATTTATGACGATGTCCTTGGTTCATAGAAAATATTATTTTATGTTAGTTGGATAATAAAGCATAGCCCACAGTTCAATGTTTTCCTTCAGTAATAATCAAATTTTAATTGCTGACAAGAAGTGCAAGAAGATGATTTATAAGTATCAAAGATCAGGGTTTGTTTCAACTGGTGGATGGTAAAAAAAAGTCGGCACTTAGCAGATTGATTATGATTTATATGTTCATTTTCATGAAGAGAGAAAGACACTTAAGGAGGGTGAAGAGGAGGCAATGAAGTAAAATGGTGCTTCCTCAAAGAAGCAAACAAAAAACTAAGGACTTTGATATCTTGAAGCACCAAGATGTTGAAATTTTGATAGTTTGGAATAAGCTGCAGACATCTTGCTCATCCAAAGATTGTCTTTGTTTTGAGAGAGCAAATTTATGTAATGTGATCGTTACAGGGGGGTGTTAGATATAATGGTCATAATTAGGACTTAGGCATACTTTAGACATGTAATAGGCTTGGATAGAGGCCTTATAATAGAGTGATGTAATAATCAATTATGACTATAGTCATTTAAAGATTAGGCATTTGGGAGTTGCATAACGTAATACTCTCCTCCTAAAATGTAATTAGACAATGCATCACCAAATAAAGGAGAAATCTAATCTGTCTTATTCTTTTGAACACTCTTGTCTATAATCTTGTGTGTGTAAATCCAACAACGATTACTGACCAAAAGTACACCATCTGCAAGGTTTCAAATGCTCTCAAAATTAAAAACATGCTTAGAAAGGGTGCCAAAGTAGCTTGAAAATTCCTTTCAAACTCAATTGGTAAAGGCCTAGATTTTACATGAAATAGTTTGAAACCTCTTGACCCGGATTTTATAAAACAAAAATACTCAAAACCCCAATGAAGTGATAGAAAAAATGTTGGTGTGGAAAAATCCTTCACAGGAAAAACAACATTGCAAACTCATCCATATAATTGGAACACACGCATGACAGATATAATATGCTAGTCATAAAATCAATGCTAGCTAACTTGAAAAGCTAGAACTATGTGTGTTTCTAATGTTAGCAAGGTCCAAATTTTTTATGTAAACCAATGAACAATAGCAACATTAATGAATTGTGAGATATACAATAAAAGGTGTCCCATCATGTATATCAATAAGAAACAGTAAAAGCACATGTTAGGGATTAAGGTCCTGAAAAGCTTTCCAACTGAGGAAGACAACTAACCCAAAAAATAATTGTCTTGAGAGCCTTCTGGAACCCCACAGGTCTGCCCTCACTGTCAAAAGTCGATCGCCATTTTTCTGGCTTAAGTATCTTTCTTCCCTATAACATAATAGTAAGGAAAAATCCATACTCATAAATGTATTTCCTTGCACTAAACAACTGTCAATGAAGAAAATCCCTAGAATAACAGAGTATTTAGAATAGAGAGTTTACTAGGTAAGAGGAAAGACAAATATTGAACTTTAATGGAGAAAAGGCCAAGTACTCTAAAGCAGCTAACATAAAGGAATACATGGTAGTCTTCAGACGAAAGAAAAGAAAAGCTGACTTTTATAGACTAGTATTTAAGAAAAGAAAAGCTGACTTTTATAGACTGGTATAAACTATACATAATGCAAAAAAAGTGGAACCAACAGCCACCCATCTTGGCTACTGGGAATCTTTTCTGCAAAAGTATCCCTCATTGGGGTTGAGGCCTGAGTTGTATATCAGACTCAACAACAAATAACATAAAGAGATATTTCTCAAGGAAGATACCCATAGGATAGGCACTTCTTAGAGAAACAACCTGGCTAGCAGATAAAATTATATGTTTAGATGAGAAAAATATTGCATAGCCAATGGCCAACTTGGATGTCCCTATCTTGAAAGCAAGCACATTATAAGGAATGCTAGTGCACAGTTCAAGCAAAGACAAATTGGTCATACAAAGTCAAGATGATAAAGCTTTGCCTTTATCTTGAACATCAAACTGTTCATTTAGTCGAAATTTGAAAAATCTAAATTCTTAATGTTGTCTATGTCAACATAGTTAATATATCCTGAAGCACCAAGGGTTAGCTCAATCAATTGGTGCTATTGTTACCAAGACATTACCAGTAATTTGGATTGCTATGCAGGTCCCTGGTTTGATTCTCATGGGGTTAGGCACACCAAGTCTATGCCACTTGGTTTACACTAAGTACCATCCTCAGAATGGAGGGGAGTGCTTGGAAGTTTTGCAAAGAGTTATTTCCAAGGAAAAGAAAGTAAATATAACCTTAGCTTTATGCGTTTAGGTGCTTCCATTGAGGTTACTGAAAGACCTGAATGCAGTCATGCCATCCAACATCTCTAAGAATTATGCAAATAGGGACAATCAATGTTTATTAAGAAAAATAACTAAAACTAAAAACAAATTAGGAAGACTATGTTGAAGAGAACGAAATATGATGGTATTTGGCATGAACACACTAGTTGCTGAAAGTGACTGGAATCTGATGCAACACATAGATGGCCAGCAATAGATTATATCTCCGTGTGTCAAGCACTACAGAAGTAAAGTAAATCCCTGAGAAGATCCCAACATTTTCCTTATCTGTGCATGTGGTTAAATATGCTAAATGTCATGTTTAAAGACAAACATTGATCTCAATGAAGAAACAACAGGCTAAATGGAGTAAGAGTGCTTTCCAGTGAAAGAAGAGAACCCTTAAATTTTTATTTGTGCTGGCAACTGCATGAACTGATGAATAACACCTGCAAGTTTCAAACACATGCAAACTGATTGAGTCCCCATTTTACTGCCATTGAAAAAAGACAGATCACCTGGCACTGTATAGACTTTGAACTGTACATATTTCTTTATTGGATAAGATATGATCTAGGATTATTTTTGTAATAAAAAGCTGAAAATATGTTTTGAAAAGGTCACAAATATAAAGGCTATCATAGTTACATTCAACCACCATTGGATAGCTGAATAAATAGGCTCTAAGCCCATTCTTGCTTGTTTTTATTTCCATGTGTTGTAAACTTGTATATTTTCTACGTTGAATGTTCTCTTCTCCAACTCTTACCCATTCCTCCTTCTCCCTCATTTACATCCTAGAATGTAAAAGTAATTTGTCTTTATTATGGCCTATTTTGTAAACATTATATGACAGTAAAGTTTGAACTTGAACTTTGAACCTACCTTCAAAATATTGACTGCATAGTACAACTCTTTGGTCACAAATATGATGCTTTGTTTCATTTTGTGGTTGATGTTATCTATTAGAATTTGTTAATATCTGTTGAAACATGAAAAGTTGACATTTTGGTTGATCATTTGATAACATTGTTATAATAGATAGATGATTGATAATATGTGTGTACTAAATGGTTACGCTTTAATAATCACCATTAATCTAGTACTTAAAGATATTTTCTCATGTTTTCTGAAACTATTTGAACATTTTGCATGTTTCTCTAGAATATATATGTATCAAAATATATTAAAATATAATAATATAAAAAAAGTTCCTGGAAGCTTTTGAACATTGGCATTTCCCTCTCCTGCTTTGCTTTCACTCCCATTGGCATAGGTCTGTCCAAAGTAGAAATGTGAAGCCCATAAATTTTCCAATAACTATTTGAACTCTGTAGGAAATAACAATCATGCATTGGAAATTTGAACCATGGAAGTTATATTCTGTTCATTATCGGGAGAGTTCTTTCCATATACTTACTGAATAAGAGGCTTGTGGGTGGTCTGATAGAGATATCACAAATAAAGTGACAGGGAAGAATGTAAACAAGCTCCTTAATTTCTCATATGATATGATAAATATGGGAGTATACAAAATATCGTCGGGACTCTCAGCTTGTTACTTCCAAGGATATAAAATATTGCAAAATTGCATGAGAGAGTTGACCAACATTATACATATATAAGAGCCAACTAAAAAATTTACAAAATTGTTAACCAAATTTCCATTAAAGCAATGCTAAACACAATGCCCACCCATGGAGACTCGTGAACAGTGTTCTTAATGCAAGAGAAAATATAGTTGCAAGATTTAGTTAAAATTAACTTGAATTGACCAGATGTTGGACTCACCTTAGACAGGTTCATATAAACCATGCCAAAACAGGTTTGCTCATTCAAAAGGCATTGATGTATCTTTGAAAGGAAGTAAAGAGGAAAAAATGGCCAGTGACAATGCCCACTAGAATTATATTAGTGTAACTGGAAGAGAAAGTTCTCCCTTAGCTTTTGTCAACCTTAGAAATGACGGTCTGCTAGAAAGTGGCCAACACAGTCATGCCCAGTCCACAAGGGCTCCAAAATAGTCACGATATGCTAGGAAGAGGCCAACACATTCATGCCCAGCTGGAGAGGAGGAAAAAACAATAGAGAGAAGGTAAACATAGTCACAGCCTGGACCATAGAAATATATAAGCAATAGGAAGTTAGCAACCCAAACGATCAACTCAAGGTAGCAGTAACTCTAGGTGTCAATCACAAACCAACAAGGATCATATTTGAACTTCATTCATGTCAAGAACTCCCTAGAAATGGAGAAGTGAACTTAATTTATAATCTTTAAAAGCCTTCCAGAAACGCCACTTAGATAATAAATGGACAATCTAGGTGTATTTTAGGCCTTAATCAATATTTGCAGCCTCATTTCTCCATATGTTGGGTACCTAAGTAAAGAAAATCAATAAAACCCTAAAATTTACAAATCTGGGTAGTTCCTTTGGGATTATATCAGTCCTCTTATCATCCAAACAACAACATTTGAATGCCACTTGGTAGACCTGAAGGTGTGTGCCAAACAACCACCCTTCCTAAGGAAATTCAATTCAAAATACTATCAAACCTCTTACAAAATGCAGTGAACAAGTGTGAAATTGGCTACCAAGAAAGTGATAATCCTCATTATCAAAGTTGTAGACACTTAAAGTTATAGTACATCAAATAAAACTTCAAGTCTTGAGAAGATATAAAGTCATTGTAGAAGACCTTTATTTCCCACCAGTGAAGCATATATACCATTGACAATAGAAGTCACTGACATAAAGTCTCCAATAAAATCTGCATCTGGCATGAAAGGGACATGAGTGTGAAATATTGAAGTAGAAGAGCAAAGAGTACTCAATAAAAACTAATACCTTTCGTTTAGAAATTTAGTTCTCTTATAGGTGCCATGCAAGGTTACTTCAACACCCTAAAAGCGTGATAAACTTGTCTCCAAGATAATGCCCAACTTTGGAAGGGGGTGTCTAGATGACCTCCTTTCTATGAAATGTTTCCCTAGGTGACCCCCAAAATCCATGGGCATGGGAAACACAAGGGGATTTCCCTTGACCCTACAAGACATGTCCCCATGGAGCATTGAGTTTTTGTTGTAAAACTAGAAGTGTTCCATTTTTAGTGTTAGATTAGGTTATATTTGAGCAGCGAGTTAACTACTATTCCAGATTTAGAAGTATAAGTTTACACTTTGATTTTGTTATTTTTGGATGTTCGAGTTTCTAGATTTAGCAGTTTGCTTGTTCATAATTAGATTAGGGTTTTAATTTTTTAGTTTGGGTTCCCACAGAGGTGTTCTACTTTGTATTTTTCTCCTATCCTTTTACATATATATGAGAAAAGCAAAGCTGTTAGTGATTGATCATCTTCAGTTTTGTTTTCTAACAACAACATAATTTGCAATAAAAATGCTGCAACTGAACTGTATAGCTACGTAATACAAAAGTAGTAAATATTCTCAGAGTGGGAACTAGATATTCCAAAACCCATAAGGCTAACAAGCCCAATTAATGGTTTTGGAAAAAGTGAAGGGTACATTTTTACTATGGAAATGACAAATGAGTTCAACAACAAACACCACCAACATTTGGAGATAAAGAGGGCTTAGTGCTCTTAATTAAATTCCAATCATATACCGTCAAACATCATAGAATAAATTCCTGAAAAGTTGCAATCATGCAAGCCCTGAAATGATGAAATGCTAAACATGTTCAAGTCTACTGAATTTTGAATGGAACCTGAAATTCTACATTTTTCATATGACGTCCATTCCACCTATTCTACCTGGTGTGAACTAGTCTAGTCCATCTATTATGGTAACATTGGTATTAATGTGGGATCTTGGGTTCAAAACCCCCTATGTAGGTGGATATTAGGCCTAGGATCATACATTTATTGACAGGGAACAAGGTTCAAAACCCCTACGTGGGTGCAAATGATACCAAGCACAAATCATAGATGATTTCACTAGGAGACACCCCAAATAGAATGGTATCTTAGCCAAAGGACAACTATATGTTTTTATAAGAGAAAATTCTAAAGGAAAAGAAATTGCAGCACACTGATCTTGAAAAGTATGAGAAACTATTATACTCCTCTCTATCCCCACAGATCTTTGACATTTCTTTTGTCTATTCCTTCTGAAACTTTAGAAGTTCACTTAGCTCTATAGTTTCCCTCATAGAATGGCTGACAATGCCAGAAACTACACCATATATTTGGTGAAATTTGGCTGCAACCTGGTAAGGATCCTCAACCCAGTCTTACATCTCCTTTTCCAAACAAGACAAGTTTCCTAGACCTTGATGTAGGCAGGGTCTTCCATGTCCATCAGGATTGACACATGACCAACCAATAGGTTTCTTTTCTACCCTACTGGATCCTTTTCGATTTCCTACATAATCTTGACTTGTGTCACAACAAGTTAAAGTGTGCCCTTGTGGTCCTAATACAGTAATACCTACTTCAAAGAGGTGTCTAATTGGACTTGGTAAGATGGGGGTTGTGGACCCAACTTTGTCGGAGGGGGACTCTTTTGCAGGTGCCCAGGATTTTGGAGATGCATTAAAGGGACCGTTTACAATGGGGGTCATGAGCGGCATATAGAAACCCTTGGCATTTACTGACAGTGAATCTTAGAGGGTGGAGGAGCCAGCCCTCACGTGCTGAGCTGCACATGGTTCAAAATCAACACCATGAGCATCACATGCATCTAGCTATATTATCAATACTATGTTGTTGTAGCTATTATTAGCAACAATTCTAGTTTAGTTTTAACAATATTATTATATCTATAGTTTCATCAGAATAGGTGGTACATGAAAGGTTTTCTATGGATGTTAGCATATTTCATTCTTAGTGATTATTTAAAATTTTGCGGCTACCTATATAAAGTTTTACATTAATTTGAAGGACAGTCTAAAATTCAATTGATTTGGATAGTAAAAAAATCATAATCTATGCTGAAGCTAGTTGCTAATTAGATTTTGGTTGAACTTGAAACATGCACTTGTTAGTGTCTTATTGCTTGTTAGCTATTTCAGATGTAAAAGATGTATCCTGCAGTTGTGTTTATGACATGTATTGTAAAATGACAATGTGGCTGTCATGAATATGATTTGTGCTGAAGGCCATATAGATACTTGTATAGTACTTAAAATCTTGTTGGTGATTGCTCCGGAAAACATTTTTGTAACTCTCAAGTAGAAGAGGGAAATCCATAGTCATCCGCACCTTTTCAATAAGTTTAATATTGATGTTGGAAGTCATAAGCCAATGTAAATGTGGATGGGAATTGATTCTGTTACGACATAACAAACCTGAGTACAATGTTGATGTGATTATAATAACCGATGCATATAATCATTGGCTACTTGATGAGTCACAATATGTTTACTGAATATTTTATCATAATTGAGGTAGATAGGGGTCATCTGGATATTACCATTCTTTGCATGTTCATTCTGTTTGCTTTTTTTTTTCAGGACATTTTGCATGTGAATTTTCAATACCACAAACATGGTTTTGGAAAATTCTTTTGCTATTCTTAACTTATTTTTGGTTCAGGTAACTATTACCCTCAGGCATATGGTACTACAGCTGCAGTTACTGGTCAAGGCTTCCAGTCAGACAATGATCCAAATAATACAACGGTAAGTGGATATCTTACTGTACTACTCTGAGGCTTTTTAAGGTGCATGTTTTTTTAATCACTTTTCAACTGTCATGCAGATATTTGTTGGTGGGTTAGATCCAAATGCAATAGACAAAAGGCTCTTCACAAAAGGCTTAGATATTGTTATTATTATTACTTATTCTTTAATTACATTCATTCATAGTAACAGAGCAGAATGCATGCAGTCACTATAAACACATCATCACATCATCAAGATACATCAAAAGCACATAGACGAGAGCAACACAGTCTTCCATTGTTTTAATAGGCATCATCACATTACAACACAGATCTCCATCATTCCTGCTGGTTATCCAAACCCTACCGCCATTGAATACTTCTAATCCTAGTGCCCCTGAATCAAAAACTACATTTTATGTATTTTCTAAAGATAAACATTCAGATCCAATCCAGAAGGATTGAGAAAACAAAGCCTTCCTAGCCTTGATCTTCGCAGTCAAGAAGCTTGATTCAGACAATGGGGCGGCAAGTGGAAACAAATATTGTACATCAAGCCAAATTGGGTGGGTTATTTAAGGGAAACCAGTATGAATTAGAGTGAAAGGATCAGGCCAATTCATTGAAATATGGTTTGGAAAGAAAGAGTATTCCATTGTCACTTTCATCCCTGTAGTCAAGTTTTGGTACAACCAATCTTTTTTCATCAATGGTGTATTCATCTATTGGCGGGCACCTTAATTTTAGCATTGTTGAAATTTTAGAAAATTGGTTTGAATATTTGAAATGCATATGAATATGAATAAGCCTAACAAAATATTGTTGCAGAAGAGTGAGAAAATACCTAAAACATTCATTCTGACCAGAATGCAACACATATCTCTGAAAGTCCATTCATGAAAAATCAGTGAAATCGACCCTTGAGGAGATGTAGATCGATCCCCATGTGCTATGAGATGAAGTTTTCCAACCCATGACTGAAATTCCTGATCTGATCGAGCAATTTCTCTTCTCAGCAAAAATGAGCAAAAACCTTGATTTAGTTGTCATTGGCGGTATAGCCACTAAAATTTCAAATTTTCAAAAGATATTTGTCAAATATGGAAAATTAAGTTTAAGGTATTTTGAGTGATTCAATTTATCATTTTTATAGATATGAAAATTGTTGTATGTTGGTTTGAAAAAAATATATAAAATTAATTAATTATTATTTTTTGTAATTATGGAAGTTATTTTAAATGGTTATGTTATTTTTGTGACCATTCATTGAACTTATGCGAATATTTACATAGGGGACAACCACAATTTTTAGTCGCTCTACTAGGTTTTCAGCTCGTGTGTTAGGGTTCTTGGGTTCGCCTTTGCTGCAAACGCCGTGGCTGCCACTGATGGCGGTTCCCAACCACCCTCCTCCTCTGCACTCCCTCCTGAAATCAAATCTTTCATGCGTCTGGTTCCCAACCGCCCTCCTCTTTGCCTTTCAAAAGAGAGTTTCCATATACATGAAGTTGTCAAACACCATTTTCAGAAGCAAATTTGATGAGGATGATGATGAAGAGAGGTTGTTAATCGATGAGTTATTGCTGCAAGGTAAGGAAATTTTGTTCGAGAAGGCCACTAGGGATTAGGGATTATTTGTAACAACAGTAAGAAACGATGGTGTTTCCAAAGGTAATCTAGGACCAATTGTTTTTGGTGGGGTTCTTCGTAATGATCAAGGCCATATTATGCTTTGAATGTATTATGGATATCTAGGAGTCAACAACAACAATGTTGTTGAACTAAAAGATCTATCTCAAGGGCTCAGGATTACCATTAATAATGTATATTGTTAGGTAATAGTTGAAGGGGACTCTTAGGTACATCTAGTGGTTCACGTAGCAACTAGAATACAAAGTGGAATATGTATATATCAATCAACATGAAGAAAATATAGCCATATATGTTCACAAACTCTGCTCAACTTAATCTCTAACATCTCCCTTGTAAAGTGTCATTTGGTTGATGTTTGTTACCGATTATCTGCCTTAAAATGTGGGGATGATCAATTTGATCCATCACTAAGTATTTTATGCATGATGAGCTCAGATTTCACTACATCCATCTATTGAAAATATCACTTGCTTTGACACCAATTAACATCTGGACAGCTTCATTTGTGCTCCATAGCCTTGAAGGGTCACATAGGCCACTGAATACATACCATTATCACACTTAAGTTATCATCATCCATAATCAACCATGTAATTAACATGTTTATCGAAGTGGTGTGTGTGTTCCTTAATCTTGATGGTACTAGGGTCCATGGCCTAGAGAACTTGTATTCACCTACTGAAGTAAAAGAGAGAGTTGGATTGTGAGCCTAGACAGTTGAATACCTCTAAGAGGAATGATTATTTACTTGGTCAAATAGATGAATGATTAAATATCAATATCTTTAGTAATTGAGTTGTGATCTCAAGTGTTATCTTATTATATCATATTTTCCTATTTGTTTCCCCAAGTCAAGTTTTAGAGGGATACTAGTGTTATAATCCAATATTGTCTTAGTGACTTGTGACCCTTTATCATACACCTAGATTGATTGTAGCCCAATAATGATCAACAAGAGGTCATTTTTTCTATGCAATAGTGTGAGGATGTGTCTCCCCCATATGGCCCAACTATGTGCCTATGTGTGTGGTGAGGTTGATTCCTTGATGACGCGATGCAGTATGCACTAATGTGTTATATCACACTATATTAATCTTAATATTCTTATGACCATGATAAAGGAACTTTAGGTGCTTAAATTTTTCTTTGTTACACAATGGTGTGTTTCCGTTTACACCACTTTCTGTTTATGTTTATATGAACAACACATGGATGTTTAACAATGCCCTTCAATGTCACCATCACCATCATTATCACCATCATCATCATCATCATCATCACCGTCATCATCACCACCATCATCATCACCATCATCCTCATCATCATCATTGACATATTCATCCTTGTCATAATCATTGTCATCTTCATCCTCCTCGTCATCATGGATGACATCATCATCATCATCATCATCACCATCCTCATCATCATCGTCGTCGTCATTGCCATCATCGCCATCATCATCAACATCATCATTATAGTGTGTCACTATAACGAAGATTACCATAGTAATGGTCATTGGATGTCAAGAGACAACGAGCATGTCAATTTAATCATCATCATCATTGTCAACATCATCATCATCTTCATCATCATCATCATTTTCAACATCATCATCATCTTCATCATCATCATCATCATCATCACCATAATCATCATCATCATCATCATCATCATCATCTTCATCATCATCATGATCATCATCACCGTCGTCTTCATCATCATCGTATTGATCATGATCATCATCATTGCCATGATCATGATCATGATCGTCATCATCATCATTTTCATGATGATGATGATGATGATGATCATCATCATCATCACCATCATCATCATCATCATCATCATCGTCAACATCATCATCATCATCATCATCGTTATCTTCATCATGGAGGAATGGAAGTACAACAACACTTGATATACAAGTACATGGAGGAATGAAAGTAATGTATTAATGACATATATATATTGAGAACTTGGTATTGGATGAGTTGTACATTACTTTGATGGAGAAGATTAATGAGAAGTATTTGGGCATTGAAAATATATGATGAAAATTCAACAAGTAAGCATGCAAAACTTCATCATATGGGATCTATAGGTTTACAAGGAAATAATTTGAGAACAATCTCTTGGTGAAATTATTAGTAAAAGAATATCAAATTCATTTGAGAGGATAGAGACCTACGGTCACACTCCTAATTTCTTCTTTCCAAAACAATGGCGAAGTCTTATGTTCTATAGGTGAAATGTTGCATCTCCTAAATAAGTAGGATTGAATAAATAGGCTTCATCAAAGGGAGTTCCACCCAATAGCAGACTATCATATGAAAAGTGGGAGTGATTTATACCTTTGATGCCTTGACTAAAAGTGATTCCCATGAACCTATCCTATAATTGTTCCTCTTCTATTTTATTTCTTAAGGTGTCGTCCCATTTCTTCTCCAAGTATTCCTTAGGTATCGAGAACTTGGTAGCTTCCAATACCTGAACATGCATATCTAGTTCCCTTTAGACAGGTTGTTATACATAGATATTGCGTCCTAAAAAACCAGATATGCATGAAGATCATAATTTTTTTTTCCCGATTACTCATACATTGAGAATGGCTTGAGTGGCCATAACCCCGGGGAAAATACTAGTGATAATCCTATAAATGGACATCACATGCAATAATGTGGAATTGACTATTAAATTGAAACTCTGTGACTGTAGATGGAATTTTGCACCATAATGTTTGGTGGTGTAAGTTACTTATTTTAGGTAGGTGGGTGTGGGTTGGGTTAAAAATAGCAGCCATTACAAGGTCCTTTCACGTTCTAGGCTTTGAATGAAAGGCATTTGAGGTAGTGAGTGGTACCCAGATTTGGGTTGGCTCTGGCAGTGAGTGGTACTTTATGGTTTATCAAACGAATTGACCTTTCCTTGAGATGGATGTTTTACAAGTGGTTAACAAATACATTGTTGTTGATTCTTTTCTCTCCATTTATGAATTATAGGTTTCCTTGGAAAACATAATCGATTGCCTTTAAATCTTCTAGAAATATTTAGGGTTCAAGATTCAGTGGGTCAAACATTAAAATTGAGAATAAGTAAGAAAATTAGCCCATAAGCATGGAAAAATGCATCCATGATGCAACAATAAGTCACAATTCCAAGGAATGAGAATACATGAAAACATCAATGGAAATAAGGTTATTAAGACATGATGTAACCTTATTTTTTTTTCCATTAATGCATTTTTACCCATACAAGAATTTTTTTACCAAACATAACCTTTCAAAACCCCAAAACAATATAAATAAAATGAAGAGGGAGAAAGAGGGTTGCTTCATTGGAATCATCTTAGTCTTTCCTATTAATGGTTGTTGGTCTTTTGTCCTCTTATATAATCACCTCTTCTTGCTATTTTCTCATGTTAAATGTAGTAAGGATGCAAATTGAACTTCTCCCTTCTTTGAGCTCCTTGATATAAAATAAAGTTGTGAAACATTCAATGAGATTCATCACTAAAAATACAAATAATCCAATATAATGCATAAAAAAACACATTCCGGGGCGGCAGGGTGGGGGCGGAGTTTTTATCACTCCGAAAGGACTCTTGGAAACCATGCTCGCTTGGGGACTAGGAGCGGACACTAATAACATGGCCGAAGCCCTGGAACTAAGGCAAGGGCTGAGGATCGCCAAAACCCAAGGAATCACCGAGCTAACTGTTCTTGGAGACTCCAGAATTATTATTCAAGCTTTAAATGAGAACCTTATTCCGAATCAAATGCACCTAAAGTGGCTAATCCACAAAATCAAGGCCCAAGTCCTCACCTTCAACAAAATTGAATTTTATCATGTGTTGCAGAAAAATAATAAAGAGGCAGACCAAGCAGCAAACTTGGGCTCCTTGCTTAGTCCTGGGGAGCTAAATATCAATGGTGTGGGCTCGTTTTGCTTCCCCCCATAAGACTGGGGCTGTGTCCCTTTGGCCCCCCCTCTCGTGGGCCCCATCGAAATGGCTGGATTCATGCTCTCATGATACAAGGGCAGGTGGAGGCAAGCGAGCACGTGGCTCATGGTCAGCTGGAAGAGCGGGCTTAAATGTGCACCATGGAGCCATCTATTCACCTGGTGCGAAAATGATGGATGTCTCGTTGAAGTTGGGTCATTTGAGTGATTACAGGGTAGGTTTTGTTGCTCGCATGATGGGATATACAGTGTTGACAGAGTCCCTGTGCGGTAATGATTTCATACAGCGGATGAGAATGGATGGCTGCTATTTCAGCATTACCTGCGAAGTTAAAAAAGGGCATCTACAGGAGCTCTGATGTCGTTTGGTGAATGAGAAGGAGTTTTTGTTTGTCAAAATGGAAGTCAGGCCTGCTTCCTCTAATGCGTCCTCTACCTCAAATCTCGTGGAGGCAATTATCAGGGAGATGAAACATGATTTCAAAATGCTACAGAATCAGGTTAATGCAATTGATAGTGAAGGTGGTCGGAGACTGGACAATGTGGGTGAAGACCTGGCACATCTACGGAGGAAGATAAAGCGCAAGGTGAAACGGTCTACGAATGCAGTAAGTGGGCTGATAGTGGAACTGGAAATTAAGGTAGATAAGCTATCCCTCAACCTTGACAAGCAAGAAGTTCCTCCCGATCCAGGTTTCTTGTCCAGCTCTAATGGGATGTTTAATTGAGTTTTATAATATGTTTTTTGTAGTGCATGACTCATATGTTGTTTTCCTATATATATCCTTCTGGACCTTTGGATAGGACATACCTGGTAAATATTTAGCTAGTTAGTTTCACGTTAGTTTGAAGTTCTGACTCTGTTATTGTTTACTAAAATGTTCAGTACCCTAGTTAATGAAGACCGGCACCGCTTTGCCGCTTTCATAAGGGTGTATTTAGAATTTTAATGGCTTTATTGCCACTCCCATAAGGGCGTATGCAATTTTGGTTTTGCTTGGTGGTTACACCACCCCTCTAACATACTATAACTATTATTGTAAAAAAAAATGCATAAAAAACATATCCAGGAGCATCAGCGTGACTAGACCAAAGTGGAGCACTAATTTCAGACCAAAGGTAAATAATTTGAAACATAATATAATAAAAATACAAACAATATGTGACTAGTGCAACAAAAATGCTAACATAGCACCAATTCATTGAGATCAAAGTGGAGAATTGATGCACCCAGACCACAATCAAGCAACCATGTGACCATAACAAAGTGGAGCCTCCATGCCCTTCTTGGTTTGTTTATCCTTCATGATGCATTGGTCATGGAGCAATGTTAATAATATCATTGTATGAAGAGCACGAATGCATCGTAGTGAATTCCGCACCATGACCCAATTTCCACACAAACCTTTGTTGGCAAACTTTACAAAAATCTTCCATTACAAACCTCTGCAAGTGCATATTATCTTTGAAAATAGACATGTAAACACCTTGATGATTTTTTTTCCTAGCACTATTAAATATAGAGTCTAAGATTTGAAACCAATTATCACCAATCCAATAGGATTGATTGGTTGTCACACTATCTTTCATTTTTTTAGAAATTGGTTAGAAAACACAACTTGCTTGATGCTAAAGTAAATCAACAACCTTATTGCAATGGAATAATGTGATAGGAACATTGTTGCAACAAGGATACTTATGTAATAATGTGATTAGAGGATGTTTTGGTGAGGGGTGGCATTAGCAACTATTGATCTCAACAACCTAGAGTAACACTAACACACTCATATGGTTGGCTCAATTTCAAACCAGGACCTGCATTGGTGTCCAACAAAGGGAGTTTGCTATAGTTTAAGCATTGAAATTTGCAATCTTCGTGTAGGGGAAGGTTTCAGATGAAGTGTTATCAAAACTTATATTTGTATGGGGTTCATCTAGAGTTATTGGGATCAACCATATTCATGTTGCAACCCATATATAAATAACAACAAATACACAAGTTCATTGCCATTAATCCATGCCCATTTTAGGTTAAACTAAGAATTAAACATGATTAGAGTATGGATCCACACAATATCACAAGGGCACAATGATTATACTTATAGATTTCTACCATTCACCACGATAGAATACAGACATTAAAAAAAACACATCATCAACATAAATAGAAATACCAACATAGATTTCAAGGTGGGGCTCATTCCATTCAATTCCAACAATATCCAATACATGATTACAATATATGCCCGCTTATGTAAGTGCAACCTTTAACTAGTAGGCAACACTATCCAATCATAGGTTGACTTATCAACCATATTTCTAAAAAAAAAGACTTGTTATTCTATGTCATTGTGTTGAGCCTAAGATAACACCATCTAAATTAAACAAAATATGAACCAATGTTTGAGAATTATCAATTCCCCATCCAATGACAAATAAAGAAAGCTTGCAACATGGAAATAATAAGGACTTTGTTCAAAGTCTACCTCCATGGAAATATATTTAAACCCCAAGCATATAGTGTACCTCCATGGAAATTTTATGATTTGAATTGAATTACATCATAAAATTTGGTAATAGTCTCGCTGGGTGCCTTAGTGTGCTTGCATGCACAGAGAATTCACAAGTAGGCTTGCATTGTTGAATTGTTTCTATGTTGGAATCCTATATATAAGCATACCTACATTAAGGAATGAATATATCTACAGTCTACCTCCATGGAAATTTTATGATTTGAATTGAATTACATCATAAAATTTGGTAATAGTCTTGATGGGTGCCTTAGTGTGCTTGCATGCACAGATAATTCATAAGTAGGCTTGCATTATTGAAGTGTTGGAATCCTATATATGAGCATACCTACATTAAGGCATGAATATATCTACTTAAGTGATTGCAATACTAATACCAATCCTAATATAAATATGTATACGTTTGAATAGCTTAATACTCGGGGTACAAGAAGCTTGAATTCTTTATTTGATGTATTGGTCTAGAGTTTACCATAATATTAATTTTCTAGCATATAGATACTTGCATGATATTGGAATGAGGAATTACCATAGTATTAATTTTCTAGCATATAGATACTTGCATGATATTGGCATGAGGAATGTCCATTGATGAAAGTGCATGCTTGTATAGTATTGAATTAATGTAATCATTTGGAGAGAAATGTTAGTGAGAGAAAGTATTTCTCCTTGCGAAACATGAAAAATAGAAAAATTGTCTCAGTCGAATGATTTGGCTTGGTAGTCGTTTTGGCTCAAATTCATCATTATGAGCGACATTTCGACAAGAAAAAAATATTTCATCACCGAAACATAAAGGCGAAAAGGACCACCTAAGTTGGAAATTTGAGGTTGAATGTCGTTTCATCATAAAATGAACATTTAAAGAGAACTGTACCTGTTGTGAAGTTTAACTACGATGGAGCACAAATGTAGGTTTTTCTCTTAGCCAATTACTTGGTCAAATCCCCAACTTCACCCCACATTCATATGTAATGACTTTCCTTCCCTTGTAGAGTGACATCTTTTAGCTATGATGGTTGAAGAGTTTCGTCAAATACACCTTAAATCCACTGAACTCTTACTGTTTACATGCATATTATGACTTCTAACACTATCTAGTGAATTTATGTAGTGCTTCTTGTGATTTCAAGGCATGAAGACTTGGATTTCAAGGATTATAACATAAGGTTCATACAAACATCCTAGCTACCAATTTCCAATAAAGACAACATTTGCATTTAAATCAAATAACAAATATATGAACATAAATGAAGGGATTGATAGTTATTATTAAAACAAATGAGTTACATGCCTGTGAGGTCCCTCTTGCAAGATAAGAAGTTCATTCTTGAATGGATGATTCCTAGTGGTGCCCCGCACTGAAATAAGGGAGTATAACAGTAACAAACCAGTCTCCAATGATATCTCTATCTCAACAATTAAAACACTACTCCACTACCCTTTTGCAAATTTACAACTACTAGTCCTTGTCCTATATTTATCCACCCACCAATATCAGTGTCAATAGCTTGATTTATGGCATGACAATTTGTCCCACATCAACTATGATATTGAGATTTCAGACTAGAACATAAGGTTTCTTGGTGACCATGCTTCCTAGCTCCATAATCAACTTTCATTCCAATATTTTCTATGAATTAACACCCCCAAGCCTCCAAGAGTTAGATGCTGCTATTGGGTATTCACTACACTCCAAATCCCTGAGTATGAGTGACATAAACCAAGTTAAATGTGGAAGATATGCACATATGTTAGCTCGTCAAATGAGGCTTCGTATCACTATCCACCTAGTTTCCTTGCTGAATGACACATTTAATAATTCATTGATGAATCTACCCATATACTAGGGAAGATTGGACGAAATGGTATGTATCACATATGCTAGACTAGATCTGATGTTGGTTGGTATATCCACATGGACACTCTTGGGCGTCTAATTTCATACGTAGTTTCCAAGAATTTGTGTCTCTCCTCTCTCCAAATGGTGCATATTTTTATAATTACCTAATCTTAATTTTGCATGTCAGTTTGGAGCTTTTGGTACACCCTTTCTTTCATGTCAATTGGATCTTTTTCATACGTCATTTCATTCAATTGAGTAGCCAAAGGATTGAGTGGGAAATGCATTAAATTAGTGTCTTGTGTAGCCGTCTCGTATGTTTGAACTGTCATTATTTCTTCGAGTGAGGAGCTCTAGAAGATATTAATACATCTTGATAACCCCACTCACTCTGCAACAAGACATATTGATTCACCTATCTTGATGGCCCAATCATGGAGATCAAATTTCATTCTTCCTATCGCATCTCTATCAAATTGAGAAAGTCCCTATTAAGAATGAAGGTGTACCAATTTTCATGAAGCCCATCAATCCAAGGGGATTTGGTTAAGATGGAATAAAGAACAAAGAGGCACCAACCATGTACATGTACTCACTGAATCTATACCATTATTTGTGGAAGACCGCCTCTTCATATCAACATCAAATCGTTTTATTGCAAAGGAGACCGCTCACAACTAAAAGACCGCAATCAAAACCTAATCAACTGTTGCTTGCAATTCAAACTGAGCTCAAGGGTACTTGTCCTTTCTTCTTTTCTCTCTTGCAAGACTAATTATTTTTTTGTTTCATGTAAAGGACTTGGGGGCCTAATGGTGGGGGAAGGTGATTTTCACCCAACCCACTAGGGATCAAACCCCAACGAGACATGGCCTGTTGTGATAAGGCTCGAAGGGTAGGTGACCCCTTGGATAGATATCCACTTCAGTGGGAGTCAGAACATCTTGGCCTTTGCTGAGTCAAAAGTTATTGATATACCTAGCTTGTGGGTTGTTGGATATACTCTTGGGGTTATAGTGGCAACCGATGGATTTGGACCTGGGGATGATCCCGACGAGTTACCCATTCCTTATTGAGATATCTAGCTTGTGGGTTGTTGAATATACTCTTGGGGTTATAGTGGAAACCAACAGATTTGAACCTGGGTCTTGCTATATGATCGCGACAAGTTACCCATTCCTCATGGTCAAGAAAATATTTTATTGTTTCATGCTTGAAAAAATAACCAACAAAATTAAAATCAAAATCAATGGAGGGCAGAGGAATCTATAGACATGTTTATTTGATAAGAAATTTGAATTTAGTCTTTAACTCCCCTAATTTGTTTTATTTTTATGTATTTTTTAATAATATTTTACCTTTATTTGAAAATATACTATAAGCGGGAAGGGAATTTGTTTGGGTTATTAAATGAATTATCAAATATGCTTGGAAAACGAAAAAAATAGTGGAGGTCAAAGAACTTAGTATAAGATATCTGTACAAAAAATGAATGAGAAGAACACAACCCACTGTTTAATTGAAAAGCTTTCATGCCTCCATTTAAGGATAGCGAGGAAAGAGAAATGCTTGGGGAAACGAGATCATTTCTTTGCCCCATTCCAAATTCTCCTAAAAATAACCAGGCTCTCTTCTGTTTGATTTGAGACGCTCAACAACAACCATTCTCAAAGGTTGGGATCATTTTCTCAAGGGTACTAGAAATGCAGTCAATGAAAACAAAAATGGAATAGAACCATGGATATTTGGTGCAGGCACTTCAATTTTTTTAGCAATTTCACTTTAAATGGCAGGTCTTCCCAAATCGCATATTCATTGGTGGACTTAAATTCTACTATTAAGTTGGATCGAATGACCGGACTCAACCTATCAGGAGTTATAGTCTGTTGATTTCAATTGTGGAATGAAACTATACTACTGTGTACGTAGCTAGGGTTTTGAGGAAGGAAAACTAGCTTGATACATCATCTTAATAGAGCGAAAATAAGTCTAAACCAACATTGCTCTAGAGGTGTCGATGTTATGGTATTTTATTGCACTTGGCCGCCACAACGACTTGATAATTGCACACTATTTCATCCAGCGAGTTCTGTAGGTTCCGTGAACAAATTCTATTCACCTCAACAGGCGTTCAAGTCACCAACTAGGAAAAGAGGTAACATACAGATCTCAAAATCCTCTGCAAATTCTTTCTAGTCTAAATATGATAGTCAATGGAATTTAACATAATTTGGCTGATCAATAGAAAAGGAAGGGCTTAACAACAGTCTTGGTCATTGGATATTACAATGACAAATTATTAGTTTGACATTGTAATAGCTTGTTAACTTGATACACTACAGTTATACTTTGGGGTCTATTTTTTGAAACTGAAAGTACATTCTATCTCGAGATGTTGGCAGGCACAGTTTTAACTTTTATTCAAAATATCTGATGGCTAAGCCATTCTCTTCATCTGAAATCCTAGTAAAGTTGTTGATAATTTAGCAATTTGCATTTTCAACTGTTCACTTTTTTTTAGGTCGTATGTAAAGAATTTTGTATCAACTTAAATAGAGAAAAATACATAATCATATACTTAGGTTTGCGTTTCAGGCAATGGTGGCCTCAGAGATTCATCAACATACATATGAGATACATAGATAACAATGGCTTCTATTTACAAAGGATTGACACATCTAGGGACTTGAAAATCATATTATTGTTATAATTCATTCACATATACTGACAACCAATTTAATACATAAAATTGGGGAAAGAAAATTAAAACATGGACTGACTTCACTGTAATTGAAATAGCATGCATCTGCATAACATATTTTATTTTGAACTTGGTTCTTTGGCAGGGTCTGAATTAGATGCCAAGATGCCTCGTACACATCATAATGACAATAAATTATTTTGACATCCAATGGCATGATTAACCTGGTTCAAAGATGACTTTTTATCATTGCTTATCAAATCAATTAAACTGTCTTTGATAATTCTCAGGAACTTCTTATGGCCATAATCCTTGAACTATTTATATACCGCACCATGGGTATTACTTTTAAAACCCATATTGGCCAATTCATTTGCAACCAGATTAGCTTTGTCTCTGAATCCAATTCAATATTTTGTTGTCCCAAACATGTTTATCATTTACTTAATCTAAATTGAGGAAAACTTTTCCATTCAAAATTTTGTTGTGCTTGAAATATTTATCATTTACAGAATCTGGGTTAAGGAAAACTACCAAAGGTTCTCAGGATTGTACTTTGTAGGTCAGTTTAATGGAAAAACAGTCAATTTAATGGCACAATGATTGAAACCTTTGCACAATGGACATGTTTTTATAATACCAGCTGTCTAATTTCATCTTTTTCTTCCTGGTCCATGTTGTGTGTTGAATCCTTTTCTCTGGGATTTTCTATCCAATAAAGGAAACAAAGTTTGCTTTTTAGAACTCACAGCTATCGCTTTCTCTATAAAGGAAACACAAGGAGATAATAAATGCTCAGAAAACAACCCATGAATAGGAAGTATGCGTAAAAAACCCAACTGTATGGATAGGAACTATGCGTAAAAAAACACAAAGGACGACCCTAAAAGTGGGTGAAGAGATGTGAAGTAGCTTAGGGTGTGGTGTTTCTTAGACCCAGGGTGCAAATAATATAGGAGTATAGTTTTCATTAGATTGGAGAAAGCACCCTAGGCTACAGATATCATTGGAAAAGAAATGTGGCCAGTATGAGAAAGGTTATCACTACACCAATAAGTGGTTTGTCTATGTAATGTCGTGCAAGGTTAGTTAGTTGGAACCAAGAATGGGAAGATCAAATAGGTACTTAATTGATACCTGTAAACCAGAGAGAACCTATTCAATTATATTGTCACCAGACATGTTTGATGGTTTATCAATAAAGGGAATCTAAGGTTGATGACAGTTAACATTGTTGATCAGACTTGTCTGAAGCTACCTGATCATAGGCAGTTGCTTCTATGGTCACCCATTATGAGGTATTTTCAGTGTTTATCCATTAACATGTCATATCTTTACAAGTAAGTAATGGTGAATTTATGGCCTTCCACAACCACTTGATATTGCTAATACTAGCATGATGGTCTAGGTGTATATGATGGTGTTGTCAGGGTTGAGAGAAAGGAGATTGAAGAGACTAACGTTCTTAAATGGTTGGAACCTAGAAACAATAGTGGAAGAGCCATGAGCAATTAGCCACAAGAATGTTGGAATTTACATTGACAGAAACTTGAATCAACATATGCCCGACTTTCAAACTGCCATTTTTCAATATAAGAAGACATGCCATTCTCAGTGACTTCTGATGTTTATGTCGTTACCTTGTTGAATTACCATCAAACAATGGAATATCTAGGAGGTGAGATCAAGGCTAAAATATGTCTATATTACCATCCAAGGCGATGGAAGAGAGGAATATTTTGGTAATATACTGATCTGCGCAAGGAAAACCAAGTCTATGAGGTAATGTTTGCTATCAAGATCACCCTCCTTGGCCAAGTCAATTCAAACACGGGTTACTTAATGGATAATGCATTTCTTGATTGATTGCTATGTTGTAGTTTTCCCATTCTTATGTGACAGTTCTTGCTCACAGCATCTCATGGATACAGTGGAAAAGTGAAGTTATTTGTTTATCCCTTGATCGGACATCTGAGGGACCTCAAATGCTAGAATTTTGTGTTGGTGTTGAATAAGAGAGCTATGCACCTCATGTCTAGATGATAGGAGAAAGCAATAATCTAGTTATGTGGGTTGAAGAAGATAATCTATGTTTCCTCATTGTGGGAAGGGGGGTGAAGAAAGGTGAACATGTCTCAACCTTGAGAGAATCTGCTCACATTTGTTTTAGACCACAGAATTGGTGTTTTCAATGCTCTGAAACAACAATAATTCAATGGTTCCTAACCTTATATTAGCTAGAACAACAATTATCCTAGCACTAATCTGCTCATACAATTTGACTACCTTGAATTACAACTGTCTTTAAAATTTTAACTAGAATATTTCTAATACCTGACAGTTTGTGTTTGCAAATAGTTGAACAAAAGTGTCTTTGTTGTCATTGATGATGCATGGTGCCCAGATCATCTGTCTTTAGGAATAACTCTTGATTGCTTATTTAAGAATTTGAACTTTTCCAAGTCTTTGAAAACCTAAAGCCATAGAACCTTCAGAAGGCTTCTGTCTGTAGAAAACTTGGAACTATTCCAGAAGAAGAATCCTCCTGTTCAAAACCTTTAACAAATGCAAGCAAATTCAATCCATATTTTAGATCAAGTCTGTCCATTACCCGGCATAAAAATATTTTAAAGATTCAATACAACGATTGACACCTTTGCACAATGCACATGTTTTTATAATACCGAGCTGTCCAATTTCCTCTTTTTCTTCCCGATCCATGATGTGTCTTGAATTCTTTTCTTTGGGCTTTTCTATCCAATAAAGGAAATAGAGTCCACTTCCAGAACACAGCTATCACTTGCTCTATATAGGCAAGGAAAAGAGATAACAAATGCTCAGAAAACAACCCATGAATAGGAAGTATGTAAAAAGCCCAATTGTATGGATAGGAAGTATGGATAAAAAACCCAACTGTATGGATAGGAAGTATGCGTATAAAAACACAAAGGTTGACCCTAAAAGTGGGTGAAGAGATGTGAAGTAGCTTAGGATGTGGTGTTTCTTAGACCTGGAATGCAAAGAATTTAGGAGTATAGTTTTCATTAGATTGGAGAAAGCACCCTAGGCTACGAATATCATTGGAAAAGAAATGTGGCTAGTATGAGAAATGTTATCACTACACCAATAAGTGGTTTTTCTATGCAGTGTCGTGCAAGGTTAGTTAGTTGGAACCAAGAATGGGAATATCAAATAGGTACTTAATACCAGTAAACCAGAGAGAACCTATTCAATTATGTTGTCACCAGACCTGCTTGATGTTTTATCTATAAACGGAACCTAAGGTTGATGGCAGTTAACGTTGTTGATCAGACATGTCTGAAGCTACTTGATCACAGGCAGTTTCTTCTATGGTCAGCCATTATGAGGTATTTTTAGTGTTTATCCATTTACATGTGATATCTTTACAAATAAGTAATGGTAATTTTATGGCCGTCCACAACCACTTGATATTGTTAAAACTAGAATGATGGTCTAGGTGTATATGGTGTTGTCAGGTTTGAGAGAAAGGATATTGAAGAGACTAAAGTTCTTAGGTCAGCTATTAATATGGTGATTTTCATAAATGGTTGGAACCTAGAAAGAATAGTGGAAGAGCCATGAGCAATTAGCCACAAGCATGTTGGAATTTGCATTGACAGAAACTTGAATCAACATATGCCCAGCTTTCAAACTGTCATTTGTCAATGTAAGAAGACATGCCATTCTCAGTGACTTTTGATGTTTATGCCGTTACCTTATTGACTTACCATCAAATAATGGAATATCTAAGAGGTGAGATCAAGGCTACAATATGTCTATGCTACCATCCAAGGCCATGGAAGAGAGGAATATTTTAGTAATATATTGATCTGCGCAAGGAAAACCAAGTCTATGAGGTAATGTTTTCTATCAAGATCACCCACCTTGGCCAAGTGAATTAAAACAAGGGTTACTTAACGGATAATGCATTTATTGATTGACCGCTATGTTGTGGTTTTCCCATTCTTATGTGACAGTGTCTACTCACAACGTCTCATGGATACAGTGGAAAAGTGAAATGATTTGTTTATCCCCTGATCGGACAAATGAGGGGCCTCAAATACTAGAAGTTTGTGTTGGTGTTGAATAAGAGAGCTATGCACCTCATGTCTAGATGATAGGAGAAAACGATAAGCTAGTTATGTGGGCTGAAGAAGAGAATCTATGTTTCTCATTGTGGGGAGGGGAGCAAAGAAAGGTGAACATGTCTCAAGCTTGAGAGAATCTGCTCATATTTGTTTTAGACTGCGGACTTGGTGTTTTCACTGCTCTGAACCAACAATAATTTAATGGTTCCTAACCTTAGATTAGCTAGAACAACGATTATCCTAGCACTAAGCTTCTCATACAATTTCATTGCCTTGAATTCTAGCTATCTTTCAAATTTTTAATTATATTTTTGATACCTGTCAGTTTGTGTTTGTAAATAGTTGAAAAAAAGTGTCTTTGTTGTCATTGATGATGCACAGTGCCCATATCATCTGTCTTTAAGAATAACTCTTGATTTCTTATTTAAGAATCTGAACTTTTTCAAGTCTTTGAAAACCTGAAGCCATAAAACCTTCAAAAGGCTTCTGTCTGTATAAAACTTGGAATTATTCCAAAAGATAATCCTCCTGTTCAAAACCTTTAACAAATGCAAACAACTTCAATCCATATTTTAGATCAATCCTGTCCATTACCTGGCATAAACCTCTTTTAAATATTGAATAAAGTGATTGAAACCTTTGCACAATGCACATGTTTTTATAATACCGAGTTGTCCAATTTCCTCTTTTTCTTCCTGATCCATGTTGTGTCTTGAATCCTTTTATTTGGGTTTTTATATCCAATAAAGGAAACAGAGTCTGCTTTCTAGAACTCACAGCTATCACTTGGTCTATATAGGCAAGGCAAGGAGATAACAAATGCTCAGAAAAAACCCATGAATAGTAATGACAATAAATTATTTTGACATCCACAGAGTTGCAATTGTCTTTCTCAATGCTATAGTAATCCAAAGAAACATACAAATCACTTCCAACATACATGAGATAAATATGTACACATCAAAACAATTCTGTGTGGAAATGGAACACTCAATTGGAGCTCCCTACTCAAACTGCAAGGCGAGTAGCAAGACAAAGGCTAGGAAGGAACCCTTTAGATACACGATCAAACCATGTAGCCATAGGTGATCCAATCCTTACTCTAATCCTTGCACCAAGCATTGTTAGCTCCCTTTTCAAAAAGTCTTGTTTGCTTGGGTATCAAAGGTACCCACACAGTAGCAGGGACCTAGGAAGGTGCACTAAGGACTAATGAAACTAATGCAACCATTGCCAGAAAGTCATCATACGTAATAGAGAGAGTAACAAGTTGTTGATGAAGTTAACACCAAAGAAACATTCATTATAGTCTGTCACCTATTTTAGGGAACATGAGCAAGGACATATGGCTCTAATAAAATGAGATAAATTTCTATTCTCATAGCCATTCTCAACCCAAACCTAAACAAACCAAGGTGAATCCTAATAAAACTGCTTCAATTGACACAAGGATGTGCAAATCTTTAGCTGCATGACTTTGTCCTGATTACATTGTTGCCAATTGACATGTTCAATAGTAGGTTAAGTTTCTAGTTTTTGCTAATATCCCTAATTGATTCATATAAACAACATCAACAAGTAGGATGCATCACAACCTATGCATTTTTCCATGAGTTCTCAACAAGACAACCATAGAGAAGCAAAAAGACAAACCGAGTTGGCAAGTATTCGATGATATATGTGCCCAAGAATATTTCTTAACTAAATGATTAAAAATTGCATCTTGAATTAGGATGTTCATTGGATTCATTTATTAACCATTAATTTGGTTTTAATTAAATCTCTATGGATAGAAGTGCACACATTGCATTGGAAATATTTTTACTTGGATATCAGTCTTTAGAATTTATAAAACTCTCATGTGAATATTGTTGGAGACATTTACCACCATACACACTCATTTTGGTCAAATTGGCCTAGTTAAACCACTATCCTAAGTATTATTGACATTAATTGACATAAGTGGAGCATTAAATGACATCATCCAGTCACACCCACGCCTACCTTCAGTCAAGGAGGCTAACTTAGCCTTCTCCTATATTCAAGGAGGCTAATTGGAGCACTCCGGGGGTGATCTGAGTGTCATTAATGCACTTTATTGCTAACTGATGGTTACAATTAGTTAAACAGGGTAGTGAAGGCACCTCCTCTCATTAAATTGATTATTTAATGATTAATTAATGAATTGGAGTCAACAGGGGCGCCTCAACCCACTTTTGATGTTCAGTTCCACTTCAGTTAACCTCATCAGGGTTCATTGGAGTCATTGAAGCACTATCCCTTGATGGTTGGCTTGCTATGACATGTGTTTGATCTCTTTCAGTTGAGACTCAGTCATTTATTGCACCCTGACTTCAATTAGGGCTCAGTGGAGTCAATTAGGGTTTTGATCAGTGATTAACTTGAGTGTTGACTATGGCTTACATTTAGTTAAGCTAGAATCACTCATTCAATTCGAATGACCTCCTTAGGAATTCGAATTGCTTCTCATTCATGCTTGTAGCATGACATTGTAATGTAATTTCTCATTCTTTGTGTGAATAGACAAAGGGACTACTCATTCCGTAGCCCATTTACACCATTTCATGAGTTATTTGTTGATTAATATTTGATGAGACTGATGTTTAGTCCCTAGATCACTATGCAAGATTAATATGGTATCAGAGCTCACAGTGGGACAAAGCTCTATCTCTCAAAAATAAGCTTTTTGACAGATTTCTGCATGAAAATTGAGCAATAGCTCAAAAATCCAACATTGCACCAGAAGCTAAGGCTTACCACTTAATACCCCAAGTAAAGAACTTGTTGATCAAGCTTTCTCGATTGACTATGCTGGGTGTGATGAAATCGTAAAATGTGCAGGCTTTTCGACCTTACATTACCCTTTCTATTGTGATTTTCAGGTTTTCTATAGGTGAAGCATTCGCTCCACCAGATCCAGATGGCCTCCTCAGTAGATCTTTTGACTCCATACAATTTCCACTCATGGAAAGGTGACATGGAGATGTAGCTATGCTCCAAAGGACTCTATAGAGTCACCATGGACACTGAAGATGAGCCTGGTTCAGCCATAGAAAAATCAAGATTCTTGAACAAGAAGGATGAAGTCTTCGATTTCTTGTGCCTCTCTATTTCCCGGGATCTTCTTTTCCATCTTGTGGGATTGAAGAATCCAAAATAAATATGGGACAAATTGGAAACTCTATATGGAAAGCAAGATGACTTGAGAGTTTACCTTCTCGAAAATGAATTAATGTCTCTCCAGCCCTCCAATTTCGAGACTCTGAATGACTTCTTCACAAGGTTCAAGCACACTGTTTTACTCTTGAAGCAATGCAAAGTGGAGAAGGTGGATGATCAGCTCATCCTCGCCATCCTCTCCAAACTTGGGGTTGATTATTCAATTTTTGTTTCTACATTGTATGCGGATAAGCTCACAACCCCTGGATGGAATATGCCTACACTCAATGCCTTCATTGAGTCCCTAACAAGTGAACATGACAAGCTTGTCCAGATGGGGATCATCAGATCTTCCTGTGATCAATCCCTCCATGTCTCGGGGCCCAAATATATGAAGGGTAAACGTAAGTAGTAGAAGAACCCAAAAACTAAATTTGATGCTCCTAAGCCTAGAGTTGAAAATCAGCAGCATGATGAGTCTTTTGACTCAAGGAAGAACAAAGGAAAAGGGCACCATGGCAAGGAAAAAGTCAAGTGTTCTTACTGCAAAAAGGGATTCCACCCTGAACATGCTTGCATGAAGAAGAATCTTGATGAAGCTACCTCTCTCCATGAGAGAAATCACATCAATATTCCAGAAAGCTTTCGGAGGAGAGATCAGCAAGATCGGGAACCACAGCATGAAAAAGGTCATGCCCTCATGGCAAGCACTTCAAAGTAAAAAGAACTCTTGATTGATTCTGGAGCTTTGAACCACATGATGGCTGAAAGAGACTCCTTTTCATCCTTGGATACCAGCAAATCCATCCCCATCCACATGGGAGATGACTCCACCATCATTTCAGAAGGACAAGGTACTGTTGATCTTGAAAATGGATTTTTTTCAAATGTTTTGTATGTACCGTCTCTGGAATCAAATATCCTTAGTGTCTATTAGATGACACATACTATAGTGCCTAAGAGATTTTATTTCATCCCAAATTATGTTGAGATAACAGATCTTGCATCTAGGAAACTCATTGCTAAAGGTCTTGCAAACCATCATGCAAGAGCCTATGAGTTCTCCCACTTTGTGCCGGATGCAAAGCCCACCGCTCTGCTAACACATGGAAATGAGGTTAGTAGGATGTGGAATGAAAGGTTTGGCCATCTAAATTTCAAATATTTGCATCAATTACAGAAAAATCCATGGTTGAAGGCCTCTCGGTCATCAAGGCAACCACCGGAAATTGCAAGGGCTGTGTAATTGGAAAACACCCTGAGCACAAGTTCAATCGGGGGAAGGCAAACCGAGCTACATGCATATTGGGGCTGATAAATTTTGATATCAGCGGTCCGATGCCTATCAAATCCATGAATGGATCAAGGTATCTTATTACTTTTATTGATGATTTTTCAAGGTACACATGGGTCTTCTTTCTCAAAAAGAAGTCTGAAGTATGTGAAATTTTTTCTGAATTGAAGGCCTTGATCGAAAATGCCTCTTGGCTTAAGGTCAAGATATTGAGATTTGATAATGGAGGGGAGTATGTTAGTAATGATTTTCTGCACATATGATCCCAAAGTGGTATTCAGGTCCAACATTCAATTCCATACACTCCCCAGCAGAACGGAGTAGCGGAAAGGAAGAATCGGTCTCTCAAGGAGATGACCACTTGTATGTTGGAATCCAAGAAGCTTGCTGCAAATTTGTGGGCTGAGGCCATGCATGATACAGCATACATTTAGAATAGGGTGCCACACTCATCCATGAAAGGGAAGAACCCTTTTTAAGCATACTTTGTACACAAGCCGGATGTGTCGAACCTATGGGTGGTTGGGTCCACTGCGTGGGCCCGGATTTCGCTTGATAAAAGAAGGGCTTTGCAACTGCAAAGCATAGAATGTATTTTTATTGGGTATCCTAATGAATTTAAAGGTTTCAAGCTGCTGGATATAAAAACCAAACAGATCATCATCGAGAGAAGTGTCAAGTTCGATGAGCTTCTTTAGGAGGTGGAACTAGTGAAGGAGAAAACTGCTGAATTTCCTTCCTATTCTACTGAGTATTTGGATGATGAAATTGGGGGTGATGACCCTGATTTGGATCCTCTAATTTCTGATATCAGTGTGCAGAAATCATCAGATTCTGAATCAGAACCTGAAGTGAAAAATCATCTTCCCACATGGGCCCGGCAGACACTCTCCTCCGCAGGAGATAACATTGGAAATCCGGATGATCCAAGGAGAACCCGGTTTGATTTACAAAGAGTAGGTATTGCACTCTCTTGTCCTGATAATTTTCTGTCTAAAACTTGCTATTTTATGATTAGTTCAGACCCAAAATCCTAATACCATGCTCGGAAGGATCTGAGATGTCAAGTTGCCATGGATGAAGAGATGAATTCTCTTCAGAAAAACACTACTTGGGAGCTAGTTTCTGTTCCTCCGGGAAGGAAATTAGTTCAATGCAAGTGGGTGTTTTAGAAAAAGGTTGTTGTTGATGGAAGAAAATCCAAATATAAGGAAATTCTGGTGGCAAAAGGTTTCTCTTAGGTCCAAGGTGTGGACTACCATGAGACCTTTGCACCAATTGCAAAAATGGACTCCATCCATCTAGTTTTGGCAATTTCAGCATCTAAGCACTGGGAAGTGCATCATATGGATGTTAAGTCAGCCTTTCTACATGGATATATTCATGAGGAGATATACATGAAGCATCCTGAGGGCTACACCACTGATCCATCTTTGGTTTGCAAGCTAAATAAGTCACTATACGGGTTAAAACAGGCCCCAAGAAAGTGGTATTCCAAGATGGATGCCTTCCTTCTCTCGAAAAATTTCAAAGGTGTAGATCCGATCCAAATGTGTATTTACAAAAGTATAATGGTAATATAATTATCATTGTTTTATATGTTGATGACTTACTGATCACAGGTAGCATATTTGCCTCCATTTCAGCCATCAAAACTGCTCTCCACAATGCCTTTGAAATGAGTGATTTGGGGCTCCTAAAACAATTTTTGGGGCTCAAAATTGAGAAAAATTCTGATGGGATTATGGTCACTCAGTCCAAATACATTTCAGACCTATTATTCAAGTTTAAAATGTCTGATTTTAGTCCTGCACCATTCCTTTTTCTTTCAGGGATCAGCCTTGAAGAAGGAAAAAGCACACCTCCCATGGACTGCACTATCTATCGATAGCTGATTGGTAGCTTGTTGTACTTGAAAAATTCTCGTATTGATATATGTTATGCCATGAATGTTGTATCAATATATATGCAGCAGCCTCATGATATTTATTAGAAGGAAGCCAAGAGCATCCTCCAGTATATTCAGGGAACCAGGACCTACGGCATTCACTATGCTGCAGACTTCGAGCTAGAGATGGTTGGATACACAGATTCTGATTGGGTGGGTGATTCTATTGATCGAAAGTCTACTTCTAGATATGTATTCATGCTTGGTGGTGGCCCCATTTGCTGGTCTAGCAAAAAGCAGGCTGCCATAGCACTATCTTCAGCAGAGGCCGAGTATCGAGGAGCAGTGAATGCTTGCATCCAAGCAGTTTGGTTGCAAGGAATTCTTTCAGAGTTTGATCTTGGTAGTACTTTGTCCACTGTCCTATTTTGTGACAATCAAAGTGCTATTAATATTTCCATAGATCCAGTTACCAGGCAGAGGACCAAGCATGTAGAGATCCACATGCACTATATCAGGGAGCTAGTGCATGACAGGACCATCATTCTCACGGGGATTTCACTTAGTGAACCTCTCACATAGCACGTGCGATCATGGTATTAAAGAATACCCTTAATTTCCAGAGATATTGACTGAAACTCTTTTTGTTGAAACCCCCTCCCAATACTTAAAACCTCCTCCCCACCCCTTTTTATACCTCAATCCTTATAGACCACCCTACCCACCCCCACCTTAAACCCCTCATCCCCCCCAATACCTGCAATATATTGGTTCAATTTTTGATAATTTAAAAACCCACAATATGAACTAACGTGATAGGATATTGGTCAACAAGTGAAGCCCCTGTGATCATTCTGCAATACTTCCCAACTGATGAGTAGATTGTAGACATCTTCACCAAGAGATTTTCAGAAAAGAAATTCACTTACCTCCGTTCACTGTTGGGGGTGAGTTCATCAGGGTGATTCAGACTACTTTCAGTGTTCAGCTTGAGGGGGGGTTTTTCCCACTGGGGTTTCCCTCTTTTCCTCACTTAGTTTGTTTTTGAGCATTGTTTCAATTTCAGCATTGTACAGGGTGACCTATGGCCTTAGTTGTTGGGGCCATAGCATTTTTATGCATTTATGTTTTCTAACTCCTCCTGAGTATAGCTTAAGGGGGGGTGTTGGAGACATTTACCACCATACACACTCATTTTGGTCAAATTGGCCTAGTTAAACTACTATCCTAAGTATTATTGACATTAATTGACATCAGTGGAGCATTAAATGACATCATCTAGTCACACCCACGCCTACCTTCAGTCAAGGAGGATAACTTAGCCTTCTCCTACATTCAGGGAGGCTAACAGGAGCGCTCTGGGGGTGATCTAAGTGTCATTAATGCACTTTATTGCTAACTGATGGTTACAATCAGTTAAATAGGGCAGTGAAGGCACCTCCTCTCATTAAATTGATTATTTAATGATTAATTAATGAACTGGAGTCAACAGGGGCGCCTCCAACCACTTTTGATGTTCAGTTCCACTTCAGTTAACCTCATTGAGGTTCATTGGAGTCATTGAAGTGCTAGCACTTGATGGTTGGCTTTCTATGACATGTGTCTGATCTCTTTCAGTTGAAACTCAGTCATTTATTGCACTTTAATTTCAATTAGGGCTCAGTGGAGTCAATTAGGGTTTTGATCAGTGATTAACTTGAGTGTTGACTATGGCTTACATTCAGTTAAGCTAGACTCACTCATTCAATTTGAATGGCCTCCTTAGTAATTCTAGTTTCTTCTCATTCATGCTTGTAGCATGACATTGTAATGTAATTTCTCATTCTTTGTGTGAATAGACAAAGCGACTACTCATTCCGTAGCTCATTTACACCATTTCATGAGTTATTTGTTGATTAATCTTTGATGAGACTAATGTTTAGTCCCTAGATCACTGTGCAAGATTAATAAATATTTGTTGTTTTCACTCTCCCAAACCATGAAAAATCAAGTAGCCAAAACACTAGGGGTCCTATGGAGACACGTTTGCATTTTTCACAAAAAATATCAGGAAATCTAACTTTCTAAGTTGATAGAGCTAGTTGTTTCTTATGTTATACAATTTCTTTTTCTAGAAAATACAAGTTATATTAACATAAAAACTATATATATTTTTTATGTGGAAAAATACCTTTTATCTGACTTTATACCTGATCATTCCACGAATCAACACACCCAAGCTTGACACGTTATATTTCTCTTTTTTCCTGTGGAATAACTGCTAATGTATAGCGGGTGTGAATAGGTATATATAATTTATGTAAAGGAGTATAGTGTATCAAACTTCAGATCTCCATTTCGTTCACATGTACAAATGCAAATAGGCGACAATGTTGAATAAATATATTGTGCTTCTTTGTATTCTTTTAAATATTTCTAGTCTTCTCTTCAATCATTTAAATCCTGCAGACTCTTTTTTTCGAAGGTGGTGCAACTGGAACTTTTGCATTCACGAGTGACGTGATTATTTGTGTACGTATGTGACAAAATTGCTTGTTTGGCAGCTTATATTATGTACGTCATTCACATTTGTAATTTGTGCACAGTTTCCTTTTCCTATTGTTTTTTCATTGATTTTCCCACAGTTTCCTTCAGTCGTCAATTTTGAGGGTTCCTCATCAGTCCCTGTCAGTGACCTCGAGCAGTCTTCACTCTCAATGTGTAATGTTCAATTTACTAACTCTTTGTATAATGTCAGGGGGATCACCTTGATCTTTTCTCTATACTTAGGAAAGTCCCTCCATGAACCATATTTACAATCACGTAATGTTATAGTTTTGCCAATTTTTAAAAACAAGATCCTTTAGTTTCAGATATGTGTGTGGACACTTTGTCTCCTTTCCTGCTTCAAGTTGTATATCTCATCTATAAATCAATATCACTACATGACAACCTAACTCATCTATAAATCCAATGCCATCACATAATAACTTAACTCCTTTTTTAATTCATTCCTATGAGTGAATTACAGAAATAATTTGTGGGGAACTCCCTATAATAATCATGTGCGATGATTCAAAGTTTCACAAGGAATTCCTTCACCAGATAAACCTTCTCATTTTTCCCATGGACAATATAGATTCTATCGTAGATGTTATGATGGATAATAGATTCCATGTTTCCAACACCTCTAAAACTGGGAAACCTTTTTTTTCCATAATGGATACCATGTTGCTTATTGCTTGGGGAATCTTCGAGCTTCCTCTCCTCAATTCCAATTTCCCACCTACATTTGCATGTACATCTTGTCTTTGATATTTGACCTCCTCCCTACTTCTCTAGGATGAAAACACAACCTTGTTCTCCTCCTACTATATAGAGTTTCTCCTTGCTCAGAATCTACACCCTCTTTGCCTATCTCCTCCTTTAGAGCAGAAATCACTTTTTCCCCACATAAAATAAATTTAGGTAAGCAACATATACAAAGAGTTGTAGAGGAGAGATTAAACTTTATATATCCTTATACAAAGTAAGACTTGCGTATAATGTTATCTCAAGATGAAAACCAATAACCAAACTACCATACTTTAATTAATACTTGATTAATGCGCTTTATTACACGTAACATTTTTACTGTTATTATTTTAAGTTCTAATTCTAACTTGATAAAGTACATATACAATATGTATGTTATAGACAATAACTTTCTATTACTCTCCTTTCATGGTCATATTGGATACAAGTGCTCATCTCCAAAGTTCAACAAGTTATTTGGACCTAGTACTTTGATGAAGAAATCTGCAGTCTACTCCTGAGTTGTACAACTCCACCTTCACCTCATTTCCTTTGAACAACTCTTGAATAAAGTGATAATGAACCTCCATATGCAGGAAAGTATTTGTTCTTCTGCACTCAAAGAGTCAAACCATAATCAAGTCTCTTGTATATACTGCATGATTCTCTTAGTTGGACTCCAATGAAACTTTTGGTGCTGTTCTCATTGCATATGCCTTGGCAGTAAGCCTGTGAACTTCCTATGTGGAAAAATATTTTCAATAGACCTCATAGTTCAATGAATCAAAATAAACCAATATTGACTTATTATCTTTTTCTTTTTCACTAGAATAAATGATAATGTATAGGGGGTGTGAATAGTTATATATAATTATGGTAAAGTAGTCTAGCGAATTGGAAAAAGCGTCATGCCATTTCCTTTTCATATTAACCAGTCTACTATGTCATGTGCTTTACAAAGATCATGGATTGGTAAAGTGATATATTGCATTTTTTGCAGTTAAAAAAGCATCTTGTCACAGCAAGCTATGTTGATAAGAACATGTCAGATGCAAATGAAAGAGCTAAAACTATTGGAGTGACAATTCTACATGAAATGGGATTGGACCCAGGAATAGGTATGGTAACGACATGTGTGAGAGTTGTGAAATGTGTTTTTCTTTTCAGGTGTAAATTCTTAATCTTTTGAATAGTTATGATGAATCTCAAATGTTCTTTTTTCTTTTGGGTATATCATGTTTGTAAAATAGGCTGACTACCCATAATATATATTAGTTATTTATATTATGTGCTGTCTTCAGACTTTAGAATCGGTTTTAAAGTTTTGAATAAAATTAATAATGACTATTAGATCACCTTGATAACATGTGTATTGATTCTGGAATACTTTATAGGCAATAGTCAATCTGAATTCCTTAAGCAAGCATTTTCATAATTATTATTTTTAGCTGTCCCCATCATCATGTCATTTGTTTCTTTATTTTAAACCATGTTTGCAATAATTTCTTAATTTTTAATTAGTCTTCTGTAGTATGCTTTCACCAATTCCTAGTATGAATTAATTTGTGATTCAATGGTCCATCATTTTATCTTTTCATGTTTATGCCCTTTCTATTTGATTACATGTCTAGATGTCCTTAGACACATTTATTCAATGGACCATTTTTTTTGTTCTTTTATCATATATTTTACTACAATTAAGTGGCATTTATCTCATTAACAGGTCCCAATATGAGGAATGATCAACCCTTTCCATTAGAGCCCCAATTGGTGCACTGCAGGAATTATATTTTAGCATGTTTTGTTTCGGCATTGTGTTTTAGGGATAGGAAGCCAAATCAATAACAAATTGACTATGAACAACATTCACTTTTATTTTAGTAGAACTATCTTTGAGAACAGGGATGCTTTGCAATATGAGGGGTAACAATGAACACAACAGTTGATTGCAGTCGATATTTTCCATGTTAGGATTTCTTGGGGTCAGTAGAGTATTGCAAGAGATTAGAGAGAGGTAGGGTGGCTTCAGCACTTGTTAGGCTACTTCTCAAATGATATTTATCAGCCTTTGGTGGAAAACACATAGGCCTTTCCATGAAAATTGAAAACATCTGCCCATGTGGCAAATCACCTTCAGTTTCAAGATTGTTAGAACTTAAGATATTATTAGTTCTCAAATGGCATTCATTTAACACACAAGCATTATCTGCTGCCCTGTTTTCTCCATTATTGTCATTGGCACTAGCTATGCCTCCTTTATTCGAGCCTTCTACAATTTTCTTGGTTTCATCTTCAGCTTTAGTTCTTGCCCTTTTTACCGAATGCAAATGTTCATCAAAGTTAACTTCATGTGTCCTTGCCTTGATCCGTGTCATTTTCTTTTGATGATCTACTCCAGATAATACTTCAAGAACATTTTCTTCTTCTGTGCAAACATTTATCCTTATTTGATTATCTGATCTCTCTGGTAGAGTTGATAACCCTGAATTATGTTTATTCAAGAGATTTCTTTTCTTCTTCGGAATGGAATTCTGATACAAATAAGTGTTTGGAACTACCCTAAATTCATTGTCTTTAGTCACAAATGTAGAATGCACATGATCTTTGACATTAGGAACAGAATTTTCATGAATATTTTCAAAATCCTTTTCACCCTTCAAATTTTCTTTATAGTTTGAAACCTGAATGCTCTCTTCATTACTTCCATGTTTAAAAGATTCAAAATTGTTGACAATGTTATCTGTCACTGTTTTTCTATGATCTAGGAACTCACTTTCAGGAACTAATCGAGAACCTCTAATTTATTTTTCCATGCTTTGCCTTTTCTAACCAAACTGCTTTTCACTCATGGCCTGCTCTAAAATAATGGCTGAATTTGGTGATTGTATCCTAATTTCTTCAAGATAAGAAGAAAAATTCAAAATATTGTTTTCATCCTCATGAATATTGCTTTCACTCTCTAAAGACCTTTTAAAATCTCTCTTTGTTATCTTCAACTCTGGCTCAGTTATTAAAGATACTGCACCAGAAACATCAGACCTCAAATGGTTCTCAAAATGTCTTGTAGGCACTCTGCTTACATTACCCAAGGTGGTTCATATTGTTTCAAATAGGTTGGTAAATCTTGGAAATGAGTAGACTTTGGAATTTTTGAGGAAGGCCGCTGGTACCAAACCTGGATATCAGTTGTATGTTCAAGAAATATATGCTTTACATCCATTTCTGTTGGAGAACGTTGCATGAGGAGCTGCATTAAGTGTATGTGTTGAACCTTTAAGTGAGTTGCATAAAGAATAGTGGTGTATTCCTTCATATTGTAGCGTTAAAAATATCTATGCATTGAACGTGCTAATTACGCCTTGTTGGTGGTGAGTTCCCTTGGTCACGTAGGAGTATTAATAGACTAGTGTGTGGAGGTGAGCATTGCAAACTCTATGGAGATGTGCAGTTTGTCTACCTAGACTGTTGATGACACTCTGAGAAGTTACGACTTGTGTCATTAACTGCAAGAAGAAACACATTCCAGTGTGAATCCTTCTTCCAAACTTTGTGTGTTGCTGTGTAGACATTTGGAGAAAGACTGATCCAAAGGAATCTACATGAAAAGGTCACGCCAGCTAGAGTACAACAATCAGAAAAACATTCTGACAGTAATCAAGAGTTGTATTAACCTCTCCTGGAAATGGTATTTAACACTAGATTATAAGGATTTCATTAAAAAAGAAAAATTAAAAAAAGTAGGGGTTTTGATAGTAAAGATTGTGTGAAGGTCGTATGAGAACTAGAATATGACGATATCAGAAATTTTGATATCAAGCCTTAAATTTGTTGATTGACAAATTGACGCTTAACTCTATTAATTGAAGAAAATTGCAGTCCCTAATGCATGCCACTTAAGGTCATTTAAATTACGAGTATGCATTTTTCTAATTTCAAAGAGCACCCTGCTTCTTGAGAGAAGTGCATTCCTCACCATTCAGAACATAATTCTCCTCAAGATAAATATTCGCTACCAGTCAGTAAACTCAATAATGCTCTCTTCTCTCTAGGTAGTAGTTCATATTATTTTTGAAGGTAGGAAGCACTCCATTTAGAACTACATTTTCATATCAATTGTGCTACACTATCACCCATACCACAATTGAGCAGTCATCACTCAAGATTATAGAGGTAAGGCATTT
The DNA here is from genome assembly GCA_001517045.1 of Pseudotsuga menziesii. Lineage (NCBI taxonomy): Eukaryota > Viridiplantae > Streptophyta > Pinopsida > Pinales > Pinaceae > Pseudotsuga > Pseudotsuga menziesii. The sequence continues at coordinate 409,672 of LPNX010028338.1, forward strand.
ATTTTGTAAAGATCATTTTGTAACTTGCAAACTATGTGTTCATTTGTGCTTATTTCCTGTAAGTCATTGTAATTATGTGCATTTTCGATTGAACCCAACACCTTCTACCATCTGAGTCAAAATTCCATTTGTCGAGTATTGTTTGTAAAAGGGTGGAGTTGCAAAAAGCGCTTGTTTTGAGTGAGTTCAGTTTTTCAATAGAAAAATTAAATGACCTTGGAGAGTCACTAAACACTCTACTATTTTCTATTATCGACACCACTATCATATTGTGTGCAATATTCAAAAGACATACTTGATTTTATACAACTTGAGTTGCAACTTCGAGAACATGATGACAAGTCTTGCTCACTTGGTGGAATGAAAAAGTCCAAAGGAAAAAATTGGAGTCTTTGATTGGGTTGACATCCAACATGATGAAGGTGGGTGCCAATTTTTTTGTTTGGTTGAGTTTGATGATGCCCTAGCTCCTATTGAAGTCATTCCATCCCTCTAGTAGCTAATCTTATCAAAACTGAGCAAGTTTTTCCAGTAGCAGAGGGTCAACATGGATGGATCTGAACATGCTTAGAAATAAAGGCATTTTGAGATATTTGCAACATCAATAAAGGCTTAAATTATAAGTTAGGACACTATCTAGACAGTTCTAGGAAGTTTTGAGGTGATTCTGGGTTGGAGCCAGCTGCAAATAACCTTGATTATCAATTCTGGGTGCAACATATTTGTTTTACATTACTCTTTGAAAGTGGTTCAGTTTCTAACATAACCATGGCTTCTGGTGCACTTTATGGACACAAAATTAAAGTGGGGACAAAATTCCAAGGAGCAAAGGATACCTTATCTACAAGGGTGAGCAAGTCAGAATTTTCTAAGGTCCCTAGGCGTTCAACAAGGTTACAACTGGGTGAGGAACATGATATTCACAGGAACCAGAACATTAAGTCTAAGGTCTCCCGTACCCAAGTTTACTGGAAATTTAGGTACATAGTCAACCTTGAAGGGATTATCCATGGGCAATAGTCATGCCTCTAGAACTGCAAGCAATGTAAGCAACAATTGTTGTTAACCAAGGTCTACCTAGAATCAAGGGATACCCATTGAGTAAAGACTTTCTCTGTACCCCATGAATTCTTTGAGGTATTCCCATAAATCTCTTGAGACTATATCCTCTAACCCTTTTGTAGATAGGAACATCCTTGATAGCTTGCATAAGTGGAATTTTAACACAAATTTTGTAGGTCCACCAAAAAATCAATGTCAAGCTGGGTAGGTGTCTTGGTTTGTCCAAGCCTCTCTAGAAAAAGTGGATTCTCCTTTTATTTATCTTGTGCAAGAGGTTGATGTGGTTGGTGTTGGTGTGTGGTTTTTGCATTCTAACATTTTATTTTTCATATTTCTCTTTTATTATGGATGGAAAGTATCTACTACCACTCTCTTTGAGCGAAGGTTGAGACCATTGCAGTCCACAAAATTCACAAAGTAAGATGGATAGTTTGCCATATCAATATTACATTGCAATTGCATTGAATTATTTTCGGGTTGGACACCATGTGTTGTGAATTAATTGAATCAATGATACACTAAAAGACAATAGTGAACTTGATTGGATGACCAAAATATTTGAAAATGGATGCAAAATTCAAACTTTCATATGTAACTAACACTAGTCAAAAGTCATCTACCCCAAGTTTTCCAAAGTGGGATAACTTGAATTAGTTGATACTAGATTCACGACATGCTACATTCTTCTCAAGGGGCTATTGGAGGTGAAGGAGACTTTATCTTCATGTCAATGGCATGGGAGAATTAGGGAAGCAAACTTCATCAAAAAAAACTCTTGACCCCAAAACAGTTTTTGGATCACATTGCCTAAAACCAACATTAGATTCCACAGTTGTTAATGACAAGTGGAAATCATGGAAGTGGTCTTCATCAAACACAACTCTTGAACCCAAAACATTTTTTGGGTCACATTACCTAAAATTACTTTCCTAACTTGGGATGACAAAAGAGGCCAAGAAAAATCAAATGTGCATGCTTTGTCATGCACATTGGAAAGACATCTATGCAAAGATTAGAGCCCATTTTATGAAAATTCCAAAAAAGGGAGTTGAATTTTGTATTGGGCCAACCGATAAATTGTTAAGCACAAAGGGAACAAGAAAGTATTGAAGGTTTAGAGCCAAAGAAGAAAACCCAGTGTCTAAGGATAATTCCAAAGGTGAACCAATGCCATTTGATGCTAAAGATTTTGGTGATGACCATGTGCATTCAAAGTCTTCCAAGATCATCACATAAGAGAGTTTACACTAATGGTATTTTTATGTGCTTGATGTGAAGGGGTAGAGAGGTTGTTGATCTTGTAATAGCAAGATTCATTCTTGCATTAGGCATCCCTTTCCATGCATCCCATTCATCCTATTTGAACAAACAATACGTGACTATCATGATGGGTAGACACATTGTAAGCCACCTCATTATGAGAAGCTTTAGACAACATGGAGTTGAGAGAGCCCTATCTGGTTGATAGGCTAGATATCGACTTAAAGTTTTGTTTGAGGTTACCTTGGGGTGTCTTTGATACAACATAAGGAAATTACCTAGTGATAACAGAACCCTTCTCAGAAGCTTTACATAATCTTCCTTTCTAGATTTTATGATACATAGAAAAAAATGAAACACATAAATTGTCTAGCTTCCAATGAAACCCTACATAAACTGAAGCAAAAGAATAAATTTTCTCCTAGCTTATTCATGTTCTATTTGCCAAGGAGTCAGTCTAGTGCATAAGTTGTTACAGTTGCTAGGACAATATAATTTTTCCCACGAAGAAAATTACCTGACTCCACATTCAATCAATATAGTTCAGATGGAACTATAAAGAGAGAATATTTGAGTCGTAGATCTTTTGCAGTCTTCAAGAGAGTTTCCAATGATACAAAACTAGCTAATTATGGGATCTTGTAGCATTAACTCACAACAACTAATCTAGATGATATCACTTTAATTTAGATATTCTTTAGTTAAATAAATCTGTAAAATAAGAGAAAGAGCATATCTCATTATTGAATACTGAAATGGAGTTTCTTTAGCATGTGAACAAGCATAATAAAGAAATAATCAAAGATATAGAAATTGCAACCACAAATCTAGAAAGAAGGCTATATGCCTTAGGAAGAATGTTAGTCAAACACGCAAAGTTTAACCCAACATATAAAACCAGTTAGCCAGTCTACTATTCAAGTAGCTTCTAAAGGCCATACACTCACATAGTGAAAACGATACTCCTTTAGGCATATGGGCATAGAAGAAGACAAACATTTATATTTTTATTTTGGAACTACTAATGAAGATATTCAAGAAATCAAGTATTTGGTTTTTGAATTTAAAAAGATGTGAAAATATTTTCCTAAAAAATATCTGCAAATGATTCATATTCCTAAGCAAGAAGAATCTAGTTCCTGTAGCCATTCGGTCTTTATTCTTCCTCCTTTTCCTCATTCTACTCATCCTCCATTAGGTCCATCTCCTTCTAATCCGAGTATGGATACAATCGTGATTGAGGTAGTAGACCTTCTTGTACCACTTGCCATAAATCCCATTTTGGAATTAGTAATATGAATCAACTAATATCACGGATTCCAAAGCAACCTATTTGAACATAGCTTTCCAAAAGAGGTATGGGATACAATATTATGTTGATCTCTTGGGTAATTATGTAACATATACAAAATCTCAAGACCCTGCAATTTCAACTCATCAACTTGCAATCCAATTAGAAGTGCTCATGATTTTTCGGACTTGCCCATGAATGGTGGCATTGGTTTCCATAAGAATCTAGAGATGACATGCTTGTTGCTATTTATGTTGACCAACAAATTCTATCAGCAATTGGTAGACAATTTTATGGCCTAGACGATGATGAATATTATGATCACTTAGCCTCTTTTTTTTTTATTTCTTAAAGGTTATGTGATTTTCAACAGCATGAACAATATTTTTCTTATATGAAAAATCTCCTTATATCCTCAGGAAATGTAGACAAACTTGATTTCTTAAAGTTTCATCTTCGTAGTTTTCCAGGAAATGTTCCTGATGCTATTGAACAGTTTGTAAAAGATAAGACTATTCCTATGAAAGCATTATATCTTGCCCAACTTCATGCTTATATTATACAGGTCTGAGAAGAACATTTTTTTTTTGGAAAAGAGTTTGAAAAGATTTTAAACGACGTGCTTCAATGTCAGCTCTATATTTATGCATATCAGTTGTAGGATCAGATTAGGTTTTGAAGGGTTAGATGGAGGAAATAGGCCAATGTTAGGTCTTAAGGGGGGGTTAGGAACTCAGGGTAAATGCTAGAGTAAGGTTAACGATGGTAAATGAGGAATTGATTTGGGACAGTTAAGAGGTTAACCAATTCTACAAACTTGATGACCAACAATGGATTATGTGGTTACAAGGTGATGTTAGACATATATACTGTGCAAATCCCACTTTGATAAAATACTGAGCCACCAAGTGTTTTCCACATTGTACATTATTCATCTTTTGTTTTCAATGTTTAATAGTCTTTAATCCAAAGGACCCTTGAGGAAAAGTGATTTTCAATCTAGTTTATTTTGTCAAAAATATGGGAAGCATAAAAGGCAACTTGAATTTTGCTCTTTTGAAAACATAATATCACACATAATTATGGAGGTATGTTCAGTGGATTTTGCAGGTGCCTTGAGAAATTAAGGCATATAATTGGCCTATATTAAATTTATTGAAATGTGACACATTGTGCAGTTCAACTTGCTTTATTTTAAATTTTAATCATTGCCGCTATCCACAAGAACAATAATGTTTAAGGTATTTTAAAATGGAAGATTATTGATGTTTCTTTCTTTTGATTACAAAAAGTAATTTTTTTCAGACATTGGCTACATATGATCTTGTTTTTCTTTTTCCATGAAATACATATCACGGGGAAACCCACCAGGCACTTCTCTTCATTCTGAGGACAATACCTAGGGTAAGCTTGATTCTACAAAAGCTTGAGACTCTATCAGGACAGGGCTCGATGCTGCTACAACAATATACCTATTCAAGAGCTCAACATCTTAGTTGAGGAAATTGAACCTGAGTGGTGAAGACAACACTCCTAACAACTGCCCAGGATAAACCCAATTGACATATATTCATATATTGATTTTGTTGTAATGCAGTTTAGTTTATTTTAGTTTCTTTGTTATTGTTGGATAGTACATAGCCTCCATGCCTCTATCACCTAAATGATTAGAATTAAAGATTATTTTTAGCATGAGAGACTTCAGCTCAATTCTCTAATTCACTAAATTACTAACCTGCTTTGTGCTGGGCTTTGAAATATAATTTTGTCACAACAATACTTTATTTTTATCTTAACAACTTTGAACTAAACTTTCTCTGAGTTACACCTCACCCCCACATTGACTTGCCTAGTTGTCATTTTCAAATCTATGTAATGTATTGCGAGGAATTTGAATTGGAATTGTAAGCTGACAATGGTTTGGGCTATCTGAAGCAGAGTATTATTCTATCAGAGTAGTAGCCATTTTAGGCTTTTCTTTATCAGATGAACCTTCAACATAGAGTGATTACTTATTAAGCAGTTTTTAAAAGTTGGACACCATCAAATTTGTGAGCATACTATTTGTCCCTTGGTATGCTGTCTGCTTCTTTTGTCTAGAATATGAAGTTGACAGTTGGCAGTCTTGAAGATGCTCTCAATTATTGAAATGGCCTTCAATTCAGTGTGTATGTATATTTCTTTTACCGATTTCACATCCATAACATTCACATAGTGTAACATATTCATATACAGAAACATAAAAACTACAAAAAGATGTCGATTCATTTGATGATCAATTTACATAGTAATAATCTTCTTGCTTGTTGTTTCTTGAAGGTTTGTTGAAGATTCTTTATAAAATTTAAAGAAGTATGTCCGCTAAATCTATCTTAATTAGAAATTCTGGAGCTTAGTTAAGAGTGTTACAAAATTAGCATGTGAGATTACTAATATGACAGAATGGTAGATGGTCATCCATGATCAAAGAATTGATGAAATCCAAGTTAGATTACATAGTCATCATCTTCCAACTTGGAGTTTCTTGAGGATTTATTGAAGATTATTGACAAAATCTAAAGAAGTTCATCTGTTTAATTATTAACTGGGAATTATGGACCTCACTTAAGAGTGTTACAACATTAGCACGAGATATACTAATATGACAGAATGGCAAATGATCAATGGTTCCAGGATACAAGAACGGATGAACTCCAAATCAGATCTATATCATTGCATAGGTCTTGCTAATATCCCCTCTTAATGAATTAAATAGTTAATCTAATCAACTTGCCTGTCAGAATGGCTTATGGGATGATCTACTGTATACTCCTTACCATGGCTGTAAGGTATTTATAATTGGAGAATTGCAACTGAATTAATTACTTCTAACATTACTAACTTGCACTCATCATTGTTACAATAGTTTCATTAAGATGTGTACTGGGCTTGAGTTCAGGTACTTATGCCACCTTGATTAATGTCAGACCCTTTTTGAGCTCTGGTTTTGTTCAAGCATCAAGATCGAACACAATAATTGGCTTGTCGAGGTTGCATTTAGACTTCGTTCAAAACATAACACCAATGGAAGAATGTGTTAAAGATGGCTCAAAGTTATCGTTTGCACTTTTTTTTAGTAATCAATACTCCACTCTACATTTGGGTAATAATCAATAGTCATGCTCCATTTCTTTCTCAATCCTCAGTGGAGCTTCTTGAGAGTTTCAAATGGTAAAAATCTCAATTTGAATTTGGTTATCTGTGACACTGAATTGAAATTCACAACTTAGGAATTCCATTGCCCCATTCAATGGAATTCAATATAGGAATTCCATTGCCCCATTCAATACAAAATTTCATTTATCAAATGCATATTGGACAATAAACGTATACAGTTTGCACATAGTAAATAAAAAAGGAAGTGACATAGACTTCTCGCAACGAGTGCGATGAACAGAGTATTACTCAGCTTCACAAGTTTCTTGCATTTTCCATCTATTACAGGGCTCTCAAGACTAATTGGCTTTAAGTCTTAACTCTTTTTCTAAACTAGAATTTTGAACTTTGCTTAAGAGGGTTACAGATGAGCATGAGTTGCGCTCTTGTTTTGGAGTTGAAATATATTCTATGTTTTTGTTTTAAACAAACTTGTGTGAAACAACTTGCGTCTTTTCCTTAGATTCAAGAATCAATGTTCTCTAGGAAGTCATTTTCGAGTATTTTGCATGCATACAATTTTTACAGAAATTCAAGCTAACCGCATGGTCTAGTTGATATTTATTATTATTGCTTCAGTTACGCTAAGACTATTTGGATATATACTTCTTGATTCTTAATTGAATAGTAAAAGTACAAGTTTTTTCTGCTTGAAATTTTTTTTGAGCAAATTAAATCTGCCTCTAGTTATTTTGCTTCTTAGAGTCTTCTAGCTCTGTTTTGTCAATTTATTTTATCTGGCTATACTCTAAATGTGTTATGAACTGGTCTTTTTTTGGTTACTACAGGAAGAGAACTCTATTTTGGGTTGAAATTTAGCAATAATTCTGTTGGATTGATGAAATTATTGATATCATATGTTAACATTGCACAATTAATTGCAGTAATAATATTCCATGGTGCTCAATCCATTACTATATTAAAACAACAATTTCATTTATCCAAAATTGCAATTTTAACAAATATTTTTAACCACTCCTATGCGAAAAGAAGAAGAAGCTAAATTCATATTTTCATTGATTTGTTCCCATTAGAGGAATTTTGGGGTCTAAAATGGGCCTCCTAAGGAAAATAATAAAATAATAGTTAAAATAATAAAATAATATTGATTAATTTTGGAGGAAGAAAGAAAAAAACTACTTTTTGTGTTCGTATTTTCAACATATCTCCCTGTGTTTTTACTCAAATTTTGATCAGGAGAGCTCGTTGGATGCGGAATTTGATTCCGCATCCAACGAGTATCCATAGTGCATACTTTTGATGGACCCCACTACCCCAAAAACAAGAAATACCTAGAAAAATGTGATGATGACATCATCATCATGTTTTTTCAGGTATTTCTTATTTTTGGGGAAGCAGGGTCTGTCAAAAGTATATAGTGTGGGTACTCGTTGGATGCGGAATCAAATTCCGCATCCAACGAGCTCTCCCGATCGAAATTTGAGTAAAAACACAATGAGATATGTCAAAAATACGAACAAAAAAAGTAGTTTTTTTTAATGACAAATATGTCAATTCAACCATTATGGTTGAATTATTTTATTGGAATTCTATTGGTTCTTGAATTCCAACTCACAAAAATTTATTTTGGCACGTTTTCTTATAAGGCCCATTTTAGACCTCAAATTTCCTCTTGATTTGAACTCTTAACAAAACCTTGGAACGGGTTAATCTTCCCTATGGGTGTCAGGGTTTGCAATCAAAATTCAAACCCGTTTCCTTTAGGAGCGTAGGATATGTTAGATTTTCATAATGGTGTAATGAGCTAACACACATAAGCTTTCACTCATAGTGTCATGTTAGAAGGAAAGCTAACTCTAGCTATATTTCCATCATGGTGTAATGTATTTGATTACAATGTGGTTGTGTTAGATGGGAACTACCTTATGAAATCTAACACACATTAGCTTTTACTAACCGTACACTATTTTAAGATGGAAAACTAACTCTAGCTAGATTTCCGTCATGGTGCATTGTGATTGATAACGATGTGGTTGTACTAGATGAAAAACTACATTATGAAAGCTTACACAAATTAGAGTTCACTCACTATGCAACAATTTAAGGATGAAAGCTAACTCCAGCTATATTTTCATCATGGTACGATGTGATTGATGACGATGTGGTTGTGTTAGATGGAAAACTACCTTATAAAATCTAACACACATTAGCTTTCACTCATCGTACCATGTTGTTAAAAGGAAAGCTAACTCTAGCTAGATTTTCATCATGGTGTAATGAACTAACACACATAAGCTTTCCCTTATAGTGCCATGTTGTTAGAAGGAAAGCTAACTCCAGCTAGATTTCCATCATGATGTAATGTATTTGATGACAATGTCGCTGTGTTAGAGGGAAAACTACCTTATGAAAGCTAACGAACATTAGATTTACTCACCGTGCAATGTTTTAAGAACGAAATCTAACTCCAACTACATTTCTATCGTGGCGTATTGTGATTGATGACAATGTGGTTGTGCTAGATGGAAAACTACACTATGAAATGTTACAAACATTGGATTTCACTCATTGTGCAATGATTTAAGGATGAAAGCTAACTCCAACTAGATTTCTAACATAGTGCAATGTGATTGATGACAATGTGGTTGTGTTACATGGAAAACTAACTTATGAAAGCTAACACACATTAGCTTTCACTCATCGTGCCATGTTAAAATGAAAGCTAAATCCAACTAGATTTCTATCATGGTGTAATGAGCTAACACACATAAGCTTTCCCTTATAGTGCCATGTTGTTAGAAGGAAAGCTAACTCCAAATAGATTTCCATCACGGTGTAATGTATTCAATAGCAATGTGGCTGTGTTAGATAAAAAACTACCTTATGAAAGCTAACATACGTTAGCTTTACTCACTGTGCAATGTTTTAAGAACGAAAGCTAACTCTAGCTAGATTTCCATCATGGGGCATTATGATTGATGACAATGTGGTCATGTTAGATGAAAAACTATATTATGAAAGCTTACACACATTAGATTTTGCTCATCGTGCAATGATTTAAGGATGAAAACTAACTCCAGCTAGATTTCCAACACAGTGCAATGTGGTTGATGACAATGTGGTTATGTTACATGAAAAACTATTTTATGAAAACTAACACACATTGGCTTTCACTCACCGTGCCATTTTGTTAAAATGAAAGCTATAACTCCAACTATATTTACATCATGGTGTAATGAGCTAACACACATAAGCTTTCCCTTATAGTGCCAAGTTGTTAGAAGGAAAACTAATTCCAACAAGATTTCCATAATGGTGTAATGTATTTGATAACAATGTGGCTTTGTTAGATGGAAAACTACCTTATGAAAGTTAATAGACATTAGCTTTACTCACCGTGCAATGTTTTAAGAACAAACACTAACTCTAGCTAGATTTTCATCATGGGGCATTGTGATTGATGACAATGTGGTTGTGTTAGATGAAAACTACATTATGAAAGCTAAAAAACATTAGATTTCACTCACTCTGCAATGATTTAAGGACAAATCTAACACTAGCTAGATTTCCATCATGGTGCAATGTGATCGATGACGATGTGGTTGTGTTAGATGGAAAACTACCTTATCAAAGATAACCCACATTGACTTTCACTCATTGTGCCATGTAGTTAGAAGAAAAAACTAACTCTAGCTAGATTTTCATCACGGTGTAATGTATTTGATAACAATGTGGCTGTGTTAGATAGAAAACTACCTTACGAAAACTAACACACATTAGCTGTTACTCACCGTGCAACGTTTTAAGAACGAAAGCTAACTCTAGCTAGATTTCCAATATGGTACATTTTGATTGTTGACAATGTGGTTGTGCTAAATGGAAAACTACATTATGAAAGGTAACACAACAATTTAAGGTTGAAAGCTAACTCTAGCTAGATTTCTATCACGATGCAATGTGACAATGTAGTTGTGTTAGATGGAGAACTACCTTATGAAAGCTAACACACATTAGCTTTCATTCATCATGCCATGTTAAAAATAAAGCTAACTACAACTAGATTTTCATAATGGTGCAATGAGCTAACACACATAAGCTTTCACTCATAGTGCCATGTTAGAAGAAAAGCTAACTCCATCTAGATTTCCATCATGGTGTAATGTATTTGATGACAATGTGGTAGTGTTAGATGGAAATCTACCTTATGAAAGGTAACACACATTAGATTTTACTCACCGTGCAATGTTTTAAGAATGAAAAATAATTTCAGCTAGATTTCCATCATTGTGCATTATGATTGATGACAGTGTGGTTGTGCTAGATGGAAAACTACACTATGAAAGCTTACACACATTAGATTTCTCTCACTGTGGAATGATTTAATGATGAAATCTTATTTCAACTAGATTTCCAACACGTCGCAATGTGATTGATGACAATGTCCGTGTGTTTCATGGAAAACTACCTTATGAAAACGGAGACACATTAACTTTCACTCATCGTGCCATGTTGTTAAAATGAAAGTTAACTCTAGTTAGATTTCTATCATGGTGTGATGAGCTAACACACATAAGCTTTCCCTTATAGTGCCATGCTGTTAGAAGGAAAACTAACTCTAGCTAGATTTCCATCATGGTGTAATGTATTTGATGACAATGTCGTTGTGTTAAATGAAAAACTACCTTATGAAGGCTGACATATATTAGCTTTACACACCATGCAATGTTTTAAGAACGAAAGCTAACTCTAGCTAGATTTTCATCATGGTGCATTGTGATTAATGACAATGTGGTTGTGTTAGATGGAAAAATACAACGTGAAAGCTTACACATTAGATTTCACTCACCGTGCAACGATTTAAGAATGAAAGCTAACTCCAGCTAGATTTCCAACACGGTGGAATGTGCTTGATGACAATGTGGTTGTGTTACATGAAAAACTGCTTTATGAAAGCTAACACACATTAGATTTCACTCATAGTGCCATGTTGTTAAAAGGAAAGCTAAATCGAGTTGGATTTACATCATGGTGTAATGAGCTAACTCATATAAGCTTTCCCTTGTAGTGCCATGTTGTTAGAAGGAAAGCTAACTCCAGCTAGATTTTTGTCATGGTGTAATGTATTTGATAACAATGTGGCTTTGTTAGATGGAAAACTACCTTATGAAAGCTAACAAACATTAGCTTTATTGACCGTGTAATGTTTTAAGAACGAAAACTAGTTCTGGCTAGATTTCCATCACAGTGCATTGTGATTGATGACAATGTGGTTGTGCTAGATGTGAAACTACATTATGAAAGCTAACACACATTAGATTTCACTCACTGTGCAATGATTTAAAGACAAAACCTAACTTCAACTAGATTTCTATCACAGTGCAATGTGATCGATGACGATGTGGTTGTGTTAGACGAAAAACTACCTTATGAAAGCTAAAACACATTGGCTTTCACTCATCGTGCCGTATTGTTAGAAGGAAAGCTAACTCCAACTAGATTTGCATCAGGGTGTAATGTATTTGATGATAATGTGGTTGTGTTATATAGAAAACTACTTTACGAAAGCTAACACACATTAGCTATTACTCACCGTGCAACGTTTTAAGAACGAAACCTAACTCTAGCTAGATTTTCAACATGGTGCATTTTGATTAATGACATTGTATGTGCTGAATTTAAAACTACATTATGAAAGCTAACACACATTAGATTTCACTCACCGTGCAACGATTTAAGGTTGAAAGCTAACTCCAGCTAGATTTCCATCACGGTGCAATTTGACAATGTGGTTGTGTTAGATGGAAAACTATCTTATGAAATTTAACACACATTAGCTTTCACTCATTGTGACATGTTATTAAAAAAAAAGCTATCTCCAGCTAGATTCTCATAATGGTGTAATGAGCTAACACACATAATATTTCACTCATAGTGCCATGTTAGAAGGGAAGTTAACTCTAGCTAAATTTCCATCATGGTATACTGTATTTGATGACAATGTGTTAGTGTTAGATGGAAAACTACCTTATGAAAGCTAACACACATTAGCTTTTACTCACAGTGCAATGTTTTAAGAACGAAGTTAACTCCAGCTAGATTTCCATGATGGTGCATTGTGATTGATGACAATGTCGATGTGCTAGATGGAAAACTACACTATGAAATCTTACACACATTAGATTTCACTCAGTGCAATGATTTAAAGATGAAAGCTAACTCCAGCTAGATTTCCAACACTACGCAATGTGTTTGATGACAATGTGGTTGTTTTACATGGAAAACTACCTTATAAAAGCTAACACACATTAGCTTTCACTCATCATGCCATGTTGTTAAAAGGAAAGCTAACTACAGCTAGATTTCCATCATGCTGTAGTGAACTAACAGACATAAGATTTCCCTTATAGTGCCATGTTGTTAGAAGGAAAATTATCTCTAGCTAGATTTTCATCATGGTGTAATGTATTTGATGACAATGTGGCTGTGTTAGATGGAAAACTACCTTACGAAGTCTAACAAACATTAGCTTTACTCAACCTGCAATGTTTTAAGAAGGAAAACTAACTACAACTAGATTTTCGACAAGAGGGGACTATGTTGACCTCCTAATTAATGGTCAAGTTATTGGACTAGGAAGGTTTGAATCTTTAGAGACCACAACTCATTATGGTGGAGAAAGGATTAATGTAGGATATGTTATCGTTTTGATAATTGATGTCATTGAACCACATTTGATTGTGGAAGATGTTGATGAAGGAGACTTACATCCATGGAAGATCATAGATTTGAGGCATAACAAAGGTAAATCAAAATCTTGAAGCACATGTTAAGTGTTTTTGATAGTACATTGCTTGTGTTTTTGAGCAAATACTAAGTTTGTTTAATTTGCTGTATAGGTGCAAATGGCTCTTCTGCATTTTCTATTGGAGATAAGGTAGATCTTTTGCAATGTGGAGTGAAGGTGGGTGAAGGCTCCATATTCAATACAAAGATTGGTAATAAGGTGCATGTAAGGATGGTAAATAAAGGATCCATAGTGGTTAACATTGAGAAGGTGTTAAAACATGATGCTCTTTTGCCACATCCAACACGATTTGAGAATACACTAGGGGATGCATTGGGATCTTATGAGATTTGGCCAAAATAAGATTTGGAACCTCATTGTCATGATCATCCAGTAAATACTCCCCAAGATAGGCTTAGATTCACATCTAAAAATGTTTCTCTTACACATGAATGCACAGGAACAAGCATGTGCATTTCCAAAGGCATCATAGTTAATGTCCATGAGGATGACATGGTTGAGGGTGAAATACTAAGTTTGTTTAATTTGTTGTATAGGTGCAAATGTCTCTTTTGCATTTTCTATTGGAGACAAGGTAGATTTTTGCAATGTGGAGTGAAGGTGGGTGAAGGCTCCATATTCAATACAAATATTGGTAATAAGGTGCATGGAAGGATGGTAAATAAAGGATCCATAGCGGTTAACATTGAGAAGGTGTTAAAACATGATGCTCTTTTGCCACATCCAACACGATTTGAGAATACACTAGGGGGTGCATTGGGATCTTATGAGATTTGGCCAGAATAAGATTTGGAACCTCATTATCATGATCATCTAGTAAATACTCCCCAAGATAGGCTTACATTCACATGTAAAAATGTTTCTCTTACACATGAATGCACAGGAACAAGCATGCGCATTGCCAAAGGCATCATAGTTAATGTCCGTGAGGATGACATGGTTGAGGGTGAAATTTTAGGTGACAAAGCATTTGGTGTTTTTGTGGAAGACATAGATAGAAATTGTGAAAATGTAGGATTGGGGATAAGTCTATACATTGTTTGGTTAGATGGCCAATAAATAAATTGGTGGACAATGAAGGTGATATTTTAAGGGTGAATGAAAATTTCAAGGAGGCACCCAAGGAAATGGTGGTATGGGATCTTATAGAGGACACAAGTACCTTAAACACATGGGATGGTGATCTTTATAATGAAAAAAATCCAGACTCAATTGCTATGCACATAACAAGGCCATATAAAAGGATTAAACGAGTTGTGGCTACAAAAAAAGTTGGAAAACTTTCAAACACAGAGAGATGAAGAGAAAGAAATATGACTTTTGGTAGCGGATGAATGTTGCAAACAATATTGTCTTCAACATGTGGATAGGAAATCCATTGTGACTGCTAGAAGGGGTATGAAACTCTTAAAAAAATGGCATTAGGGAATTTGTCTTGAATTCATTCATTTCCAACAAAATCATGTCAAAGAGCCATGGCCATGGCCTACCTCCTACTGTTAGGAAAGTAAAGGACATGAGGTTTAATGGAGTTATTATTTGTAAGAAAGCATGGTACAAGATACATAATATTCCTCAAAGCACCTTCTATACTTACGAACATAATTTCCAACAAGGACATGTCAAAGGAATTCATGGTAACACCAACAAATGCAAACCACCTGCACATACTGTGGCAACCATAGAAATATTGCACAAAATTGTAATAGATAATTCATATTTTTCACTGAACCAAAAATTTGAAGAAGATGGAATGTCTCCTCCTTTAAGATTTCTTCCATCAACGTACACCCAAAGTTCTTTGTTAAAATAGATCAATGAGGCTCTTCAAGAGCTCAATTTTCCATCAATATCACATCCAACAATGAGCAAGATTTGGAATACTCATTTTCTAGATGTGGCATTCTCAAAGAACACTAACTTCAGTAAATGTAGTGAATGTATCATGTTGAAAGAACAGATGAAGACATTGAATACAAAAGAGTTGGAAGAAAAGGAATGAGCTAAACTGAAGAAACATAACAAGATTGTTATGTGTGGAAGATATTGCTACTATGCCCACATAATTATGTCAGAGTGGTATCCAAAGGAATACTTGAGCATTATCCATGATAAAATGGACAAAACAAAGACTTCAATCCCAAGATTACATGTGAAATCAAAATCTGTTGCAGGAACACACTTGGGTTTGTCGTTGACATGTATGTTAACACATGGGCATAACACAAGAGGTTTTGGTAATTTCTCCCTACCATTTGTACATATGGGATCACAATTTACCATTACATCTCTTGCAAATTGCTTGAGGGACCTTGAAGACCCACACCTTGATATGTATGGTGATTTGCTTTATGAGACTGGAAGTTCAAGAAACCCACTTTCGAATGCGTTACTTCAAAACTCTATTTACTCAAAATGTAGAGTGTACAAGGATGATTTCATATCTTTAAATGGAAGCTCAAAAAATCAAAATATTGATTTTAAAACTCGTCCTCCACATTTTTTGTTACAGTTGGACAATGTAGCTAGTGATAATAAGAATCGTTAGGTTTTCATGTTTCTATCACTATTAACTGCACTTGGTGTCTTCATTACTATTGAGGTTGGGTTCTTGCTTGTGGGGCACACCCTTGAAGACATAGATGGAACTTACGGAAGAATGTCTTCCAACTTGAAAAGTAAGGATATATATTCTTTACCTGAGACGATGGATACATATCACAAAATAGAAGAAAAACAACTGTTTCCACCTAAACTTATTGACAAAGTGTATTACTTCAAAAGTTTTCTTAATGGGTACATCAAGGAGGGGAAGCTCAAGGATGATTTCATATCTTTAAATGGAAGCTCAAAAAATCAAAATCTTGATTTTAAACCTCGTCCTCCACATTTTTTGTTACAGTTGGACAATGCAGCTAGTGATAATAAGAATCATTAGGTTTTCATATTTCTATCACTATTAACTGCACTTGGTGTCTTCATTACTATTGAGGTTGGGTTCTTGCTTGTGGGGCACACCCTTGAAGACATAGATGGAACTTACGGAAGAATGTCTTCCAACTTGAAAAGTAAGGATATATATTCTTTACCTGAGACGATGGATATATATCACACAATAGAAGAAAAATAAGTGTTTCCACCTAAACTTATTGACAAAGTGTATGACTTCAAAAGTTTTCTTAATGGGTACATCAAGGAGGGGAAAATGCACTAGTTGGACATCTTAATGTCCAGTACTTCCAATTTATTGTACTCAATGATGTTCCTGTTATGAGGTATAAAGAATCCATCAAAGACATTGAGTGGTCAGAACCAGTTGAGTTGTGGAATATAGATGATGAAGGTCGACATATATTTCCCACAGGGAAGCCATCTTTCTTACGTCCCAAAGACAATGATGTTTATTTAAAAGAACTAAAGGAAGGAATAACATCATACATAAAAATGTGGAAAAAGACTATTGGCAATGAGAATTCACCAATTGTTACAGAGGAATGGAATAAAAAACTAGATTATTGGAAAAGAGTTCTTGATGCATTAGATGGAATCTACAATGACCATACACCCTTGGATGAAAGTGATTCTTCTTTTGATGATTTTTGGCCCAAGACGAGGAAAAATGTTAATGTTGATGGTAATGCACTCCATGCAATATCAAGTATTATGTATGGGGATTTTGATAATGTGACAGATGAACCGATATATGTTGGACCCAAGTGCAACAAGCCAAAGCCAACATTCGATCCTAGAATTGATGTTGAGAAATGAAAGATGTTTCTTGTTAGATCAGGAAATGAGGATGAAGGAGAGATGATTTGGATGGAAAAAGCCACCTCAGATATCTTCTAGAATGATGACAGCGAGACCCTTCATGTAAATATTTATTGGTGGCAGTCTAGCTCGAGGAAATACAAGGGAAAATTTTTAGAACAATATTGGGTACCAAATCCTGATGACACAGAACTTGGATCTATTCCAATTAATACCATAGTTTGGGCATGGATGCCAAAGAAATAAGATTGCAGGAAGACCAAGATAAATAAATGTGGTGTACAAGTTGTACTTGATCTACTTGAGCGGATATAAGGAGATTAGGTGGAGATGATTCATGAATGTAATTTTGCTTTTTGAATGACTTTTAGTATACATGAAGAAACATTTTTAAATGTTTGTAGTATAATAAATGCTCTTCAAGCTACTTTTTGAGGAATTTTATATTATTTACTGCATATATGAATATTTCACTTCAAGTTCAATGTTAATTCATGTGATGATACTGTATGCGAATTAGATAACACCATTCAAATTTTTATTTTCCAATTTGTCTTTTAGATCAACACAACATGTCACTATATCAAATGTGCATAATTATATTCATTAATGCATGTACAAAACCCTTACCTTATTTATTATTAGCTTTTGCTCATTCTCTTCAATACCACTTTGAGCTTTTCATTTTGTTCCCCTGATGATTGGTGGAGTGTCCACTCGAAACATAGGGACGTTTCAATACACAATTTAATTCCATAAACTCTCTGTCATTATGATTAACTGTGGAAATCTTCATCCTCAAGTTGTACTTGATCTGCTTGAGAAAATATAAGGAGATTAGGTGGAGATGATTCATGAATGTAATTTTTCTTTTTGAATGACTAATTAATATACATGAAGAAAAATTTGTCAATGTTTCTAGTATATTAAATATTCTCTTCAAGCTACCTTTTGAGGAATTTTATATTATTTGCTACATATATGAAAATTTTGGTTCAACTTCAATGTTAATTCATGTGATGATACTTTATGCGAATGCACCTTAAAACATCTTATAGACTTGCTTTGTGAATAAATGTAAGGAACTTGCAATAAGGTTTGAAGTGAGTTTTCCCTATTATTCGTTATTATAGTTGATATAAATTTAATTGTACTACTATGTTGCATTCAAATTCATAATTATATTTTCTCGTGTAGACTTTAAAGTGGCGCCAAATTTTTACTAGTATATTAACTTATACTCGATAAATACGGTACTAACATTTTGAGTGTGCAGGTTTTATCAGTTGTCATCATTGTGACTGATTTTCTGGATTAAATTGTGTGAACGTTTTTCAGACCAACGTTTTAAGTAGACACTCCACCCATGCTTGTTATGAGAACCATGAAAAACTCATTGTGGACTGAAAATATTTCACATAACTTAATCCATAAAATAAATCATTAAGTAGTAACATCATGTTAGCTTTAATTCATGTTAGACATTATCATCAAATACATTGCATCATAAATACAATTTAATCCATGGGAGATTTAATGCTGATCGCAATGCACTGCATGTAATATAAGTATTATGGATGTAGATTTTGATAATTTGATGGATGAACTGGTATATGTTGGACCCAAGTGCAACAAGCTAAAGCAAAGATTCAATGCTACGATTGAATTTGAGAAAGGAAAGATGTTTCTAGTTAGATCATGAACTGAGGGTGAAGGAGATATGATTTGGATGGCAAAAACCACCTCATATATCTTCCAGAATGATGAAAGTGAGACTCTTCATGTAAAGTTTGATTGATGGAAGCCTAGTTCAGGGAAATACAAGGGAAAATTTTAGAACAATATTGGGTACCAAACCTTGATGGCACATGAATTGGATCTATTCCAGTTAATACCATACTTTGTGCATGGATGCAAAAGAAAGAAGATTGTAGGAAGACCACGATAAATAAATGTGGTGTACAAGTTGTAATTGATTTGCTTGAATGAATATAAGGAGATTAGGAGGAGATGATTCATGAAAGTAATTTTCTCTTTGAACGAGTTATTAGTATACAAGAAGAAACACTTTTCAATGTTTGTTGTATAGCAAATATTCTCTTCAAGCCTTTTTTTTCAGGAATTTATATTATTTACTAGTATGAAAATTTTGGTTCAACTTCTATGTTAATTCATATGATGGTACTTTATGTGAATTAGACAACACCATTCAATTTTTAACTTTTCAATTTATTTTTTACATAAACTCAACATGTGACTATATCAAATGTGCATAATCATATTCAATAATGAACCTTAAAACATCTTCTAGACTTCTTCTGTGAATAAATGTAAGGCACTTGCAATAAGGTTTGAAGTGACTTTTCCCTATTATTTGTTATTATAATTGATATAAATTTAGTTGTTCTACTCTGTTGCATTCTAATTAATATTATATTTTCTTCTGTAGACTTTAAAGTGGTGTGAACTTTGTGCTAGTGCAATATCTTATACTCAACAAAGACAAAGTAGTAACATTTTCAAAGTGTAGGCTTTCAGAGTTTGTCATCATTGTGAATGATTTTCTGGATTAATTTGTCAGTGAGTTTTTCAAACCAACATTTCAAGTGGGTACTCCACGCATGATCGTCAGGGGAACAATGTAAAATCCATTATGGTTTGAAAAGCTTTCACATAGCTTAATCCCAAAAATCAATAGCCAAGTATTAACATTTAATGTCAATATTGCATAAGTTAATAATAGTCACAACAAAATATTAATATGTTGTTAAATAACTTTATATTATGTAAGAAATTTCTTACATAACTTATTAATAATTCACTAGTCAAATATTGGTGACTTTTGTTTTAATACGTAAATATAAATATTAATGATAATCTAAGTATATCATTAAATGCATTTATAAGTAAAATTTCTCACATAAATATGTTATTCATAAAATCAACGTTCATTAACTTAGTTTTTACTACACCACCACCACCACCAACAATAATAATAATAAATTATGTCTCTATTCTAATTCATAATTTATTTTAATCATTACTAAGATAAAACCTTATTTACTCTAAGTAATAAAATGTTTTCTCTTGTCCACTATCAAGTGGTGCCAACTTCCAAAAATAAAACATCATACTCAAAAAAGACTTAGACTTACTATGGTAACTCAACCTAGACACATTAGTTAACATAATTTTAATTAAATGAAAATCCAAGATAATAATAACAATAAACATTGATTATTAATGTCAATAAATAACTTTAATAATAATATGTAAAAAAATCTTTTGCAATCTGTTTTTCATGATATAATCATTGATCTACTTAACTTTTATTAGAAAATATAAATAATGTTAATATAAATAAATTATATTTCTATTCTAACGTATAGTGGATTTTGATCGTTAAAATAATAAACTTAGTTTTTCTTGTCACTTGCAACATACAACATGATACTCAAGACATACAATATATATTACAACATGATACTCAACACATACAATATTACTTGCTATGTCGAGAATTAAAATTGTTATAGTAACAATCACATTTGTATTATGTCATTAAATAGTTTTTAAATGGGCCATTCTAAAATTGTGCCAACCTTCTACTAGTAAAGGAACTCAACACCAACAATGTACTAGTTACCATATCAAATTATGATTTAATTGCTTAATCATAGTAACATGTACAACATTAATGTCATTACATAAACTTAATCAACTTACCATTTAATACAAACGATAGATAATATTAATAGAAATTATGTAAGGAATCAAATTCTAAGAATTTCATCATTTTGATTTGTCACAGAGGATTAGAAAGGTGTAATCTATGTGTTAACATAGTGCCTCTCCCCTCATGTTGTAAAGGGTGCTAGCTCAATGGAAGATCACCTCAATTACAAGCAGGACGATGGTGGTTCGATTCCTTTGTGCCCTAACATAAATTAATAGATGATATAAAATATTAATGATAATATCAATATTGTAAGATATCTATATTTTCAATATAAATATGCTCTTTTCAATTAAACACATTGTTCAAATACTTCATAAATAAATAATGAACACTTGCAATAATTAGTTCAGTTGGTTTTCCCCCTTTCCTCTTGTATATGAAAAAAATCAAACTGTACTGCACTAATGCTATTATAGTTCATAATTGACTTTGATTATTAAAATAATTAATTTGAATAAATAAGGGAGGTTTTACTAACTTCAATATCATTAAATAAATTTATAGGTAAGAAATTTCTCACGTTAATCTATTATTCATAAAGTAAACATTCATCAACTTAGTTTTTAACACACTACCACTACCAAAAACAACAATAATAAATTATGTTGTTATTTTAATTCATAATTTATTTTAATCATTACAAGGGTAAAACTTAGACTTTAAAGTCATAAAATATTTTCTGGTTTTGATTATAAGTGGTGCCAACTTTCAAAAGTAAAACAACATACTCAACAAAGACAAAATTAATTACTATGACAATATTTATAATGGTTGTAGTAACAAATACAATGTTGGTATTATGTCATAAAATAATTTAATACAAACTATAAATAATATTACTAGAAATTATGTAAGGATTCAAAGGCTATGACTTTCCTCATTTTGAAAGAACTCAATCTAGTTGAAGTTCTAAATTATAGATCCACTAAATAATTACAAATTTAATGAAATATGTGTTGTAAATGGGATCTCGAAGAAGGGTTATCCAAACGTTCCTCAATTAATGTATTATTGTGGAGGGAGCTCAATGAGAAGGGTTAATCAACCCTTCCTTGAGGATAGTCTATGTGTCAAGGTTTATCTAGTGGAAGGGTCGACCACACATTCTTCGATGATGGTATTCATTCCATTGAGTATCCAGTAGAAGGAGCGATTGACCATTCCTCAAGCAATTTCTTTGCTTAAGGGGGATCCCATGGAAGCATTGACCAAAATTTTTGCTATGCTAGTATTCTCGTCAAGGAGGACCATGAAGAAGGGTCAATTGACCCTTTTTCAAGGATGTTATTTTTGTCACAGTGTTCCAATGGAAGAGTAGGTCAACCCTCATTCAAGCATAGTTTTTGAATAAGGGGGATCATGTGGAAGGGTTGATTGGCCCTTTCTCTAGCATAATATTCTCATGGAGGGGGGGCATGGAGAAGCATCAACAAAAACCCTCCCTTAATTATGGTGAAGCATGAACATATGAGGAACTGGATTGAAAAGGGATTCTAGAAATTAGGGAGAACGATTCATTGCTACAAGTGAATGTGTTCAAGAGTAAACATAGGAGAAAATGCATAAGAAAGTGGAAGGAATTAATTAAGTTAGTTATAGGCTTGAGGATATGAGTTTGGAGGATGTAAATAACATGATTGATAATAATGGGTATTTTGAGGGAAAACGGGTGTTAGAAGGATACAAGAGAAGGTGGATAAAGGATTCATGGGTAGGGTTTTATGCTATATGCCAATTTTTTATATTTTTATCATAGGAAGGATAGGCTTTGAAGTCCACTTCACAGAGGATGTGGAGAATTTATTAACATAGAATTGGTATTGGGGACCTCTTTTAGACATTAAAATATGGCAACCTACTTTTGATCCTGGAAGGGAAATATTGTATATGTGGCCTCCATGGGTAAAGATTCCTAGTTTACCAATAGATCTATGGAACAATGAGATGTTGAAGGTGCTAGGGAATGGAATTGGGAAAATCATAGGCTCAAATTTATATACCAAAATTGAAAAAAGGGTTATAAAAATATACATGTGAGAGGCTATTCCAAATGAATTGTAAATTTCATGGGGTAATTGGAAATTTACACAAGTCCTCAACCACTAGAAAAATTTGTTACACTGTATTGTCACGTGATAGGGTATGTATGGTAGGAATTCCATAAGTCAATTAGAAAATGAAAATGAAAGGAACAAAAATCAAATCTTCTAAAAATAGTGAGGAAAAGGGGAGGGGGGGACTTTATTAGTTTTGAAGAAACGAAAGGTAATTTAAGTGTCCTTATCAAAAAATAAATGGAGGGTAAGGATTACAAAATAAATGGAGGGTAAGGGTTATCCAAACGTTCCTCAAGTAATGTATTATTGTGGAGGGAGCTCAATGAGAAGGGTTAACCAACCCTTCCTTGAGGATAGTATATGTGTCAAGGTTTATCTAGTGGAAGGGTCGACCACATATTCTTCGATGATGGTATTCATTCCATTGAGTATCTCGTAGAAGGAGCGATTGACCATTCCTCAAGCAATTTCTTTGCTTAAGGGGGATCCCACGGAAGCGTTGACCAAAATTTTCGCTATGCTAGTATTCTCGTCAAGGAGGACCATGAAGAAGGGTCAATTGACCCTTTTTCAAGGATGTTATTTTTGTCACAGTGTTCCAATGGAAGAGTAGGTCAACCCTCATTCAAGCATAGTTTTCGAATAAGGGGGATCATGTGGAAGGGTTGATTGGCCCTTTCTCTAGCATAATATTCTCATGGAGGGGGGGCATGGAGAAGCATCAACAAAACCCTCCCTTAATTATGGTGAAGCATGAACATATGAGGAACTAGATTGAAAAGGGATTCTAGAAATTAGGGAGAACGATTCATTGCTACAAGTGAATGGGTTCAAGAATAAACATAGGAGAAAATGCATAAGAAAGTGGAAGGAATTAATTAAGTTAGTTATAGGATTGAGGATATGGGTTTGGAGGATGTAAATAACATGACTGATAATAATGTGTATTTTGAGGGAAAATGGGTGTTAGAAGGATACAAGAGAAGGTGGATAAAGGATTCATGGGTAGGGTTTTATGCTATATGCCAAATTTTTATATTTTTATCATAGGAAGGATAGGCTTTGAAGTCCACTTCACAGAGGATGTGGAGAATTTATTAACATAGAATTGGTATTGGGGACCTCTTTTAGACATTAAAATATGGCAACCTACTTTTGATCCTAGAAGGGAAATATTGTATATGTGGCCTCCATGGGTAAAGATTCCTAGTTTACTAACAGATCTATGGAACAATGAGATGTTGAAGGTGCTAGGGAATGGAATTGGGAAAATCATAGGCTCAAATTTATATACCAAAATTGAAAAAAGGGTTATAAAAATATACATGTGAGAGGCTATTCCAAATGAATTGTAAATTTCACGAGGTAATTGGAAATTTACACAAGTCCTCAACCACTGGAAAAATTTGTTACACTGTATTGTCACGTGATAGGGTATGTATGGTAGGAATTCCATAAGTCAATTAGAAAATGAAAATGAAAGGAACAAAAATCAAATCTTCTAAAAATAGTGAGGAAAAGGGGAGTGGGGGACTCCATTAGGTTTGAAGAAATGAAAGGTAATTTAAGTGTCCTTATCAAAAAATAAATGGAGGGTAAGGATTACAAAATAGATGGCGATAAAGCAGGAAAGGAGTTGAAGAAACTTATAAGTGAGGAAATTATTAGAGGCATTGAAGTAGAACCATAGAAGGAGAACATGGAAATCATGATAATAGTTCATTATGAAACATTGGAAAAAGGAAAGGATTAAATTTCTCTTAATTATTCCTCTGAAATATGTCTCATTTAGAAGAATGTTGTGTAAAAGAAGGTGATAGCTTCAATACTACCTTGGAAATGGATTTGGAAATATCAGATAATATAAATAACCTAGTAGGCATCTTTAAGTATTAGGAAACCTTGTAAAGAATCTTGGTAAAGGGAATACAAGGGTTCAAATGATAATAGATAGGTCCCTAGAGACCAAATTGAATAGACTAAGCATATTATAGTTGTCTATACATAGAAGGAAGCGGTGAGCTTAAATACCTACCTGGACCTAGAAAGGAGAATCCCCAAAAAATCAAAGGACAGATAGAATGTGGTATGTCCACTGTCCTAGAATAAACTCGAATAATAGGTTTAAAATCCTATTTTTCATTATCCATAAAGAAATCAAAGAACTATATTAAAGAAAGAAAATGGATCACCATCAAAGGGGCTGTTAGGCTAAGGAGTGGCTCCAAGAAGATGATCCCATGAAAATTATGTCTCTAAATATGAAAGGGGTAGTGGGAGCCCATAAGAAGCTAGCTTGATAAGCTGTTGTTCCTTTTATAAACCAAATGTGATATGACTAGAAGAAACTAGGTGTGAGAGGACTAAATTAGTTTCCATTATGTCCTCGATCCTATAAGAATGGTATTCTAATTCAATTGATTAAGAGGGAAGGTCAGGGGGATTAAAAATGGGGTGAAAAGATATAATGGAACTCACTAATATGACATTTTTACTTGAATATATCCAAACTAACATAAGGTCAAAGGAACTTGGGAAATTATTCCCAATGATTAACATATATGGTCCATATGGAGACAAAAAATGTCTTCTCAATCAATTTTAAAATGATGGACATGGTAAAAAAATATAAAGTTATTTTAGGAAGAGACTTAAATTTGATAATGAAAACTAGGGAAATATGGGGCGAAGGAGTTATACATGACCATCAAGTTCATTTTCTTATCCATTTGTTTAAGGACTTAGCTCTATGTGATGTGGAACCTAGACAGATTTATCTAACTTGGAGAAACATGAGAAGGGGAATGATTAGTGTGTTACAACTAGATAGTTTTTAGGCACCTAAGAAGGATTTGGAGGAAGCAAGAGAAACAAAGTGTTTGGTGGGAGGAGGGGGCTTATACCATTTACTCATCTTAAATTGAAAAGGATTATTAAAAACCTTATGGTCCTTTTAAATTCAAACAATCCTTACTTGGAGAAGAGGGATTTATATTTATGTTTATTCAGAACTGGAGGAAATTTCATCAAAATAAAGGTGAATCTACTATGTTGTAGCATTCATAAAATTTGAAGTAAGTAAAATGTATAGTGATAGAGTGGTCAAGAAAAAAATCCCAGCTACACAAAAAAAAAAGAAATTGGTTGAGATAAGGAAACAAATAAAATTTTTGTATGATATGATAAGGAAGGGGTATTTATAGAAGAAGAAAAGATAAATCTAAAAATGTTAGAGGGCATACGAATAAAATCGCTATATGAAGAAGACACTTGATGGAGGTTAAAAATTAGGGTTGTTCGGTAAGCTAAAGGCGATAAAGATATATAAACAACAAACCCAAGGATATGCAGAGCATAGAAAGAAAATCAACTCAATATGGGAGATGGAAACAAGTGATTGCTAAAAGATTAGGTCATTCAAGGATATTGCAGAGGAAGGAGCAAATCATTATACAACTACGTATCATGAATCACCAAGTTTTATACAAGCAAGATCACAAAGGTGGAATCCTATTTTACTATGTTAATAAATGATCAAGGGGGACCTCGGTGGTCACCCACCTAGTCCAGTGGGCCAAAACATAGTTTTCCGTCTTGATAGTTTTTTACATTTTTTTGGGTCCTCAATTTCCGGGGACATTTTGAGGCCTTAAATGAAATTTGTTTTGGCATGATAGTTCCCATCAAGTTTCCAAAGGAATATGATCGGATGTTTGGAATGTTTACTTCTTTGCTTGACCTTTCCATCCAGATACCAAGCTCCTAATATAGAGATCAAATGCACAAAATATGCCCCTAGGAAGTCAACATATCAACTAACCACAACAAGGCCCGAAAAATACTATTTTAAATATGAATAATTTACACCAAACTACTATTAGGTTGACCAAACGTTGCAGAAATGGCACAAAATTCTTGCGGGGGGTTCCAGAGATTCCGATTTCGCCAAAAGCAGCAGGACGACCTTGCAACCATCTTGATGGAAAGAAAAAATTTGATGACATATTAAAATAAAATAGTGATGGAGTTCATTGTTGTTATACATACTTCCTTCCTATTTTTGTATTTTTCATGGAGTCACAGTCACAAGATTTGCCAACTTGGCTTGAAATAAGTTAAATTTTTAAATAATAATAATATAACACATGAAATTGATGTATGAGCCCATGGATTTAGGGTCGTATTTTCACTTTGAAGTATTATGATTGGTTGAACCCATCAGACTTTAAAGGAAATAAAAATAATTGTATATTTAAGCTAATATATTTTTAAAAATCACTGTATATTTAAGGTAATATAATGGAGTACAATTGGTTGAGCCCTTCAATGTCGATAGGCCATACTAATTATTCATTTCGTTTAAAAAAATTGAGAATACATATAAGAAACTACAAGAGTATAATGGGAATAATTCCTTATGCAAAGTACTTTCGTGGAGGGATACACAGAGAAGGGTTAAGGGTTAGACAACCTCCTATACAAGATGGTAGGGGGTATCTAGTGAAATAATCAATTTGCCTTTTCTCAAAAAAAATTCAAATAATGGGGATTCCAAAGAAAGGTCAATTAACTCTTCCCTTAGCATATTATTATCATGGAGGGGGAGCACAAAGAAGAATTAATCAACCCTTCCTTAAGTATGGTATTACCCTGGAAGGGGAGCAAGGAGAAGGGTTGGTCAACAATTCAGTAATGATGGTGTTGGAGTCATGGGTTATGTAGTGGAAGGGTTGATTGAAAATTCCTTGTGGATGGTATTGAAGCCATGGCGTATCACATGGAAGGGTCATTTGACCATTACTCAAGAAATATTTTGGCTTAAATGGGATCTCGAAGAAGGGTTAGCCAAATGTTCCTCAAGTAATGTATTATTATGGAGGGAGCTCAATGAGAAGGGTTAATCAACCCTTCCCTGAAGATGGTATATATGTCAAGGTTTACCTAGTGGAAGTGTCAACCAAATATTATTTGATGATGGTAATCATGCCATTGAGTATTCAGTAGAAGGAGCGATTGACCCTTCCTCAAGCAAAGTTTTTGATTAAGGGGGATCCCACGGAAGCGTTGACCAAAAGTTTTGCTATCATAGTATTCTCATCAAAGGGGACCACAAAGAAGGGTCAATTGACCATTTTTCATGGATGTTATTTTTGTCACAATGTTCCAATGGAAGAGTAGGTCAACCCTCATTCAAGAATAGTTTTCTCATAAGGGGGATCATGTGGAAGGGTTGATTGGCCCTTTCTCTAGCATAATATTCTCACGGAGGGGGAGCATGCAGGAGCATAAAAAAAAACCCTCCCTTAATTATGGTGAAGGATGAACATAGGAGGAAATTGATTGAAAAGGGATTCTAGAAATTAGGGAGAATGAGTCATTTCTACAAGTGAATGGGTTCAGGAGTAAACATAGGAGAAAATTCATAAGAAAGTGGAAGGAATTAATTAAGTTAGTTATAGGCTTGAGGATATGGGTTTGGACAATGTAAATAATATGACTGATAAGAATGGGTATTTTGAGGGAAAATGGGTGTTAGAAGGATACAAGAGAAGGTGGATAAAGGATTCATGACAAGGGTTTTATGCTATATGCCAAATTTTTATATTTTTATCATAGGATGGATAGGCTTTGAAGTCCACTTCACAGAGGATGTGGATAATTTATTAACGTAGAATTGGTATTGGGGACCTCTTTTAGACATTAAAACATGGCAACCTACTTTTGATCCTGGAAGGGAAATATTGTATATGTGGCCTCCATGGGTAAAGCTTCCTAGTTGAGAAATAGAGCTATGGAACAATGAGGTGTTGAAGGTGCTAGGGAATGTAATTGGGAAAATCATAGGCTTGAATTTATATACCAAAATTGACAACAGGGTTATAAAAATATACATGTGAGAGGGTCTTCCAAATGAATTGTAAATTTCATGAGGTAATTGGAAATTTACACAAGTCCTCAACCATTGGAAAACTTTGTTACACTGTATTTTCATGTGATAGGGTATGTATGGTAGGAATTCCATAAGTCGATTAGAAAATTAAAATGAAAGGAACAAAAATCAAATCTTCTAAAAATAGTGAGGAAAAGGGGAGGGGGGGGATCCATTAGGTTTGAAGCAATGAAAGATAATTCAAGTGTCCTTATTGAAAAATAAATGGAGGATAAGGATTAAAAAATAGAGGGATATAAAGTAGGAAAGGAGTTGAAGAAACTTAGAAGTGAGGAACTTATTAGAGACATAGAAGTAGAACCATAGAAGGAGAACATGGAACCCGTGATAATAATTGATTATGAAAAATTGGAAAAGTTAAGGATTCAATTTCTCTTATTTATACCTTTAGAATATTTCTCATTTAGAATATTGTTGTTTAAAAGAAGGTGATAGCTTCAATACTAACTTGGAAAGGGATTTGGAAATATTTGATTATATAAATAACCTAGTAGCATTTTTAAGTATTAGGAAAACATGTAAAGGATCTTGGTAAAGGGAATACAAGGGTTCAAATGATAATAGATAGGTCCCTAGAGACCAAATTTAATAGCCTAAGAATATTATAGTTGTATATACATAGAAGGAAGCGATGAGCTTACATACATACCCGGACCTCGAAAGGAGAATCCCCAAAAAATCAAAGAATGGATAGAAGGTGGTATGCCCATTGTCCTAGAATAAACTCCAATAATAGGTTGAAAATATTATTTTTCATTATCCATAAATAAATCAAAGAACGATATTAAAGAAAGAAAATGGATGACCATCGAAGAGGATGTTAGACCAAGGAGTGGCTCCAAGAAGATGATCCCATGAAAATTGTGTCTCTAAATATGATAGGGGTAGTGGGAACCCATAAGAATCTAGCTTGATAAGGTGTTGTGCCTTTTATAAACCAAATGTGATATGCTTGGAAGAAATTATGTGTGAGAGGACTAAAGTAGTTTCTATTATGTCCTCGATCCTATAAGAATGGTGTTCTAATTCAATTGATTAAGAGGGAATGTTAGGGGGAATCAAAATGGGGTGAAAACATATTATGGAACTCACTACTATGACATTTTTACTTCCATATATCCAAACTAATATAAGGTCAAAGGAACTGGGGAAATTATTTCCAATCATTAACATATATGGTCCATATGGAGACAAAAAAAGTCTTCTCGAACAATTTTAAGATAATGGACATGGTAAAAAAATACAATGTTATTTTAGGAAGAGGCTTAAATTTGATAATGAAAACTAGGGAAATATGGGGAGAAGGATTTATACATGACCATCAAGTTCATTTATTTATCCATTTGTTTAAGGATTTAGTTTTTATGTGATGTTGAACCTAGAGAGTTTATTCTAACTTGGAGAAACATGAGAAGGGGAAGGATTAGTGTGTTACAACTAGATAGTTTTTAGGCACCTAAGAAGGATTTGGAGGAAGTAAACAAAACAAAGTGTTTGGTAGGAGGAGATTCCTTATACCATTTACTCATCTTGCTCCAAATTGAAAAGGATGATAAAAAAACTCATGGTCCTTTTAAATTCAAACAATCCTTACTTGGAGAAGAGGGATTTATATTTATGTTTGTTCAGAACTGGAGGAAATTTCATCCCAATAAAGGTGAATCTAATATGTTTGTAGCAATCATAAAATTTGAAGTAAGTAAAATTTATAGTGATAGAGTGGTCAAGAAAAAAATACCAACTACACAAAAAAATAAATTGGTTGAGATAAGGAAACAAATTAAGTTTTTGTATGATATGATAAGGAAGGGGTATTTATAGAAGACGAAAAGATAAATCTAAAAAGGTTAGAGGGGATAAAAAAAATTCCTAGATGAAGAAGACACTTGATGGAGGTTAAAAATTAGTGTTTTTCGATAAGGGAAAGGCGATAAATATATATAAACAAAAAACTCAAGGATATTCAAAGCATAGAAAGGACACCAATTCAATATGGGAGATGACAACAAGTGTTTGCTAAAGGATCAGGTCATTCGAGGAGATGGCAGAGGAAAGAGTAAATCATTCTACAACGACGTATCATGAATCACCAAGTTTTATACAAGCAAGATCATAAAGGTGGAATCCATTTTTATTATGTTAATAAATGATCCAGGAGGACCTCGGTGGTCACCCACCTAGTCCAGTGGGTCAAAACATAGTTTTCCATCTTGATAGTTCTTTACATTTTTTTGGGGTCCTAAACTTCCAAGGATGTTTTGAGGCATTAAATGAATTTTTTTTTGGCATGATAGTTCCCACCAGATTTCCAAAGGAATATGATCGGATGTTTGGAATGTTTACATATCATCTTGACCTTTCCATCCAGATACCAAGCTCCCAATATAGAGATCAAATGCACAAAATATGCCCCTAGGAAGTCAGCATATCAACTAACCACAATAGGGCCCAAAACCCTTGTGGTGTTTCATCTTATGGGGTTAGGGTTTTTGTCCTGAGAACTACTATTTCAAAATTGAGGAATTTACACCAAACTACTATTTGAAAACTACTATTAGGTTGACCAAATGTTGCAAAAATGGCGCAAAATTCTTGCAGAGGGTTCCAGAGCTTCCAATTTCGCCAAAAGCAGTAGGACAAACTTGCAACCGTATGGAGGGAAAGAAAAAATTTGATGACATATTAAAATAAAATAGCGATGGAGTTAATTGTTGTTATACGTACTTCCTTCCTATTTTAGTATTTTTCAAGGAGTCACGGCAAGAATATTTGTAGGCTTGGATTGAAATAAGTTAAATTTTTAAATAATAATAATGTAACACATGAAATTGATGTATGAGCCCATGGATTTAGGGTCGTATTTTCACTTTGAAGGATTATGATTGGTTGAACCCATAAGACTTTAAAGGCAATAAAAACAATTGTATATATAAGCTAATATATTTTTAAAAATCACTGTATATTTAAGGTAATATAATGGAGTACAATTGGTTGAGCCCTTCAATGTCGATAGGCCATGGTAATTATTCGTTTCTTTTAAAAAAAATAAGAACACATACAAGACACTACAAGAGTATAATGGGAACAATTACTTATGCAAAGTATTTTCGTGGAGGGATACACAGAGAAGGGTTAAGGGTTAGACAACCTCCTATAAAGGATGGTAGGGGGTATATAGTAAAAGAATTGATTTGCCTTTTCTCAAACAAAATTTTCAAATAATGGGGATTCCTAAGGAAGGTCAATTAACCCTTCCCTTAGCATATTATTATCATGGAGGGGGAGCACAAAGAACCATTAATCAACCCTTCCTCAAGTATCGTATTACCTTGGAAGGGGAGAAAGGAGAAGGGTTGGTCGACCATTCATTAAGGATGGTGTTGGAGTCATGGTTTATGTAGTGGACAGGTTGATTGACCCTTCTTTGAGGATGATATTGAAGCCATGGGGTATCACATGGAAGGGTCATTTGACCATTCCTTAAGCAATATTTTGGCATAAATGGGATCACGAAGAAGGGTTATCCAAACGTTCCTCAAGTAATGTATTATTGTGGAGGGATCTCAATGAGAAGGGTTAATCAACCCTTCCTTGAAGATGGTATATGTGTTAAGGTTTATCTAGTGGAAGGGTTGACCACATATTCTTCGATGATGGTATTCATTCCATTGAGTATCCAGTAGAAGGAGTGATTGACCATTCTTGAAGCAATTTTTTTTCTTAAGGGGGATCCCATGGAAGCGTTGACCAAAATTTTCGCTATGATAGTATTCTCATCAAAGAGGACCATGAAGAAGGGTCAATTGACCCTTTTTCAAGGATGTTATTTTTGTCACAGTGTTCCAATGGAAGATTAGTTCAACCCTTATTCAAGCATAGTTTTCGAATAAGGGGGATCATGTGGAAGGGTTGATTGGCCCTTTCTCTAGCATAACATTCTCATGGAGGGGGAGCATGGAGAAGCATCAACAAAAACCCTCCCTTAATTATGGTGAAGCATGAACATATGAGGAGCTGGATTGAAAAGGGATTTTAGAAATTAGGGAGAATGAGTCATTGCTACAAGTGAATGGGTTCAAGAGTAAACATAGGAGAAAATGCATAAGAAAGTGGAAGGAATTAATTAAGTTAGATATAGGCTTGAGGATATGGGTTTGGAGGATGTAAATAATATGACTGATAAGAATGGGTATTTTAAGGGAAAACAGGTGTTAGAAGGATACAAGAGAAGGTGGATAAAGGATTCATTGCCAAGGTTTATGCTATATGCCAAATTTTCATATTTTTATCATAGGATGGATAGGCTTTGAAGTCCACTTCACAGAGGATGCAGAGAACGTATTAACATAGAATTGGTATTGGGGACCCCTTTTAGACATTACAATATGGCAACCTACTTTTGATCCTGGAAGGGAAATATTGTATAGGTGGCCTCCATGGGTAAAGCTTCCTAGTTTACCAATAGAGCTATGGAACAATGAGGTGTTGAAGGTGCTAGGGAATGGAATTGGGAAAATCATAGGCTCGAATTTATATACCAAAATTGACAAAAGTGTTATAAAAATATACATGTGAGAGGGTATTCCAAATGAATTGTAAATTTCACAAGGCAATTGGAAATTTACACATGTACTGAACCATTGGAAAACTTTGTTACACTGCATTGTCACGTGATAGGGTATGTATTGTAGGAATTCCGTAAGTCGATTAGAAAATGAAAATGAAAGGAACAAAAATCAAATCTTCTAAAAATAGTGAGGAAAAGGGGAGAGGGGGGTCCATTAGGTTTGAAGCAATGAAATCTAATTCAAGTGTCCTTATTGAAAAATAAATGGACGGTAAGGATTACAAAATAGATGGAGATAAAGCAAGAAAGGAGTTTAAGAAACTTAGAAGTGAGGAAATTATTAGAGATATTTAAGTAGAACCATAGAAGGAGAACATGGAAACCGTGATAATAATTGATTATGAAACATTGGGAAAGGTAAGGATTAATTTTCTCTTATTTATTCCTTTGGAATATGTCTCGTTTAGAAGAATGTTGTTTAAAAGAAGGTGATAGCTTCAATACTACCTTGGAAATGGATTTGGAAATATTAGATTATATAAATAACCTAGTAGGAATTTTTAAGTATTAGGAAACCTTGTAAAGGATCTTGGTAAAGGGAATACAGGGGTTAAAATGATAATAGATAGGTCCCTAGAGACCAAATTGAATATCCTAATAATATTATAGTTGTCTATACATAGAAGGAAGCAGTGAGCTTAAATACATACCCGGACCTAGAAAGGAGAATCCCCAAAAAATCAAAGGATGGATAGAAGGTGGTATGTCCATTGCCCTATAATAAACTCCAATAATAGGTTGAAACTCCTATTTTTCATTATCCATAAAGAAATCAAATAACGATATTAAAGAAAGAAAATGTATGACCATCAAAGGGGCCATTCGGCCAAGGAGTGGCTCCAAGAAGATGATCCCATGAAAATTATGTCTCTAAATATGATAGGGGTAGTGGGAATCCATAAGAAGCTAGCTTGATAAGCTGTTGTTCCTTTTATAAACCAAATGTGATATGCTTGGAAGAAACTATGTGTGAGAGGACTAAAGTAGTTTCCATTATGTCCTCGATCCTATAAGAATAGTGTTCTAATTCAATTGATTAAGAGGGAAGGTCAGGGGGAATCAAAATGGGGTGAAAAGATATAATGGAACTCACTAGTATGAAATTTTTACTTGCATATATCCAAACTAATATAAGGTCAAAGGAATTGGGGAAATTATTCCCAATCATTAACATATATGGTCCATATGGAGACAAAAAAAGTCTTCTCGAACAATTTTAAAATGATGGACATGGTAAAAAAATATAATGTTATTTTAGGAAGAGACTTAAATTTGATAATGAAAACTAGGGAAATATCGGGCGAAGGAGTTGTACATGACCATCAAGTTCATTTCTTTATCCATTTGTTTAAGGATTTAGTTTTATGTGATGTGCAACCTAACTTGGAGAAACATGAGAAGGGGAAGGATTAGTGTGTTACAACTAGATAGTTTTTAGGCACCTAAGAAGGATTTGGAGGAAGAAAACAAAACAAATTGTTTGGTAGGAGGAGGGCCTTATACCATTTACTCATATTTCTCCAAATTGAAAAGGACGATAAAAAACCTCATGGTCCTTTTAAATTCAAACAATCCTTACTTGGAGAAGAGGGATTTATATTTATGTTTATTCAGAACTGGAGGAAATTTCATCCCAATAAATGTGAATCTACTATGTTGTAGCATTCATAAAATTTGAAGTAAGTAAAATGTATAGTGATAGAGTGGTCAAGAAAAAAATCCCAACTACACAAAAAAAATTAATTGGTTGAGATAAGGAAACAAATTAAGTTTTTGTATGATATGATAAGGAAGGGGTATTCAATAGAGAAGAAAAGATAAATGTAAAAATGTTAGAGCGCACAAGAAAAAAATTCCTAGATGAAGAAGACACTTGATGGAGGTTAAAAATTAGGGTTGTTCGGTAAGATAAAGGCGATAAAGATATATAAACAACAAACCCAAGGATATGCAAAGAATAGAAAGAACATCAATTCAATATGGGAGATGACAACAAGTGATTGCTAAAAGATTAGGTCATTCGAGGAGATTGCAGAGGAAGGAGTTAATCATTCTACAACTACGTATCATGAATCACCAATTTTTATACAACCAAGATCATAAAGGTGGAATCCATTTTTACTATGTTAATAAATGATCCAGGGGGATGTCGGTGGTCACCCACATAGTCCAGTGGGTCAAAACATAGTTTTCCATCTTGATAGTTTTTAACATTTATTTTGGGTCCTGAACTTCTGGTGACATTTTGAGACCTTAAATGAAATTTGTTTTGGCATGATCGTTCCCATCATATTTCCAAAACAATATGATTGGATGTTTGGAATTTTTACTTCTCATCTTGACCTTTCCATCCAGATACGAAGCTCCCAATATAGAGATCAGATGCACAAAATATGCCCCTAGGAAGTCGGCACATCAACTAACGACAATAGGGCCCGAAAACATTGTGGTGTTTCATCTTATGGGGTTAGGATTTTTGGCCCGAAAACTACTATTTGAAAAATGAGGAATTTACACCAAACTACTATTTGAAAACTACTATGAGGTTGACCAAACATTGCAGAAATGGTGCAAAATTCTTGTGGAGGGTTCCAGAGCTTCTGATTTCGCCAAAAGCAGCAGGAAAACCTTGCAACCGTCTGGAGGGAAAGAAAAACTTTGATGACATATTAAAATAAAATAGTGAGGGAGTTAATTGTTGTTATACGTACTTCCTTCCTATTTTTGTATTTTTCACGGAGTCACGGTGGCAAGATTTGTCGGCTTGGCTTGAAATTAGTTAAATTTTTAAATAATAATAATATAACACATGAAATTGATGTATGAGCCCACGGATTTAGGGTCGTATTTTCAATTTGAAGGATTATTATTGGTTGACCCATCAGAATTCAAAGGAAATAAAAACCACAGTATATTTAAGCTAATATATTTTTAAAAATCATTGTATATTTAAGGTAATGTAATAGAGTACAATTGGTTGAGCCCTTCAATGTCGAGAGGCCAAAGTAATTATTCATTTCATTTAAAAAAAATAAGAATACATACAAGACACTACAAGAGTATAATGGGAACAATTCCTTATGCAAAGTATTTTCATTGAGGGATACACAGAGAAGGGTTAAGGGTTAGACAACCTCCTATAAAGGATGGTAGGGGCTATCTAGTGAAATAATCAATTTTCCTTTTCTCAAACAAAGTTTTCAAACAATGGGGATTCCCAAGAAAGGTCAATTAACCCTTCCCTTAGCATAGTATGATCATGGAGGGGGAGCACAAAGAAGCATTAATCAACCCTTCCTCAAGTATGGTATTACTTTGGAAGGGGAGCAAGGTGAAGGGTTGGTTGACCATTCATTAAGGATGGTGTTGGAGTCATGGGTTATGTAGTGGAAGGGTTTATTTACCCTTCCTTAAGGATGGTTTTGAAGCCATGGGTAATCACATGGAAGGGTCATTTGACCATTCCTCAAGCAATATTTTGATGTAAATGGGATCTCAAAGAATGGTTAGCCAAACTTTCCTCAAGTAATGTATTATTGTGGAGGGAGCTCAATGAGAAGGATTAATCAACCCTTCCTTGAATATGGTATATGTGTCAAGGTTTATCTAGTGGAAGGGTTGACCAAATATTCTTCTATGATGGTATTCATGCAATTGAGTATCCGGTAGAAGGAGCGATTGATCCTTCCTTAAGAAAAGTTTTTGCTTAAGGGGGATCCCACGGAAGCATTGACCAAAATTTTCTGCTATCATAGTATTCTCATCAAGTGGGACCATGAAGAAGGGTCAATTGACCCTTTTTCAAGATGTTATTTTTGTCATAGTTTTCCAATGGAAGATTAAGTCAAGCCTCATTCAAGCATAGTTTTCACATAAGGGGGATCATGTGGAAGGGTTGATTGGCCCTTTCTCTAGCATAATATTCTCATGGAGGGGGAGCATGGAGAAGCATCAACAAAAACCCTCCCTTAATTATGGTGACGCATGAACATAGGAGGAAATGGATTCTAGAAATTAGGGAGAATGAGTAATTGCTATAAGTGAATGGGTTCAAGAGTAAACATAGAAGAAAATGCACAAGAAAGTGGAAGGAATTAATTAAGTTAGTTATAGGCTTGAGGATATGGGTTTGGAGGATGTAAATAATATGACTGATAAGAATGGGTATTTTGAGGGAAAACGGGTGTTAGAAGGATACAAGAGAAGGTGGATAAAGGATTCATGGCTAGGGTTTTATGCTATATGCCAAATTTTCATATTTTTATCATAGGATGGATAGGATTTGAAGTCCACTTCACAGAGGATGTGGAGAATTTATTAATGTATAATTGGTATTGGGGACCTCTTTTAGACATTAAAATATGGCAACCTACTTTTGATCCTGGAATTGAAATATTGTATATGTGGCATCCATGGCTAAAGATTCCTAGTTTACCAATAGAGCTATGGAACAATGAGGTGTTGAAGGTGCTAGGGAATGGAATTGGGAAAATCATAGGCTCGAATTTATATACCAAAATTGACAAAAGGGTTATAAAAATATGCATGTGAGAGGCTATTCCAAATGAATTGTAAATTTCACGTGGTAATTGGAAATTTACACAAGTCCTCAACCATTGGAAAAATTTGTTACACTGTATTGTCACATGATAGAGTATGTATGGTAGGAATTCCATAAGTCGATTAGAAAATGAAAATGAAAGGAACAAAAATCAAATCTTCTAAAAATAGTGAGGAAAAGGGGAGGGGGGGGACTCCATTAGGTTTGAAGCAATGAAATCTAATTCAAGTGTGCTTATTGAAAAATAAATGGAGGGTAAGGATTACAAAATAGATGGAGATAAAGTAGGAAAGGAGTTGAAGAAAATTAGAAGTGAAGAAATTATTAGAGACATTGAAGTAGAACCATAGAAGGAGAACATGGAAACTGTGATAATAATTAATTATGGAACATTGGGAAAGGTAAGGATTCAATTTCTCTTATCTATTCCTTCGGAATATGTCTCATTTAGAAGAATATTTTTAAAATAAGGTGATAGCTTCAATACTGCGTTGGAAAGGGATTTGAAAATATTAGATTATATAAATAACCTAGTAGTCATTTTTAAGTATTAGGAAACCTTGTAAAGGATCTTGGTAAAGGGAATACATTGGTTCAGATGATAATAGATAGGTCCCTAGAGACCAAATTGAGTATCCTAAGAATATTATAGTTGTCTATACATAGAAGGAAGAAGTGAGCTTAAATACATACCCGGACCTAGAAAGGAGAATCCCCAAGAAACAAAGGATGGATAGAAGGTGGTATGTCCATTGTCCTAGAATAAACTCCAATAATAGGTTGAAAATCCTATTTTTCATTATCCATAAAGAAATCAAAGAACGATATTAAAGAAATAAAATTGATGACCATAAAAGGGGCCCTTAGGCCAAGGAGTGGCTCCAAGAAGATGATCCCATGAAAATTATGTCTCTAAATATGATAGGGGTAGTGGGTGCCCATAAGTATTAGGATTATTAATCCTCCCTTGTCCATGTTTGTCATATGTCTAAATCAGGAGTCATGTCTAAATTGAAAGTCCATCCAGTCTATTTTTAGTCACTAGCACCATTGGGTCCACTTGGCCTAATTGGGTCACATGTTTCAGTTACTAAAGTGTGGGGAACACTAATTGAAGCCTACTTCCACTGATTGCACTTGCATGCATTAGTTTAGGAGCCTCCTAGACCAATACCTGCAATTTAGGAGCCACTAGGAGTGTCAATACCAATGAAGGTCAGTTGAGTTGAGTTGGTGACTATTCAAGCTAAGTTAGGAGTCAATTACATTTAGTTCTAGTCCTCTACATTCAGTTAGTGCTAGGTTTGCATGGATGCATGTAGGATATGGGAATTTCTCTCCTACCTCATCCAGTTAGCCTCAGTAAACATTGAATTAGACACTTGATTTGTGTTTTAGAACTCTGATGAACTCCGGTGATGATTTAGACAAGGTCAGTTAACCATTGAGTCCTTCGATAATGATTTAGACAAGGTATTAGTTACTTACAGTCAAGTAGAGTGTAATCAATTCAAATTTCCTCATGTGGATTCAAATTGCTTGTGGCTATTTATCCATTTTACTTCATTGTAATTATTATCTAATTGCTTTTTTGATTAATGAAAGCATTCACAATTGCAATCCATTTTTGCACTGTGTCATTCTTCAATTGCTAAGTAAATTGTGTGATCTATTTTGTGAGTTGTGTGTTTGTCCACAGATCTATGTGCTCAATTTATATGGTATCGGAGCCTTAGCGGACAAGGCACCTCTCCTCCTTAGATCTCCAACTGGATCATTTTTTTGAGCAAAATTGCTCCTTCCAGTACTGCACCAGAAGCGGAGAATTTGCCACTTAATATCCCAAGTTAGGAAATTGTTGATCGATCTTGATTGATCTTTGTATGTTTGATTGTGTGACAGGTTATCATCTCTTCTCATAACATTCGCTACAAGCAGCCTTTTCTTCTCACTGCATTCGCTACAACACCTCATTCCTCCTTATTTCATTCAAAATGGCTCATTTAGTAGATCCTCTCACTCCCTTCAACTATCACTAGTGGAAGGAAGACATGGAGGTACTGCTCCGCACCAAGAAGCTCTTCAGACTCACAGAAGAAACAGAGGCAGTGCCAATTCTGAATCATTACAAAGAAAAGTATTTGAACAAGGTTGATGAAGCTCATGGATACTTTTTCTCCTTAGTATCTCAAGATATTTGATTCCACATCCAAGGATTGAATACTCCCAGGGATATTTGGGACAAGCTTGCTTCCTTGTTTGATAAGCAGGATGAGATGAGTTTCCATCAACTAGAAAATGAACTAATCTCTCTTAATCCATCCAACTTTGAATCACTGAATGAAATTTTCACAAAAATCAAGAACCTGATATACCAGTTGAAGCAATGCAAGGTGGAGAAGGAGGATGATCAACACATTCTTGCCATTCTCTCAAAAATCAGTGCAGACTACTCAATCTTT
Source organism: Pseudotsuga menziesii (assembly GCA_001517045.1). Classification (NCBI taxonomy): domain Eukaryota; kingdom Viridiplantae; phylum Streptophyta; class Pinopsida; order Pinales; family Pinaceae; genus Pseudotsuga; species Pseudotsuga menziesii. Next base: position 450,413 of record LPNX010028338.1, read on the forward strand.
GTGTCAACTTTTTAATCAGTGAGGATCACTACTCCAAATTGGCATATGCCCACTCTTGATGCTTTCATTGCATCTCTCACTTATGAGCATGACAAGTTGATCCAAATGGGGATCAGTCGATCTTCCAGAGATCAAGCACTAGTTGTAGGAGGACCTAAGGGAGCAAATGATAAAGGAAAGCAAAGAGATAAGTCTCCTGTGAAGAAAGAGTAGTCAAATGAGCCTTCAGGTTCGAAGAGAAGAAAGAAGAATGGCAAAGGCAAGTTCCTCTTCTCTTACCATGGAAGGGGCTTTCATTAAGAAATCTCCTGTATGAGAAGATAACTTGATGAAATGGCTCTTCTTTTGAAGAAACATAACATTTCTGCACCTGCTAGTGCAGGGAAGGATGAATCTGAAGAAGAAGATGAAGAATACCAAAGGAAAGGCCATGCACTAAAGGATTGCTACTCATCAACACATATCTTCCTCATTGATTCTGGAGCTTCCAATAATATGGATGCATCTAAAGAATCATTCTCTTCTTTTCATTCCTTTGATGGTCATAGTATTCAGATGGGAAATAATAGTAAAGTCCAAACAAAAGGGAAGGGATCTATCAAGCTTGAACATGGAAGATTCAAAGATGTGTTATTTTTCCCTCCCTAGATTCAAACCTATTATCTGTCTACTAGATGACCCATACTGGCTCTCCAAAGCTAGTGATGTTTTGTCCTGGCTCAGTAGAGATCACAGATATCTCTACTGGGAACATCATAGTGAAAGGTGTTTCAAAGCATGCCTCAAAATCATATGATTTCTCACATTTCATGCCTCCTTCAGAACCAGTGCACTCTCAGCAACCACTTGCAAGGGAAGGTAAAATAATTTCATCTGCTTCTTTTGCAGCTTCTACTGGTATTGCAGATCCATCTTTTTTAGTTTATAAGATTGAGATTCAGGGTGATTCAGATCTAGATTCAGTACCTACTTCCAAACTGGAAGCTAGGAAGATGATTGGAAACCCATCTGACACTCATAAAGGAAAGACCCTTGCGTTATGCTATGCAATCTTACCTACTTCGGAGAGATGCAATAGACTCCCTGTAAAATGCTACGTGGAAAGGGCTCAGTCTCACTACACTTAGAATAATAGATATGAGCATACACCTCTTAATCTAGCAAGAGACAAAGGTTAGATTCCTCCTTCCTTCCATCATCAATTTTGGAGAAGAAGGAGAAGTCTACATGCCAGGCCCTAGAATACATGTGCATAGCACACCATGCATGCTGCTTCGCTACCTCAGAGAGATCAAGATTGCAGCAACATATTTTCAATTTTTTCAAACTTGAAACCTGATTCTACCTGCTTAGATAGAGTGGGGGCTATTTTCCCATGTGGTTTTTTCCCCAGCTCCTTATATTAAGCAGTTACTTTATTTTACTTGATGTAATGGGTGACCTATGGTCTTAGTTACCAAGGCCCACATATTGTCCAAGTTATCATTCAAGGGGGGTATTAGGATTATTCATCCTCCCTTGTCCAATTTGGTCATATGTCTAAATGAGGAGTCATGTCTAAATCGGGAGTCCATCTAGTCTATTTTTAGTCACTAGCACCATTGGGTCCAATTGGCCTAATTAGGGCACATGTTTCAGTTACTAAAGTGTGGGGAACAATAATGGAGGCCTATTGCCACTGATTGCACTTGCATGCATCAGTTTAGGAGCCTCCTAGACCAGTCCCTACAATTTAGGAGCCACTAGGAGTGCCGATACCAACCAAGGTCAGTTGAGTTGAGTTGGTGACTATTCAAGCTAAGTTAGGATTCAATTACATTAAATCCTAGTCCTCTACATTCAGTTAGTGCTATGTTTGCATGGCTGCATGCAGGAGAGGCACATTTCTCACCTACCTCAGTCAATTATCCTGAGTCAACACTGAATTAGACACTTGAGTTGTGTTTTAGAACTCCTATGAACTTCGGTGATGATTTAGACAAGGTCAGTTAACCATTGGGTCCTTCGATAATGATTTAGACAAGGTATTAGTTACCTACAGTCAATTAGAGTTTAATCAATTCAAATTTCCTCATGTGGATTTGAATTGCTTGTGGCTATTTAGCCATTGTACTTCATTGTAATTATTATCTAATTAATTTTTTTATTAATTAAAGCATTCACAGTTGCAAGCCATTTTTGCACTGTTTCATTCTTCAATTGCTAAGTAAATTGTGTGATCTATTTTGTGAGTTGTGTGTTTGTCCACAGATCTATGTGCTCAATTTATAATAAGAATCTAGATTGAGAAGGTGTTGTTCCTTTTATAAACCAAATGTGATATTCTTGGAAAAAATTTTGCATGAGATGTTAGATTTTTATCATTCAAGCTAGCATTATGATCTTAGGATCTTTAATTGAGAGAATAACATGCACAACAATAAACATAAGAGACAAGAGACACAAAGAATTTTCCTTGGGGAAACCATAAAGGAGAAAAACCCGCAACTTCCTTAGAGATAGAATCAACACCAAAAGTAAAACTTGAAAAACAGTAAGATGATCTCCCGATAGCAGTAGTCTCTTTCTTGTCCTAGAAACTTCTCTCTCACTCATGCGCCCCAATGAGTGAGTGTGTGTGTGATAAATAGAGAGGCTCAATCTCTATTTATATTCTTTCGTTCACTTAATTTCCTCTCCAACATGTCAGCCTCACTTAACAATTACTTACTAGAGCCGACATCTCGAGGAGAGTATAATAACCCTAGTGCCCCATAACTTGTGGGGACTTTCCCCCCTCCAACCAACAAGGAGGGTTATCCTTAACACAACGGTGGGGACTATTGCCCCGGCTTATAATAACTCACCTAGGGTCGACTTCTATAGGATAGTCTAATAACCCTAGGGCCCCACAACTATGGGGACTTAAACCCTTGATCAATAGGAGGGTTACCCACAATGAATTGACATGACTTGTTCACATTATAGAAACTCCCAATCAGAACATTGGGGCATGAGATGACTCAATTACATTACAGATACTTCCCGAAATAAACATCGAGGTACAATACATAAGATATACAAGTGAATACATTCTGAAGTTACAATTACATCAACACTCCCTCTTAACTAGGAAGGTATTCTCTCGACACAATTTATCAACACAAGTCTTCTTCTCTATATCATTTGGATCATCATCGATTTCTCATCATCTTCATCTTGAGGTCATCTTTATCTTCAATTCATATTCATCTAGATCTGGATCATCATTCGATTTGGATCATCATCACTGGATCTAGATCATCACTCGATCTGGGTCATCTCTGCTGGATCAACATCACTAGATCTGGATCATCACTCGATTTGGATCTAGATCATCACTGGATTTGGATCATCACTAGATCTAGATCATCCCTTGATCTGGATCATCATTGCTGGATCATCATCACTAGATCTGGATCATCACTGGGTCAACATCACTGGTGCTATCTCATGATTCTTCTCGTCACAGGAATTTCTATAGAGCCAGCCTTTTTTCATGCTAGTTGTAGGCCTAGCCTCCTTATAGGTCTTCTTCAGTGCTTATATCTGACCCTAAGTTAGAATGGCCAGCACTCACATCTAACCATGAGAGGAACACATCCAACACCATCTCAGAAAGGCACAGCACTTACATTCACTAGCATGATAGGACACAACTACTATCATCTGTGAAAAGGCATAACACTCACATCCACCAGCATGATAGGACATAACTACTATCATCTGTGCAAAGGCAGTGCACTTACATCTGACCTTGACTCGTCAGAAAGGCATAGCACTTACATTCACCAGCATGATAGGACACAACTACTATCATCTGTGAAAAGGCACAACAATCGCATCCACCAGCTTGGTAGGACACACCTACTACCATATGTGGAAAGGCACTACACTTACATATGACCTTGACTCGTCAGAAAGGCACTTAGTCCTAGACTGAGGGTTCCTAGTAACTGACCAAGTGCCTCCATTCAGAGAATGACAATGGCCCTTATATCTTATCAAGTGGGAACATATCCCTCAATCACATCAGAATGGCCCTGCACTTATATGTGATCATGTGAGACTACATCCCACAGTTATATCAGAATGAACCTCAGTCCTAGATTGAGTATTCATGGTAACTGACCAGGTACCTCCATTTAGAGAATGGCAATAGCCCTTATATCTGATCATGTAGGAACCAATCCTACAATCACATCAGGATGGCTCAACACTCACATCTGACATGGAAGGAACCAATCCTCTCACCATAACAAAATGGCTCAGCCCTTACATCTAACCATGGAAGGAACCAATCCTCTCACCATGTCAGAATGGCTCACAGTCTCATCATTTCCCATTGGAGGGAACCTCGATCTGGAGAACACCAAGCTTCTCCCTGAAGTACTCAAAATTCACTTTGGCCATTTCTAGCATAGAATCATGTCAGGGTTGATTACGTTCAAGGATAACCTGCGAGCTTCACCAGGACGGATTACATCCGAGGAAAACCTACAGGTCTGTTTACATCTAAACAACCTACGAGCTTCACCAGGATTTATGCTTAGACAACCTATCTCACCGACTATGCTAGAACTCACTCTTTCGAGAGATCTCGATCTGGATCACATACTGGAGCTTCACTGCTCCTCTCTACCAAATAGCAAGTGGAAACATCTTTTTCCTCAATTTTATGCAGCGCCATGCAGGAATTCATCCTACCAAACCAAGAGATCACACTTGATCCCACACTGAAGTAGCACCTGAAATTGATCTTCCTATCAATGGCACTTCCTGCCCAATACGAATCCTCATAACCCTCCAAGTTAATCTTCTGATTTGCCTCATAATTTATCCCATAATCAAATGTACCCTCCAGGTACCTCACTACATGCTTGGCAACCATCAGGTGAACATATCTCAATGTGTTCACAGTAAAGAAAATATCTGGTCTCGTATTTGTTAGGTACATCAAGGAATAAATCATCTGACGATACATCATGGCATCAACCGACTCTGATGAAGCAACTCTCAATAGCTTTAGGTTCTATGCCATAGGTGTGGTCATGGCATTGCAGTCCATCATCCTGAACCTATTCAGGATCTCTACTGCATACTTCCCTTGTCCACACCTCCATGCCTAGAACATAGTGCATCATCCCCAAGTCCTTTATCTCGAACTCGACAGCAAGTCTTCTTCTTGCAACTTTAATGAGTTTCTCTTTTCTGTCAAGAACAAGTATATAACAGGAGCATCATTGGCCTTTCACCTGCAACCTTGAAGAAAAGGTTGGAATCCTCTTTACTCTCAGTATATCCTAGATTCATCAGTAATCTATCCATCCCATCGAACCTCAGAATATTCTGCAGTCACTCCCTCTGAAGCGAAGGATCATTCTCCCTCTGTCTTTCGTACTCTATGCACTGAAACATTATGTACTAGAGTGATAGGTAGGTTCCTCTGCTACTAATATTCTATGTATCCATCTAGGATCATTGGATACCAAGATCCTTTATTTTGAACTTATTCAAAAATTCTTCTCGCATCCATCTGCGAGCTTATCATCCTTTATAGGCTTTCATATTCAACCTTGTAGCAAAGGTTAAGATCTTCATCAAGCTCATCATGTATGTTTTATCCCATGGGTGTCTTCTGAACTCATACAGGGCCTTCTTTCATTTGCACACATGATTCTTCCTGTCATGTGTCTCAACTCCCATTGGCTGCAAATGTCTCTTTGTAGTCTATGCCTTCTTTTCATGATAAGCATTGTGTTACGAATCTTGCATGATGGAATTACGAACTTCCGTTCATGTATCGATACTGCATCCTAGACATCATTCTTCTTGAACTGGTCTTCCCTTTCTTCTTGGTTACTTCTTCATAGTTGAAAGGTTCTGCATCAATGATGTCGCTGCATTCGTCATATTATTCTTCTCTTCTCTTATTATGATTTGAGCTTCTTCTTCTTCCTAGAGTCTGCTGAAAGTAATCACTTCCTTCTGGCACACATTCCTTGAATGAATGAATCCCATGATCCTAGGAGGCCATTCAAGGTGGCTATCACCACTTCTGCATTCTTCACTTCTTCGTTTACCGCTTCAATTTGTTCTTTGATTTGAGAGACCCTTGTAAAGTATGACTGTATGGTCTCTGCATTCTGGATCTTCACATTCTTCAACTATTTTCTCAAAGTCATATTACGATTTATGTTCTTCCCTTCAAATAGCTTGGTCAAGGAATCAAACATCTCTTTCGGTGTCTTCAGGGAAGACACTTGTGGTACAAGTTGATCCGTGACTAAATCAACAATGGTCTTATTGGCCTTGACCAAGTTCTTCTTGTGTAAGGCTTTTAGCCTCATCTCCCTTTGGAACTGGAACCTCTCTACTTATGTAGGTGTCCAAGTCATTTTCTTCAGAGAGATCATATACTTCCATTCTTGGAAGTTGTCAAATTCACCAAGTTTGTCATCAAGCTGCTATGATATATCACTTTGAAATGAGAACCTCAAATGAAAATAGCAAAAGATTAGATCTTATCGATTTGAGGTGTCCATCCTGGTTCTGGAGCTGGCTGATCTAGGGTTTGTCAGAGAAACCTTGATTTTCAAAACTTGGAATCTTTCAGATCTGATTGGATATAAAGATAGACCTCTTTAAGGTGAGTCTTCCAATGTACTCATTTTCTCAAAACAATGAGGGGAAGCTCCCGGAACATGAAGCCCTAGTTTTCCAATTTATTCTGCAGAAATGCCTAATATTGTTTCTATGGTATCTGTGAAATTACTGCTCCTATGTGTCTAAAATGTTGTACTAAGGTATCCTCACCTATCCCTGTTCCAACAACATAGGTTTAATCAGAATTGTTTTCACCAATTGGGGCTTATGATCATTTTCCCAAGGTGACCTGTTATAGGGCTGTTTAGAACTGAGAAGTTGTATGGACTTCCGCGTGTCATTGTTTCATCTTCTAGGTCATAAAATTGGACCACAAAAATTATAGTTCATTCCCATTCTAGAACATCTTCAGAAATTTCATTTGGACCTTTGCAGCCCGAGATATAGCAATTCTTCCCAGGTGTCCTGTTTAGGGATGAATCTTGGAAGAGGATGGAATCCTAACTTGGAGGGACCATATCTCCTAGGATATAGTGAATTGGAGGCTAAAGTTTGGATACAGTGTAAATAATTATTTTCTATTTGGCCTATGAAAGTTTCAGCACCTGATACTTCTCCAATCCCGATATATAGTGAATGTACCAAAACTTATCAGTTTTAGTATTTTAGGGTTTTTTTCGGCTCGGGGTCAAACTAGGGTTTGAATTTCCCAGAGTTTCACCCAACCAAAAATATCGACCCAGGTCTCTAAACTTAGATTTTGATGATGAGAGAAATCCTATTCCAGGCTCACTCAAAAATTCTTTTTCTGTAGAAATCCCTAATTTCCTGCACCGAAAATTGAAAATGCTCAGAATTGAATTCCACTTCGACAGAAATATGCGCCTTTCAATGGAGAGTCATCCTAGAATACTTTTTCTGATGGATTGTGGAGAGAGACCCAAAAGGTAAGAAGCCCTAGCTTCTGTAGCTGCACAATGTCTTCTTCTCAGGTTAGCTTTTATACCATGTTATATTTTTATCATTCAAGCTAGCATTATGATCTTAGGATCTTTAACTCAGAGAATAACATGCATAGAAATAAACACAAGAGAGAAGAGACATAAAGAATTTTCCTCGGGGAAACCATAAAGGATAAAACACCGCAACTTCCTTAGAGATAGAATCAGCACCAAAAGTAAAACCCAAAAAATAGTAAGATGATCTCCCGACAGCAGTAGTATCTCTCTTGTCACAAAAAATTCTCTCTCACTCATGCACCCCAATGAGTGAGTGTGTGTGTGATAAATAGAGAGGCTCACTCTCTATTTATATTCTTTCGTTCACTTAATTTCCTCTCCAACATGTCAGCCTCACTTAACAATTACTTACTAGAGCTGACATCTCTAGGAGAGTATAACAACCCTAGTGCCCCACTACTTATGGGGACTTTTCCCCCTCCGACCAACAAGGAGGGTTATCCTTAACAAAACGGTGGGGACTATTGCCTTGACTTACAATAAATCACCTAGGGTCAAATTCTCTAGGATAGTCTAATATCCCTAGGGCCCCACAACTGTGGGGACTTAAACCCTTTATCAATAGGAGGGTTACCCACAATGACTTGACATGACTTGTTCACATTATAGAAACTCCCGATCGGAACATCGGGGCATGACATGACTCAATTACATTACAGATACTTCTTGGAATAAACATCGAGGTACAATACATAAGATATACAAGTGAATACATTCTGAAGTTACAATTACATCAACATGAGAAGACTAAAGTAGTTTCCATTATGTTCTCGATCCTATAAAAATGGTGTTCTAATTCAATTGATTAAGAGGGAAGGTCACGGGGAATCAAAATGGGGTGAAAATATATAATGGAACTCACTACTATGACATTTTTACTTGCATATAGCCAAACTAATCTAAGGTCAAAGGAACTGGGAAAATCATTCCCAATCATTAACATATGGTCTATATGGGGACAAAAAAATTCTTCTCGAACAATTTTAAAATGATGGACATGGTAAAAATATATAATGTTATTTTAGGAAGAGACTTAAATTTGATTATGAAAACTAGGGAAATATGGGGCGAATGAGTTATACATGGCCATCAAGTTCATTTCTTTATCCATTTGTTTAAGGATTTAGATCTATGTGATGTGGAACCTTGTTGGATTTCTTCTTGCTATGACCCAGGTTCAACCCTCCTATTTGGTCATCTCAACAAAACCCAAGATATCGGCCCGACAGAGAAAAGCACAGCCGACAGCACCTGCGACACATATGTTGTTTCACCCGAGATATCTCAGTTCTATGGGTAACTTCCAGAACCATGTTTCCACATTTTTTGCGGGAGGGTGTTTTAAGTCCTTGGACCTACCCCAAGGTTTCTAACGAACACCAATAAGTTGGGATAGTGGTTTGCATGTTCTCTATCAACGCAGGGTATGATGTGCCCATGTTTATGCAATCTTATGCAAATACACAGTGAACAGAAAGCATAGACATATTCATTACTTGAAATACAACATTCATACAGTTAACCCTTTAAATAACAATAACCAATAAATCATTAACCACTGTTAATATGCACTTGTCTAAGCTACTCAACATTCACACATATACACAACATGTAACGTGGAAACCCATTCGAGAAAAAACCACAAGATGCTCTTCATCTGGCATTGGCATGAGGAAATAGATGCAAATTTTGTCTGTACATAAAGATACAGACTTTGTTCAATATCTTCTCTTCTCTTTCTACAGACTTCTCCTCCCTCTCATGCTCTATGTTCTTCTCTATCTTTACTGGTCTACTCTACTACTACAAAGTGATCCGCAAATAGCCTGGATCGACTCAACCTTCTCTATCTGTCTATGCACTCAACTACAGAACCACTACTTTGATACACACAATGATCCAAAGTCGGTGAAAAAAAATATCTACCTCTATTCTAGCTCCATCCCCTCTCCCCAGAGTCTAGACACTTACTCAAAACTGTTTTATCGACTAATCAACTCAAAATCATCTAAAAAAAGAATTGGCTAACGGGATAATTGGTTAACCAGCTAACCCAATTACAGCTTGGGTTTCTCCTTTTATAACATTGTTATAGGCTCAATATATTCCCCTACATGATTTTTATAGAATCAATAATGACTCGATACAAACTCTAATAGACTCATCTTCAGTCACTATCCCAATCGACTTACTATCTTCAGCCCACAGGCTCTTTTCTATTCTAGCAATATATGACCAAAAAGGCACTATCACACTGACTTACAAAAGTGCCTTTACGCATGTGGTTTCTGCTGGGTCCAGTCGAGCTCGTACCCACGATCACTAAGGGTTGTTGCTTTCTCGACAGCATTCCTTACTATCACTTTCTGGTCATTACCTTATCTGCACACCTGCTTTTGTGAATATTCTTCCCTGTCATGACGTCTCTTGCTCTATGCTTCGGTCGTAGCTTACAAAGCTGACACAACTTCCTCGTCCCACGCCTTCTCTTTACCTTTCTCCTTATCTTCCCTCTTCTGTCACAACATCCTTCTCTAATTCTTTGATATTTTTTCCTATGTCACAGGCCCTTCCTCTTCTTCCTTATACTCTTCTTTCCTTACTTAGGAATAATTCTATATGAATTCTTCCCTTCTATCCTAGTCCCAATAGGCCCCCAACAATCACTTGTGGCTCGTCTCGAACCACGCAAGATACTGCTCCATAAACAAACTTGCGTGAATTTTGTTATGAAAATCCTCCACGATTTTCAGCAACTTTTCTTTTTCTGCATGCACTTCTTCTTCGACTTTCTGCATTTTCTCCACTAGGTCGAAATTGGCGTGTCTCGGCATGTTACTTTCTACTGAGGAGGCTATGTCGCACACCTTTTGGTGGACATGTTGAATTAGGACTGTGACCCTTTCTGCCTCTGCCTATAAGTGCTCTACCTTTTCCTCGTGTTGTTGCTGCTAGGCGCAATGTGCAGTGGTTTGTTGTTGTAGGCTACACATTTCTACGGTTTTGACCTTTTTCTCCTCCAAGGGAAGCTTCTTTAATTTAGTCCATATCTACATGATATTTGCTTCTAGCATAGTAAGTTCATTTACAATATTCTGTGATTGCTCATCATCCAACAGTGTCTCTGAAGTATGGGAGACTTGGTCGACATCTTTAACACATATTTGCTTTGTTTCCTATATCCTATTTGCAGCTTAAGTGGCTACATCACATCGGATTTCCAGCACTTCTGGTCGGGTGTTGGAAACCTGTTGCACTTCTAATTCTATTACTTTCATATTAAGGTTAGAGGCTATCTTTCCCATCCTAAGGACCTTGTCTTCTAATAGCATATCATCTGATATTTCCTCATCAGCCACATTTGAACAAACAATATTAATGACTTGGTTGAGCTTCTGCTTACCTATTTGTCAAGATTATTTCCTCATATCTGAATATCTGTAACCGATTCTCTCTGTAAATCATGCACATCTTTCAATTGGACCTTTGAAAAATATAGGAAAATCGGGGTACTATTATTGTGTACCTAGTTGGGGTTTAAGGCTCCGAATTCCAGCACTTAGTTTCCTAACTGTACCTTGTTGGGGTGGTATTTTCTGGGCCGCAGGGTTTTCTACACTTCCGATGTGCCAGGTGCATATTCCGATGGGGTTACCTGCGACGTGCTCTCAGCTGCGAGTTTGATTGCTTCAATTATTTTTCCAAGGTCATTTAGCCTTTTTATAATGGTAGTACTACAATGCTGCTGCTTCCTGCGAAAGTCATCGAACTGCACCTATGTAGATGTTTCTAAGGCCTCTTCTAGGACTATGATTTATTCCTCATCCATCCCATAAGCATTGGCTTCTTTGTTAGCCCTTCGCTTCTTCCACGACGATTTTGGTTGAACTTCTGCATTCTATGCCTCCGTTTGCTGGTTTTGTAGGGGTGATTCAGGCTAGGGTTGGTTGGTCTGAGTGTGGTCAGGCATAGTTGTATTTGTGTGCTGATTACTCTTCTCTCTAAGAGGTGGTGAGCCCTCATGTTGCCAATATTCCAACCAATCCCAGACAATAGTCTCTAAATCCTTAGATGTGAGAATATATTGTGTTNTGGTCAGGAATAGTTGTATTGGTGTGCTGATTACTCTTCTCTCTAAGAGGTGGTGAGCCCTCATGTTGCCAATATTCCAACCAATCCCAGACAATAGTCTCTAAATCCTTAGATGTGAGAATATATTGTGTTGGAAACCATTGTTTCTCGGGGTCACCGTGTGGCTGGATATACACGTAGTGGGATTCTAACTGGAAATTGACAAAATGCTGAAATCTAGAGATGGTAGTTCCACTCAGTCTTACCTTCCATTTCACCAAATCTCTTAAGGCTTCATTATAAACAAAGAATTCAATGTTGCTAGTCAGATATCGGTCTTCATCAGGAGAGAACCACAAGTTTNTCATCCTTACCTTCCATTTCACCAAATCTCTTAAGGCTTCATTATAAACAAAGAATTCAATGTTGCTAGTCAGATATCGGTCTTCATCAGGAGAGAACCACAAGTTTTGGTATCGTGCTTTTCGACATTGTATAGGTAAGTCTACTTGCTGATAATATGCAGGCTTGGACCAGACAGTAAATGAGATCAGAATTATCAACCAAGCATAGTGGAAAGGAGTACCTTCTTCCTGTGCTGAAAAAACATCTCGGAGAAACTCATTCAACAAAAATTTGGATAAATTGATTTGCACTCCTTCTGTACAAAGTGCATCCAGTATTATTATTCTTGCAATAAATTGTTGTGGTCTCGAGACACNATTCATTCAACAAAAATTTGGATAAATTGATTTGCACTCCTTCTGTACAAAGTGCATCCAGTATTATTATTCTTGCAATAAATTGTTGTGGTCTCGAGACACACAACAATTTATGTGTCAAAATAGTGGCTTCCATACGAGTAAGCAGGGTGCTCGATGAATGAAATTAGAAATTCTTTGCCCGAGCTAACCAGGCTATATTTTCCCTGGGTCTGTGCAATCTTGTCTGGGCGCTCGCCTTAATGAAAGGTCTCTTCAGGGTCTTGCCCAACTCTTGGCAATCTTGTGATTTCTGAAATGAGATCAACATCAATTGAGTGTGGCCTGTTGAGCCACATGAAGCTTGCATGAAAGACTACCAGTAACTATTTTACATAAGTATCCACTTCTCTGGTTTGGCCAAAATGAGGCATGAAGAGAAGAGATAGTAACCCCAATTTCTCTAGTCCACTTTCCCACTACATTGGGACAAACTAGTTTGGCAATTTCGAGGAATCCCGGACCAGTTTCATATAATTATTCCTATCCAGTTCTCTTATTCTACTAGTGTCTAAGTCTTGAGGTGAGGTTGGACATCTGATGCATGATATTTTTCAGTACCTTCATGTCTTTCGGTTTCTTAGGTGCTACTAGTGTAACATGGCCTGCGACAGGGATGGTAACTAGTGGTGCATTAGTCCTTCTCGGCGGTCGATAAGGTGGTAGTAAGTTCCTGGTTTCAAAGTATTCTTGTTCTTCTTGGGCTGGTAGTGTTGTTGGGGCTTCCTCATTCCTTGGCTTCTTCATTGGATTCTTTCCCTTAGGTTCTCGGTGCAACTGGGACTCTTCCACTCTTCATTATTCTGAGGACCGGGGTGGAACTTGGCCTGTAGCTGGACGAGGCTGGTTCCTTGGGGTTCTATGTTTTGTACCATGCTGCATGGGAGTATTGGCTAGAAGTGTCACAATGGATTTAACACTGACTATTGTAATAGAGATGCATTGGTTTCAGCTCATTGAGTTACCTACAATACTTGCTACTTCGGGTTCTAGATACACTGATTTGGGATATGGTAAGAATTCGGAGTATGGAACCACATATTTTTTACAGTTTCCCTTCACATGAGTGTCCGGTACTTAGAAGGTACTCCCTCTCACGAATGGCCCATGGTAGTAGTGTAGGTATTTAAGGAAATTTTATCGGCATATCGTCACTGAGATGGATTTTAGAAAGGCGGCTATTGTTATTTATGTCCCTCTCACGAATGGCCCATGGCAGTAGTGTAGGTATTTAAGGAAATTTTATCGGCATATCGTCACTGAGATGGATTTTAGAAAGGCGGCTATTGTTATTTATGTTGGTTATCACTACAATATATAGCGTCTGGTTCTTCGAGGATTTCTGAATTAATGATTGAAAATATGCTGTCAGTAGCTTTACTTAATTACTGTGTCAATCATGGTACCGATTTATGATAGTGCTATTTTAGTTGATTTTTCAATTTTTCATCGGAGTTCTCCCCTCTTGCTGGTGTACTGCTTACGACTTCGTCTTCTCTCTTTCCCCTTGCTAAATATTTTCTTTTATGTCATTTCTAATAGGGTGTCATGTATTTTCACACGTGCAATCTCTTTCCACTTCACACATTGCTTCTGACACATGTATATTATGGTGGCTGGGTCACTATCCCTCGTATCCTTTGTGATATTATACTACGATGTGTAGTTATGCATAGTTATGATGCATTGATGGAGGCCTGTATCCGCAATGGTTATCTCCACAAAGACTTTCTCCCTTTGTACCTATAGCATAGAATTGACTGTTGGATGTTCACTTGTAAATTCAAATGTCTGGGTAAAGTTTACAGTTAAACTTTCCCAATTGGCAGTTCCTCATCGTAGCTCCTCTGAGGTTTACCAACCTCTTGGCACCATTTCTAAGGTGTGGATGAATCGATGAACCCATTCCTGTCGCGGATATTCTTGCCAAGCCATGCAACAATGCTCAATATTTTTTCTAGGATCTGATAATCCCATGTATTTTTTATCATCATAGTTGATCTCTTCTCCAAATCTAATCTCCATTAGCGGGCATAGCTTTCAAGACATAGTCTAGAGCAGATAGTCACTATGATTCTGTGACCTTTTCTTCAAATTATTGCAAGAATAATGCAAGGTTAGGAAATCCTTCATACGTAGGAAATGCGCTTGATTTGGCTCCTACCCTTTGAAATTTTGTTGTGAGTATCACACATCTACACATGGAGACTTCATGCAACCTATTCTTCTAGTTTTCTAGGGCTTCACTTGAGTCAGACATGCATGAGCTTACACTGTGCCAACTCAAGTTTCCATTAGTTNCTAGACATGGAGACTTCATGCAACCTATTCTTCTAGTTTTCTAGGGCTTCACTTGAGTCAGACATGCATGAGCTTACACTGTGCCAACTCAAGTTTCCATTAGTTGTGGGGTTAATACAATCTTCCTTCGAAGACATAATGTTGTACAACTGGTCCAGATAATTCTCTTGCCCTTCGCTATGAAAAGGATCCACATACCGCTTCCCTTCAAGGGGATCAATGGGTGCAACCACTCTCATTTTAGAATCTTTGAAAGACAAGGTCCTTTTCTTGAAGTTTATAATAGTTTGGTTGTCGATTTCCCAATCAATCCCTAGAAGCGCAGGGTAGGGGTTTGTGTCATCAACAGTGTCAATGACTTCAAAGTCAGAATATGTTCTCAATCCTTCGACGTCCACGGGTACTTGGGATAGTCTACCAATTGGTAGCACCTTCGACTAGTTTTCAAGCCTTAGCTAAATAGGAGATCAATCCTGTCACGGCCTGCTCATGATTTCCCATGTCTATCTTGTCAATATATTGACATCTGAGCCCA
>LPNX010028364.1:518-45934 GCA_001517045.1 Pseudotsuga menziesii
AGTCCCTGGTACAAAACGGAATGGACCCATTTATTGAGTAGTGGGATGCAAACTGCAAGCAGTGAAAACTTTTCAAATATTGAAAATAGCGAACCACAAAAGAGATTTGGAGAGAGTTTTATGGAGATCAAGGAAATTTTTTTTGTGGAGAGTTCTATTTTCAACATTTAAAAGCTTTCACTGCTTGCAGTTGCATCCCACTACTCAAAAATGGCTCCATTTCGTTTTGTATTAGGGACTTCAGGGAGTGTCATTAATGTTTGAAGGCAAAGTTTTTTGTGGAGAGTTCTATTTTCAGGTTTTCATGAGTTGTTGAAGGATTCAACAAAGTGTAATGAATATATTTTGTAGTCTTTGATAATTTAGTGCTTCCTCGACTAAATACAATTCAGTTATGTAATGATCATGTTCATTTACAAAATGGGTCCGCGGCTTCTATTTATAATTTTTTTGACAGAGGCACCTCGGTCGAGGTATTTACCTCGACTGAGGTCTATACCTCGACTGAGTTAATACCTCGGTCGAGGGCTTGATAAAAGCTCGGTCGAGATATTAAAACCTCGGTCAAGGGCTTGTTAAACCCTCGACCGAGGTACGTTTTTTTGTTTTTTCCGAAATGCACTTGCCAAAAAGTGTTACCTAGGTCCGTGGATTCACCCAGCATCAAAATTAATTCCATTAGAAAATCTTACACCCGATTTCTTTTCAGTAGAATTGATTTTTAGGCCTTCTATACCAGATAATATTTTTAACTGGCATGTATTTGATAATGATGTGCAGGTGCTGAATTTTCTAATGAATGACGATACTTTTAAAGATTCAGCCATTGATGAAGTTACTCATGATGAAAATTTGTGGCATTTTTCGGTAATAAATGATTTTGTTCAGTTGAAAAAGCTTTTGAAAAGGTAAAACCGATCCCTAATTCAGTATTAAGATTAGAAAAGTTCTTTGATCTTCAAGATAAATTCAGATCTGTCCCTAACTGTAAAACTAATAGCTCCCAAATGAGGTATGAAAGCATAAATTTAGGAACAGAACTAAACCCCCAAACTATAAATCTAGGAGTAGATTGCAACCCCGTAGAAAAAACAACATTCATAAAGTTGTTTAAAGAATTTAAGGATGTCTTTGCATGGACATATGACGATTTAAAAATCTTCAACACACAAGTCATGCAACACATAATTCCAATTAAACAGGAATCAAAACCTTTTCAACAAAATCTAAGGAAATATCACTCGTCACTAGAACCAACAATTAAGAAGGAACTAAATAAGTTGTTAGCTGCCAAGATTATTTTTCCCATCAGACATACACAGTGGGTAGCCAACCTAGTTCCAATCAGGAAGAAAAACAGAGATATTAGGTTATGTGTAGATTTTAGAAATCTTAATAAGTCTTCTGAAAAGGATAATTACCCGGTTCCTCCCATGGAACAAATTCTTCAGAAGGCATCTGGGTCTGAGATACTGTCACTTCTTGATGGTTTCTCAGGATACAACCAAATATTAGTTTCCCCAGATGATCAATTGAAAACAGCTTTTAGAACTCCATGGGGAACATATGCTTACCGCAAGATGCCTTTTGGGTTAATCAATTCTGAGGCAACTTTTCAACGAGCAATGGATATTGCTTTCAGAGGATTAATTAACCATTCAGTCGTTGTCTATTTGGATGACGTTACTGTATATTCTAAACATCGCCCTGATCATATTAATAATCTTAGAAAGGTATTTGAACGATGTAGAAAATTTGGAATATCCTTAAATCCTAAAAAAACAATATTTGTTGTTTCAGAAGGTATTTTATTAGGTTGTGTGGTTTCAAAACATGGAATCATGATTGACCCTGAACGAACCCAAGCCATTTCAAAAATAACTTACCCTTCTAGCAAGAAATCAATGCAATCATTTCTCAAAAAAATAAATTTTGTTAGAAGATTCATTCCCAGTTTCTCCGAAATCATTCGTCCTTTACAAAAAATGATTAAGAAAGACGCTATTTTTAATTGGGGACAAACTGAAAAAGAGTCATTTCAGAAAATTTTAGAAGCCATTTCAGAAGCCCCTATCCTTCTAAGCCCATATTTTAACAAAGATTTCATATTGTATACTTTCGCTTCTGACACCTCATATGCAACAGTTTTAACCCAATTCAATCAGCAAAATAACGAAGTACCAATATCCTTTATGAGTTCAAATTTTAAAGGTGCTGAACTTAATTACCATGAAGTCGATAAGAAAGCTTTCGTTGTTTTTAAAGATGTCAAACATTTTCGTCCATATTTATTGAAATCTAAAATGAAAATAATAGTCCCTTATTCCTCAGTCAGAAATTTGTTAGCGCAAAAAGATTTAGATGAGAAAAGAGCACCTTGGATGATAGCTCTTCAAGAGTATGACTTAGAAATTAAAACCTCAACGATAGTCAAAGGTCAAGGATTGTGTAAATTAGCTGCTGAAGCTGCTCATCTACCTAATGATAAAGCTGAAACTGTCATTGATGAGGTTTTATTTACCAGAGAAATCTATTTCTATCCTCCACCACAGGATTCCTGGTATACAGACATAAGAATATTTTTGGAAACAGGAACTGCCCCTGATTACCTAGAACCAAGGAAGAAAAGAGAACTTGAAATCTACTCCTTATTTATTAATTGATAATGTCCTTTTCAGAGAAATTCAGACGGAGTATTGCTTCAATGTCTAGACAAAGATGAAACGGAAGTAATTCTGAAGGAGTTACATTCTAGACCAGCAGGAGGTCATTTTGGTGGAGAAACTACTGTGCATAAAATTCTTAGGGCTGGCTATTATTGGCCTACCTTATTTCGAGATTCCTATACTTTTGTCAGAAAATGATAGGAATGTCAACTTGCTGCGGGAAGGGTTAAGAAACCTACTTTTCCTCTACAACCAGTCTCAGTAGAAAGACCCTTTCAGCAATGGGGTATTGATATAATAGGGCCAATAAATCCTCCTTCATCTAAACAACACAAGTATATAATAACTGCAAGTGATTATTTTACTCGTTGGGCAGAAGCTGCACCATTAAGGGTTGTAAATACCAATCAGGTTATATTATTTTTAGAATCCTTTATCATAACAAGATTTGGTGTTCCAGATTCCCTTGTCTTTGATAATGCTTCATATTTTTCATCAGTTGAGTTAACTTAATTTTCCTTAGAGAAGGGAATAAGAATCAGGTATTTAGCTAACTACCATCCTCATGGAAATGGTTTAGCTGAATCAACAAACAAAAATTTATTGAAAATTCTCAAAAGAACTATTTCAGTTCACCATCATGATTGGCATACAGAATTAGTCAATGCCCTTTGGGCAGATAGAGTAACTCCTAAGGCTGCGATAGGTAACTCACCCTTCTTCTTAGTTTATGGTACTGAAGCTATTTTACCACCAAATTTATTTTTACCTTCATTACAGTTAGCTCAATCTGTTCAAGATGAAGATTGTCCAGCAATGGAAAAGAGGATCAATACTTTGTTAAAGCTTGAGGAAGAAAGAGAAAAGTCAAAACAACACTTTACAAAACATCAACAAATTGTGAAGTCTTGGTTTGACCAATCCTTTAGTTCCAATAGAGAATTTCAGGTGGGAGACTTAGTTTTAAAATGGGATAAAGTTCATGAGGAAAAAGGAGATCATACTAAGTTTCAAAAGCTTTGGCTAGGACCCTTTTTTATCGCTGAGAAGATAGGTCCAAGTACCTTTCGATTGCAAACACTAGAAGGTCAGTTCGAAACATTCCTAGTGAATGGACTGATCCTGAAAATTTACTTTTGTTAATATTTTAGGTCTTAAAATGTATATAATTTGTTTGTTGTTTGTAAATAACTTTATATTTTGTATAAACTAGTTTATATTTTATAGAATTAAAGGATGATGATAAATTCATAATACTTATGTAACTTTCAACATCATTCTGCTATTTGCAACCAGTTCTGATTCTCTTAATCAAATATTTCATTTTCATTAAAGACTGCCAAACTTTTATATATAATCAATCAGTAATCTTTAGATGTCAACTGAAGAAATAATGTAAATAAATAAATCTTCTAGTTGAAAAAGAGTCAGTTTGCTCGTTAGCTTGAAAATTATGATACTGGAGTGAAATCTTTAAAAAAATTGTTCAGGACGATCAAAGTTTCTTAAATCTATAAAAAACCTATCATTATTTTATTTTTAAGTATTACTCAGATTATTTCTCACCTTTTTATTTTTTATAATAAGTTGGGATAGCTTATCAATGTCTTTTTCGAAGCTTGTACTTTGGAAAAACTCTTATAGATCTCTACCATCAGTCTTCAAAATTATTTACAATCTGAAAACTTTTTAGAATTTGTTCCAGTCAAATAAAATGTTAAAATGAGAGACGGAAGGTCTTAGTAATAAGTCAATCTGATTAGAATCACAAATATCACTAGTATGACATTATTAGGAAACTAATAATGGCTTTTGGTTTAAAAAAAAAAACCAAGAGATAAGGGGTCTCATCACGAGCCAGCTGATTCATTTTCTAGTGATATTAATGACTGACATTACCATTTGGTCACCATGCTGGGTAATGATCTCTCATTTTATAAAATTTAAAAATTTCAAAGTTAGTAAAGAAAACATAATTTTGATTGAAGAATAGGAGGTCTCATCATGAGCCGGCCTAATCATGATCATCAGTGTTGTCT
Source organism: Pseudotsuga menziesii (assembly GCA_001517045.1). NCBI lineage: Eukaryota > Viridiplantae > Streptophyta > Pinopsida > Pinales > Pinaceae > Pseudotsuga > Pseudotsuga menziesii. Next base: position 5,224 of record LPNX010028364.1, read on the forward strand.
AGGATAACTTCATTTATAATCACCAGGGTGATGGCTTTTGGTTTAAAAAATCAAGAGACAAGAGGTCTCATCACGAACCGGCTTGCTTATTCCAGACAGCTCTCGTGAATGATACTATCACATTGGGATACCATACCTAGATAGTAGTCTTCAATTAGAATTACTGTTTAAAGGAAAAGAAAAGAAACGAAAAGAAAATTATTATGTTTATGGAATAGATTCTGGAAATTTTTCAAAAAAGTAGATTTCTATATCCTATACTGATGGTGCAGATTATTTTTACTATGAAGTACTTTGTTTCGATCAGGGTATTTCTAAGTTTATCTCTAACAATATCTCTATTTTAAAAGATGGAATATTTCTGAGTTGTACTTATGAATATGAATAAAAATAATGGTTTTTATTCAGATAGAGAATTTTTGATTGTTTTTAATAAGTTTTAATATTTTCTTTATATCATTTATAAGTTGTATGAGCAGAGATAACTGCTTCGCCCAGGTCGTCGCCATTTGTTCGCAGTCAGCAACAACCCCTTCATTTTTCGTTGAGATGAAGATGAATCAGCCCTCTTCTATGATTTAACTTTGAAAGATTATAAAAGAGTGCCTTCAGAATCTTTTATTCTGAAGGTACTCTCAATTATAGAAAATCTAAGAGACATATTAGAAGTTTATGAAAACATTTTCATAAATTTGATAATTAGCAGTTGTCAGTCTCATAAGTTTTATATATGATCAATTTTATCATTAATTAATCTGATTATATATGTTGATTTAAGAGATTTAAAAGGATACTATGCTAATTGGTGTTTAAAGAAAACACATTTTGAATTTGTTTGGGGCTTGTTATTGATAAGATATTATAAGTTCTTGAAATCCCTAGAACTAAAGGTGATTTATTAAAAATTTTCATTAGACCTAAAGTTCACATTTCATATGTAACTTAATCTTTAATATAATATCATTGCTTTGTAAAAATTGTGTATATATAAATAGTGAGAGTGCAAATAAATGTATATTATTTTGAATTTGTTATGTGTCATATAAATATAACCCTAATAGTTTTAAAATCTTTATATCCAATCAAATTTGGTTTTGGAGACATAAATGGTAAGGATTTTATAAAGTATTTAAAACTATATTTCATAATAAAACTACATGTACATATATGGTTTGAGTGTTAAGAAGTTATCGTTAGTTAGTTGCATTTTAGAAATCTTAAGAACATTAAGGATCAGTATTATAACTCTACATCATCAAGTTAATAAACAAGACTGCCTTCCATGTGTAATCTAGGGTGATCATCAATAGTTTTAATGAGGACTCGTAATTCATATAGCTAAGAGACAAACATCTGTTACAAGGATCGCTGCATGAAGATTGAATTTGTATTGGTATTTGGTTAACACCTGTCAATTTAATTAATAGCTGTGGGTGTAGTAATAAAATCGAATCAGTAGAGTTTGATTTCATATGCGACTAATAACCATTCTCATTCATGATGATGTACGAGCTCATCATTCCAGACTGCGTGTCATTAATGTCTTGATTTATAATCCATGAATCAAATGATTTTTGATATGAGGGATTGGTTAAGAGTTTCAGTTAGTCATGTCTAGTCTTTCATTTATCATAGCAAAAGCACTGGTTGTTGTGCTCATCATCTCCAAACTTAGTTAATATGGCCAAAATTGGAGGTCTCTTCTCTGTCACGTATGAAGAAACTGAGGATTTGACATTTCGCGTAATGTCTTATACTTGGGTGCATATTCCTTCCATCTTCATGACTTCATTCATTTCAATTCATAACCAGATTAGTAGTGAGGGAGCTATGGCTCCGCTTAGTCGATTTGAAATTTCAGGACCGGAGCTTGTTGAAGCCGATGAGAAAGTTGCTCTGTTATTCGAAAAGATTGGATGGGGTCAGTTCTTCAGACGTTTTAGTGGCCATAATGTGGAGGTTACTAAATAGTTTGCTTTGAGTTTTAAAGAAAATGTAGCTTAGATTGGAGATTTCACGTTTATCATCAATGAAGATAAAATTGCAGAAGCTACGAAGCTTCCTCAAACTGGAGAGCGATGGTTTAAAGGTGGGAAAGTGAATAAGAAGAAATGTCAGACTTTGTTGTTGCCCTTACCGGCCAGTGTAAAATTGAAGATTGGGGTTTTGGTTAAGTTTTTAAAGCCAGAATGGCGAGCATTCTATGAAATCTTATTCAGGTACGTATCATGTGATGGACGATTCTCTCATCTGCATTATTATCATCTACAACTACTGTTAGCTTTGAAAGGCTTTAAAATTAATCTTCCATTTTACCTATTGCAAAGTCTTAAGAAAATGGCCCATTCGGTACAAACTACCATAGGTAATACTGATAGGAGTCTGTTCCATCATGGTCTAATTAAAATTTTAATCCAGCATCAACTGTCTCTGAGTTGTAAATCTAGGGATGAGTTTTTGGTTGAATGTAAATTAGGGCCAACTCAGTATTGGCCAAACCCTCCCCCCAAAACTCGTAGGAAACATAAGGTTCCAATAAAATCCGAAATTGGTGATGTTTATAAGGCTGAATCAAAGGATAAAGATCTTCAGGAAGCAAATCCACCTATAAGTACTTTATCAGTGATGATGGGGTCATGAATGTAGATCCCTGTTACGCTGAGATAACCTTGGACCAATCCCTATCTGACAAGTGCTTTAATACACCTACAAAGGCAGAGGGCAAATTAACCAAAAATGAAGATGTTGATGCTATTAATTATGAAAATCCCTCTGAGCTATATACTCCTCGAAAACATGGTGATGAGTCCATGCATAAACTAGAACAATTAGCACAGGTGTGTTGTGACAAAGGGGGTTTTGAACCAAAAGGTCTTGTGTTTGTTCGTACAAGAAGAATTACTAGAAGTATGAATACTACACCTACAGCCTCTGTTCCTACGACCACTCAACAACGTACTCAGCCAGTGATTTTCCATCTTAAGGATGATGTTCCATCATCGGTTCCCGAAACCACTCATATGGATGAACCTAATCTTATAGAGAATAATTGTGAAAAATTGGCTAAATACATTACAGAGTCGGGTAAGTTCGAAGCTGCTCCATCGTGTATGGACGCTTATGGTTTGGGCCCCGAGCCATCTTTTATGAGCTTTCCATCACCTGGTCAAGATATAGATAATCTTGATTCCTCTCAGGAAACTGATTCGTGTCATGACAAGGAGGAAGAAACTCTCCAACAGCTTCTAGACAGGGTATATGAGACTAAAATTGCAGAATTGAAAAATGAACTAAAAGAGTGTCAAGCAAACGCCGCCTTGAAAGAGGTGGAAAATAAGACATTCAGGGCAGAGTTATTAAACTGGATAAAAGATGGAAGGAAATGAACATCAAGAAGAACCAATACAAGAAAGAAAAAAAATCAATTATAGATACAAACCAACACTTGCTCGAACAGGTAGAACAACAGAAGATAGTAATCATCAGGCTCAAAGCCAAACTTTCTGAAGCCAGAAGAATCATCAATTTACAAACTAGAACCTGATGATTGTTTCCATTTTTAGTTATATGGTTTTATCTCTCTGTCAACAAGTAATAAAATATTTTTAAGTGCATGCCTACAAAATCACATATTTTGAAGGCACGCATATAATTTATTGTTTCTTTTATTATTTCTGTTAAAATTGGTTTTAATAAGATTCTTTTGTTTGTTTAAACAGGTGGGCATGTTATCACTATCCTCTGCAGATTCATGATGTTTTGGATCATAGTTGGAAAATGTTGATGCCTCTTAAAGACTGGAATTTCAAAACAGCCACGAATATGACAGTTCTCTTAAAATCAGGAGATGATACAGGCTAGTTGTTTATTGACTATTTTTATCCTATAGTAATATTTGCGACAAGCGTCTTTTGAAGAGATCTGATGCACTTTCATAGGATTGGACCTCTTATGGTATTGAATACAACATTTATGAAAAACTGAATCCAGAGACTCGTAAGATTATATATAAACTAGTAATTTTTATGTAAGAGGGGGATGGAGTGACTGAAGAAAAACATATCTGAAATATTATTTTAGTACTAGTTTTGTTCCTTACTGAGGTTTTATCTTCGGAGGTGAAATGTGACTAAAAATTCTCAGATTGATATCATTGATCGGTATTATTTTAGATACTCTTTTTATATTTCAGTATATAATCTTCTACTTATAGTATTGATGCAGTATACTTGGTTATGGTTATATTCATTATGTCATATTACACTTTGTCAACACAATATTGTTATTTGAATTAGTACGTTATTATAGTTGAATTAATCAATGTTTTTATTGAAAATTCAAGATATATTGATATACATATTTATGTCTGCTTGATCTCATTTGTATTTCTGCGATGATTTCATTTTGAACATTATCTTTTATTCAAATATTTAATGTTGTTTATTAGTTGTTAATTAATTAAACATTTCAGAAGAATATGAAGTAATTGTTTATTTCAATTTCTCTGTCAAGGTAATTTATAGCAGAATGATTTAGAGTGTATGGTTTAAATATTTTCATTTAGATCTTACTCATTTATCGTTCTGTTCATCTTTATATTAATTGATAATTAATATACTATCCAAATTGCTCTCAGTTGGGATAGGATAGTTAGGATAGTTTTGTTAGTATTATCTTAGTATAGATTACATTTAACAGTTGTTAAATAGAATTTGTGTAATTTTAGAATAATTTTAATAGTCTTTTATATTTAGAATATTAAATATAAAATCCTCAAAAATCGAAGACTTTCCTTAAGAAAGCAATTGTAGGATAACTTTAGGTAGTTGAAAACTAATTTTAGGGTTTATTTAGATAGAAATAACATTAGGATAGATTTTTACTGAATTTTAGTTTCTCCTTAAGAGAAAAATTCAGTTAGTAGCAAGACCACAACCTGCAATATTTTGCTATCCCAAACACACCGGGAGATTCTTTAAGCTACTTGTGTGGGCTTAATCTCCTTGTTGGCCTAGGTCAGAAAATCAGGCCAACAGTTCCCTGAACTCTGGCAACTGTTCCAACAGACCCATTTCCAATTTTGATAAGTAAATTTTATTTTCTGCCAGATAAAAGCTTATTTAATAACTTAAAAATAAAGATGGTCAAATTTGAAACAATCCCCCAGAACTTTTAATTGTATTTCTAACGTTACAGAACAAGAAAAATAAAAGTAAAGACCATCTGCATGGGTATCTGAACAACTTACCACACCAATAGTAGGAGGTGCTATTAACACCTCAAGAATTAGGTGTCTGATTTCATTCATATATCATTTAACTTTTCTGATCTAGGCTTGGAAAGAGCTTGACTTTTCACTCAATGAATTGAGTGTAACCTACAAGCAAAGCACATTTGATTTTAGAAACTCTGATCCTAAAAACATTAATCACATTTGCTTGAGAACATAATATCAAAATTACAAAGATGATTATCTGTTCTTCTATTTTGACTACTTTTACCCAGCAAATTTTGATTATGAGTCTATTTCTTAAAAAAATTTAAATAGCTTTTCCCCTTTTAGCCTTCAAGGTAGTGAGTGAAACTGAAAATGATGCATAGCTAATAGTTTTTTTGAAGCAGATAACCCTCATACAATATATGCATTATTATTGCCACAAATTCTTACGTAAAAAAATTGTGCCTGAATAGAACTTCGAAGGTATGTAAGAGCTTCCCACTTTGAGGAATAGATTCAACTCTAACAAACACTTCTCATAATAAAATTTTGTTCAAGGATACAGGCACTTTCAAATCCACATTGAAACAACAGTATACGTTCAATGGTGTGGGTATAAATCCTTTGCGCATTGGCATTTGTTAAGGTGATAAAGGGTTTTTAAATAAAAAGATGAGGTAAAATTGCAATGGATACAAAGCCCGACTTCATTTTGAACTTGCTGCAAAAGCATCAAGATGACTTCAACAAATGCCAAAATAATGACAACCCATCAGACAAGAAGTTCAGATTTCCTATTCCAATCTCTTGAATGGGAATGAAATCCTTACCATGTTGCTTGCACTCTGCTTATTAGATAGACAATATCCTCCAGAACTTGGCTCTTCTGGAATAATTTGAACTGTCGTCAAAAGTTTAGATGTTTCTCCTGCATTTAAATAATCAACATTTGGGATCTTCTCGTCAAGCCCATTTTCTAATTCCCTTTCCTCATGAAGTTGGCTTGCTGATCGTAAGAGACTGTAGCCATAATTCCATATGAAGACATTGCCAAGCTGTAAATCCAATTTCAAATGCATTAGAAAATAACAGAGGGATTCACTCCGCTTCAATTTATGGTATGTGGATTATGAATACAATCCGCAAGAAGTGAACATCTAATAGTGCAAATGAACACATTCAAGTTTTTAATCATAAAGAAGCATTTCCAATACTAAGTTTAAAGTCCAGATAATTAATATCTAGTTAGAATCATACTGCCAAAGAAAACGAAGCATATGTTGTCCCAGCTACTTTGCAAACACTGGTTTCTCCAAAGGGACTTCCCTGTTCTTGACACAATGTAGGAACAACAATGACAAGAAGATTTCCCATGTTTCTTGTATATGATGAGAATTTAAAAATGTTTAAACATTCAACATTTTGAATTTAAAAAATGTAATCTGTTTCCATTCTTCAACCAAACTTTCTATGTAAAAAGGTTAACTGAGACAATTTAAAATGGGTTAAGAATCATGCTATCTGTTATTCACAGATGAATGTATAGATCACAAGAATATATTTTTGAAATGCAGAGATCAGTATAAATCAACATACCAAAGATAAACTTGGATTTAACCTACTTGTCATGAACCCTTGCAACAAATAAGATTTGTTGGGGTTCCACCCACTTTCTCATACCCTCAGGTTTAAATCAGTTCTTCTGCAGCTTCAAGTTTCCACTAGTATCTAAAAGGAGTAGATTACTCAGAACCTAGCATTGTCTTATGCTTCCCTGGAAGTTTTGATACAAAGCCTAACATCTGTAAGATGATCACTGACATCTCTGTGTTATTTTATTTTTTCATTCATTAGAGCCTTCACCCAAGCTGATAACTAGAAGCTCCATGAATACTTTTCTCTTTTTCTCCCACTTTCAACTGCATGCATCTTTTCCTTTCCTAGCACTTTTTATAGCAAAATAACCAACTCCTTTTAGTACTGGCCACTTTTGTCCTTAGAAAATTTTGAAGGTTTGATAATTGTTTTTAAACCTAATTTTATGTAAATTTATTATGTTGCTGTTAAAACTCTCATTTCCAAATTATATTATATTCATATGAAATTTAACTTACTTGTTTCTTTGAAATAAAATAATAAGAAAATATCAAAAGTAACTAGAGGGTATTACAATCCTCCCCTCGTTAAAGTTTTGCACTGTCCTCCGTGCTTAATCAGTGCTTTCAAAATTTGGAAATAAAGCAAGGAAACTTTGTATCATAATTTCTTTTCTTTCCTAAGTAGCTTCCTCCTCAGAATAATGTTTCCATTGTACTTTAACTTGTACAATAACTTGCTTTTGAAAATGAATTTCTCTTCTATCGAGAATGCACATTGGTTATGTGTGGAAGTCGTCCTCTGGTTCCACCTGTACATTATCCTAGTTAATAATATGAGATTGATCATCAACATATTTTTTTAACAATGAAATATGGAAAACATCATGAATTCTTAAGTAAGGGGGTAAAGCCAATTGATAGTCCATGATCCCTATTCTAGCCAAAATGTCAAAAGGTCCCACATATCTTAGTTCCAACTTAGTATAGAGTCATGATCGTAGCTTTTTCTTTTGTACTCTCAATAATACATGTTCTCCTACTTTATACTCTTTAGTTGTACGTTTCTTGTCTACATAACTCTTATGCTCGTCTTGTGCCGTTTTTAAGTTTTGTTTTATTTGTCGTACCATTTCCTCCATTTTTGCTAACATATCTAGCCCTAAAGCCAATCTGTCCTCCAAGTTTCCCTAAATTAAAGGTACTTTACACCTCCTACCATACAACACCTCAAAATGACTCATTTTGAAAGATGCTTGGTAATTATTGTTATATGCAAATTCTACCAGGTGAATATAATCCTCCCATTTACCTAGTTGACTCATCACATACATTCTCAACATGTCTTCCAAAACCTGATTCATTCACTATGTCTGTCCATTGGTTTGCGGATGATAGACTATACTGAAGTTTAGGTTCATATCCATTCCTTTAAATAATGACATCCAAAACCTGGACGTAAATTTAGCATCACGATCTGCAATCACTATTTTTGGTATACCTTGTAGCCTAAAAATTTCCTTCATAAATATGTCAGCAATATTAACCGCTTTAGACTTTGTCTTTACAGCTATGAAATGAGATTCCTTACTTAATTTATCCACTACAACCATAATAGAATCATTATGTTTCTTTGTTCTCGGTAACCCGTTAATAAAATCCATGATTATAGTTTCCCACTTCCACTCTGGTATAGGTATAGGATGCAATAAGCCAGCTGGATGTTGGTGAATGGCCTTAACCTGTTGACAAATGAAACATCTAGCTACATTTTCAGCTGCTTCTTGTTTCATATTTATCTAGTAAAATCTTTCTTTAAAGCTATTATAAATTTCTAATATTTCAAGTGTATTGCATAGGGGGTATCATGCAATACCTTAAAATTTACTGATTTTATATTGTATTGGTTAGGAACATGGATTCAGTTTTTGAAATGTAAAAAGCCTTCTGCATCAATCTGATAAATACTTTTCGATGTTTCAAAAAACTTCTAGTTACATTTTTCCATCCAATTCCTATATTGCTCATCATTAAGTGATGCCTCTTTCAACAAAGTTTTGAATTCAAATTCATAATTATTAATCAATATTGAATGCAATTTATGTTGTTGTCGGTTTAATGCATTGCCTACAATGTTTTCATTCTCTTTTATGTGTTTAATTTCAAAATTGTACTCACTTAGAAATGCAAGTCACCTGGCTTGACGGTAATTCAATATTTTTTGGTCAAATAAATACTTTAACCCAATATTATCTGTTAGTAACATAAATTTATTTCCTATCAACTAATGCCACTAGATCTTAAGGGCATGAATGATAGCTTCCAATTCCAAATCATGTACTACAAAAATTTTCTCATGTTTCTTTAGTTTCCTTGATTCATAACAAATTACGCGACCTTCTTGAGTTAAAACCCCTCCTAGCCCTTCTTTACTTGCATCAATGCATACCACAAAGCCCTTACTTAGATCAACAAATTTTAGCACTGGTGTTGTTGTCAATAATTGTTTCAGTTCTTCAAAGCTATCTTGACACTGCTAATTCCAAATAAATCTAATACTTTTCTTTTGTAAAGTGGTTATTGGGTAAGCTATTTTGGAGAAATTTTCTATGAATTTGCGGTAGTATCATGTTAACCCCATAAATAACCTTATATAATGCACATATTTTGGTGTAGGCCATTCCAATATAGCCTTAATTTTTGTCGGATCAATTGCTATACCCTTTTCTGAAATGACATGTCCTAAGTACTGTACCTTTGTTTATTATAAAAGTCACACTTTCGTAATTTTGCATATAGCTCATGATGTTCCTTAAAGGTTTCAAAAAACTTCCTTAAATGACCCTCATGCTCCACCTCATTCATCATATTCATAAATGTTGCAAGAGCATTTGTTAAACCAAATGGCATTACCACAAATTCATAGTGTCCATATCGGGTTCAGCATGCAGTTTTATGGATGTCCTCATCTTTAACTCGTACCTAATGGTACCCTGATCTAATATCAATTTTTGAGAATATTTTTTCCTCACAGATTTGTTCAAACAGATTATATATTCTCGGTAGAGGGTACTTGTTTTTAATCGTCATTTTATTCAATTGTCGGTAATCTATGCACATTCTAAAAGTTTCGTCCTTCTTTTTAACAAAGAACATAGGTGCTCCCCATGGCGATACACTAGGATAATTGTATCCTTTGTCTAATAATCCATTTATATTCATTCTTAATTTCACCAGTTCTTGAGTAGTCATATGATAGGGAGTTCAGGATACTGGTGCAAAATCTGGCATTAGATCTATGGTAAAATCTAAATCTCATTTAGGTGGTAATTCAGGTATTTCCAAAGGAAATACTTGCTGAAATTCCTTTAGAATAGGGAAATGTTCCATTGTTATTGGTGACTTTTTAGATTCAATTTCTTTAAATTTGATGGCATGCAACTGACATCCTTTCCTAAGGCATTTTTTAATTGTATTGCAGAAATTTGTCATGTAGATATAGGTCTATAAATTCCTTTTACTGTATGAATTTTTACCTCCTCATCCATGCAATCAAATATTTTATGTAAACAATCAATAATGGCTCCATGAGCTTCTAACTAGTCCATTCCTATCAAAGTATCATACGATCCTAACGAAAGTATGTTTAGATTTACTGTGGTATCCAAGCGATTAAAACTTACTCTGCAATATTTAACTATTTCAGTAACTTTCATGTTCATTCTTGTCACTAACTGTACTAACCATGCATTGTTTTTTTTTCCTTACTAAGTTTACATTTTCAAGTACTCTTGGTGCAATGTAACTTTAACTAGCTCCTGAATCAATAAGTATAGAAACATATGTGTTGGATATTCTACCTTCTACTTCTAGCATGGTGGACTGATGATCTTCTTGTTTGTCTTCCAAAGCTGCATTTATTCTAGGTATGTTCCTAGCTATGTCATTGACAGTGGAAGCTTCCTGTATGATATTTATGGGAGCCATTTTTTGTGGGATTGTGAGGACAATTTCGATACAGGTGAGGTCCATTGCATCCCCAACATTTAACCTCTTTTGCAATATTATTCCATCCTCCATTAGAAGTTCCAGTACTCTTTATACCACTGTTAGTAGTTGTTCCTAGTTTATCATAATTATTATCAGAACATAACATTCTACCCTCTTCTATAATGTATCATATTTAACAAAAACTAAAAATATTCCTCGAATCTTTCGTATTTTGGGCATAACGTTTCGCTCGTAACTTGGAATTGGGTAGACTTTGAACCATTAGAAATATCTCGAACTTCTCTACAAATTTTCTGTTTTTAGTTTTTTCTAATTCCTTACTATTTTTTTGGGGCGGGCGTCTTAGTAAGAAAACATCTTTTAAAAGATACTTTTAAAAAGCATCTTTTAAAAGATGCTTTTAAAAATCATCTTTTAAGAGATGCTTTCTTACTAAAATGCTCGCCCCGGAAAAACGGCAAAATATTAGCAAAAGCTCAAAACAAAAATGTTGTAGAGAAGTTCAAGAGCTTTCCAATGGTTCAAATTTTGCCCAATTACCAATTAGGAGCAAAACGTTAAGCCCACAATACGAAAGATTCTTGGAATATGTCCATTTTTTGTTAAATAGGATATATTTTTGGCAAAATAAAACGTTATGTATGACTTCTTTTTCCTTTCCTAAAAGGAGAAGGTTTAAATCCTTTTTTTCACTGTTCCATCTTCTCATTTTTCTTATTTTTCCAACTTCTAGTTACTTCTGATCTTTGTTTGAACAAATGGTAACATAATTTGGCATTCCTAGTGGCCTCATCCATAGTATTAGGCATTTCAAACTCAATATTTTCCTTATATGTTGGGGGTAAACAACTGATAAACCTATAAACCTTAGCTTTTTCCTCCTTCAAATAAGGTACATAGCATTTTAAATTCACAAACTTGGTTACAAATTTATTCATGGTCAATGTTCCTAGTCACAGATCATTGAATTCTTTGGATTCTCGTCATAGTATCATTCTGACATGTACTTATTTTTAAATAACTTTTAAAAAGTTTCCAACTCAACTCTTTACTGCGTATATTATTTACACTGTTGGCCCCCTGCTGCCACAGTGCATCTTTTCCGCTCAATTGTTCAATGATTGTCATCATACCTATACACCTAAAAATACCTTTTAATATTGAGTAACCAAGCTTCAGCTGCCTCTTCTAATTCTCCATCAAATGTCGGGGGTCTTAAATTTTTAATTCTCCTTGTAACTCTATAGCATGTTATTTTTGTTTTTCAAATTTGACGTTCTTTTCTTTCCTTTGGTCTTGTACGATCACCGAAATATTGTCTGTAGTTTCTTCACTATTGTCACCTTGTATTGCACTTTTCCTCTCTTTTCTAGTACTACAAGAGTTTTGACCATTATTCTTTTGTGGCTCTGTCAAGCTTTTGACAATAAATTCATTTATCTCTTCTTGATGATTTAGCATTCATTAGTTTAAGTTTATCTGCCTTAAGGCTTTCCATATCTGCTTTCAAACTCCTCATTGTCTCCAGCGTTTTTGACTGCATGTCTGCATTACATTTTTCCCCAAGTTCCACAAAGAAACTGGAATTCTCCATAGCTGGAATATCTTATGGTACCTCTTCTTCACACATAATCCGCTCAGGTTCTTCTATCATTGTTACTTCTGCGTGTAACAATAATTATTCTTTTGTTATTTATAGATATTTAAAATAATAATTATTAAATATTGTATACGTTTTACTACGCAATGTCCCAATAGGTCATAGATTTGTAACCTCCCTCTGATACAATTTTGTAATAGACCCGAAATTATTAACATCATTTACCATAAAAAAATTCTTTTGGAGTTAACTTATTACCCGTTTTAGCATACTATTTGTCACTAGTCCTACGCTTGAGAGGTTAAACCCTTGTTTTTAAGATAAGTTTCCTTACACATGAAGTATGAATTTCTTGTTCAAGAAAAAGAATGGCTCCCTTACAGGAAATCTGGTAAAGGTGCCTAGGTTTAAAAATAAAACTTACTTGGCTCTATGGCTAACACTCATTTTTCTTGCATGTGTTCTAATTATCTGTAAAGTTAAACAAAATACACCCTTTAAAGTAATGGTTCCAGCAGTGTTAATCCTACCGCATTTGAACTATAGCCAAAGTTGGCTTTAGGTAAATTTAATTGTGGTTTATAATCCCTTCATATTCGGAGTGGGGTACAACTAGATAGCATAATCAACTAGTTGGCTTTTAAAGCAGTTTTGTAGCCGGATGAAGTGTCTCCTTAGTTCACTGGCCATGATGTGGCTCTGCTACAACACAATTGGAAAATTTGAACCAAAACCAGGCTTGGTTCAGTAATCAACACTCAGTTTGTTTAGAACGATGCTTATTCAATTCATCCCTAGTTATCTCTTCGCACACAATAGTGCTACTACTCTGTCAAGCTCCATGATTTTTTGTTTTACCCACGCACAAGTGATGGATCTATTATTTAAAAGATTACTATTTATTTTTAGTTATTAATAGTTATTGTTAATACCTCCCTCATGGACTAATAGTATTGCAAAATCCATATGTGGAGGTCAGGCTGTAATAGTTTAAGACGTTGTTATTCCCCCGTAAGTTTTGTTTTTAAACCCTGGTTCTCTCCGGTTTGTTCTTTCAAGGGAGATATGTTATGGTGTTGTGGATTTCTCATTTGTATACATGTTGAGGCTGAGTTTTGTTTAGCTTGGACCTTTATGAAAGCTGGCCAAAGAGGGTTTAAGTTCTAAAGCCATGCGACTGGGTAATTTTCAGAACAATTATTTAATATTATGGGAATTAAAATGCCACAATACTGATCTCTGTATAAACTTTGTATTTTAGTTTTTGGTTTAATGATTTACAAAACTGTATACTGTCTTCTCGGTTTTTAATTTAACTTACATCTTTGTTAGAATACTTTCCTTCGTCTTTCAGAAGGTCTAAAATCTGTATTTGTAAAGGGTATGGTTTTCTTGTTGGGTTGATTTTCTTTGTAATGGAAGAGATTTGCTAGGGTTTGTAATGGTATTATGTTTAATCTTTATCTGTGTTTAAAATATTTAATCTACTACGTTTAGAGTTAGGGTTTTTGTTTAAAAACATTTAGGTCAAGGGTTGTTACAACAAGAAGGGGCTATTGAACCTAAATAATATTTCTTTGTCATAATATTATTTAGTATAAAAGTATTAATGCTACGATGTATCTTTCTATTATAGTTAAATTGTTTTCTTAGTCATAATACTTTACTGTATAGTTTTCCCTTTACTTCAGCTAATATCCCTCATAAATAATTATTCTTAATAAAAGAAATAATACCCATATCACATTTCGTTGACTGTAACTATAATGAAAAATACTTTAACTATTGTTAACTTAAATCTTGCAAACATGAATAAGATAGAAAATAATAGTAACGTAATAAACCCTAGTATGTGATTATAGGCATGTATAAACCAGAAACAATAAAAAAGTAACTGTACTTAAATAAAGGTAGTCAGAAATAGTATAATATCCAGCACATGATTATATAGCAATATACAGAGTAGTAACAATGTTTTCTTCTTTAGAACTATAACTGAAAACATGATTTTTTTTTTAAGAAACATATTTGTAAATCTCATAACGGTAGTATTAACAACTACACACCACCCTGACTCTAGACACTTGCAACAAATAAGCTTTGTTAGGGTTCCACCTCCTTTCCCAGACCCTTAGGATTAAATCAGTTCTCTTGCAGCTTCAAGTTTCCACCCGTGTCTAAGAGGAGTAGATTACTCAGAACCTAACATTCTCTTATGCTTCCCTGGTAGTTCTGATACATAGCCTAACATCTGCAAGATTCTAACTGACAGCTCTGTGTTATTTTATGTTTCCATTTGTTAGAGCATTCATTGAAGGTGATCACCGAAAGCTCTATCAATACTTTTCTCTTTTTCTCCCACTTTCATCTGCATGCATCTTTTCCTTGCCTAGGACATTTTATAGCAAAATAACCAACTCCTTTTAGTACTGGCCACTTGTCTCCTTAGAGAATGTTGAATGTTTAATAACTGTTTTTAAACCCAAGTTTCTGTCAATTTATTATGTAGTTGTTAAAACTCCCATTTCCATATTATATTATATTCATATGAAATTTAACTTACTTGTTTCTTTGAAAGTAAATAATAAGGAAATATCAAAAGTAACTAGAGGGTATTATAAATAATATTAACTACAAATATGTGGTTCAATGATAGATTTGAATAAAAAAATAATTTGCATAGACTGAATCTAAGTAAATGAGATTATCTCTATTTCTTTGTGTTCACATATTTTGTTTCTCTAAGAGTCTCTAGCGTGTTTTTTCATAATTATTTTGTTGCATTAGTAATACTGCATGTCTATTTGATATCAACCATGACATGGTTATCAAATCTAGTGTGTTTGTTCATAATTATTTTGTTGCATTTGTAATACTACATGTCTATTTTCTATTGACCATGGCATGGTTATCACATCTAGAATGTTTGTTCATAATTATTTTATTACATTCGTAATACTACATTTCTATTTTCTATCGACCATGACATTGTTATCACATTGGTATCTAATATTTGTTTATGATTTAAGAACATTTTACATCAGCCTCTCCACAACTTCTATGTAATTCATTCCATTCTCATTATTGCAATAGATACTTAATTGTAACAAAATACATGATGATGATGATTATGATGATGATTAACGTCCATTAAGACCAAATTTGGTCTATCGGACCTTAACTAGGATAATACTTGGTTTACTTTAAAATCTTGTTCCTATGCTCAAAAAACTTGCCAAGAAGCTTTCCAAGCTCATCATAGTTTTGACAAGTTAGGAGGTTACAAAGGTTTGTATTCTAACCAATATTGTGCATATAGTATGAAACTCAAATCTAATGTGGGTGTAAGCAAGGCACTCCAAGGGAAATTTATTTCCATCCCCAAGGCTCATACACTCACACATATGGAAAACCCATTCCATGCATGGAGTTTTAGGAATAGACCATTGCCTTGTTTCTCTATGGAGTTCATGAGAGTATTTAATATACATAGTAATACCTCAATGTATATCTCTTAACAATCCATCAATATTTTGTAAGTTTGGTTAATCTCATTGTAAAGATTTAATGCATAGTTTTTCTTTGTTTCACATATAAGCATGTAACATAATTTATTTGAAATAAAAACCTCTGAGTCTCAATTAAATTTTCTATTTTGTATGTTTTTAAATAAGTTTATATATAAAAAATACACAAAATTAATCTTATTAAGATCACAAAAACTAAAATTGAGATTACAATGCAGAGTTACAATTCTATTCATCCATCCAATTTTCTAGGCTTTTTCAATTTCTTCTTATCGTTTCTTGAAGCATTAATATCAACATAAACATACATACTTTACATGTCAAGTCTTTTAGGTACACCCGACATTTCTCCTTACTTATGCCTCACACCCAAAATCTATGGGAAGTATTATTTGTAGATATAATTCTTGTAGCATCTCATTTGTAGATATACTTATGGTAGCATCCTTTTTATTGTG
Source organism: Pseudotsuga menziesii (assembly GCA_001517045.1). Classification (NCBI taxonomy): domain Eukaryota; kingdom Viridiplantae; phylum Streptophyta; class Pinopsida; order Pinales; family Pinaceae; genus Pseudotsuga; species Pseudotsuga menziesii. Next base: position 21,633 of record LPNX010028364.1, read on the forward strand.
AAGTGTTTTTAAGATTGTTAGAGAGAGTAATGCAACCAATATCCATAATAAGAAGAATAACATAGTTGTGGTTTTTATGAATAGATCTTAGAAAATTTAAGATTATATACATTTTAATTTGAATAATAAAGCATATATACAATCAATCAAGCTAGATTTTTACTTTTTTATAAACCTATAACCAGTATAGATCCATCGTAAAGGAGAATCTATCAACCGTCAAGAGGGATCAAATCTCTCTCGAGGTGCAAACCCTTCTTTTGCATTTTCACTGTAAAAATATATGTAATATGTGCATTAGTATGATATTAAAGAATACCCCTAATTTCATTAAATATTAAGGAATGCCTCTAAAAGCCCTATCAACTAAAATGCTCTATTACATATATTATCAAAAGTAAAATGCATGAATAGGTCTTGAATATCAATGATTTCTCCACCTAGTGGGGTATAGAAAAATGATTTTCGTACTTAATGAAGTGTTTAATTCTTGGTATCCCAAAAGAATAATGGAAAAAAACTAGTCAACAAAAACTAGTGGGGTATAACAAATAATTCTTGTGTTTAGTGAAGTGTTCTATTCTTGGGATCCAAAAAAAAGCATTAATACAGTTTAGGATTCCGTTCTCTTACTCTTGAATGGAAAAGACCTATGAATGACAATTGAAGGGTACACGTATAGGGTGTATATATATTGATTATAGTTTGATTAACCAAAACCAATAAATGATTGTGAACCATATGATTATACATCAATACACATATATTGGAAATATATTGAATGGAATGGATGCAACCAACAATGAGTCACATTTTGTTCATAGTTAAGGGCTCATTTTTAGTTAAAAAAAACTTAATAAAAAGTCCAATTTTAATTTTAATAGAATATTTGTAATCTTGAAAAAAAAATATAACATACTTCTTATTAATAATATTTAATAAAATATGTGTAATTATTTTAATTTAAAATGAAAAACAAATAAATTGCAACATAGAACATAAAACCATCTTAAATATATAAATTTATTTTAATACAATATTTGTAATAATAATATGTTTTATTCTTTATTTTTATTTTTTTAAATTTGAATTTTAAATAAATATTGTATATAATACTTAATAACAATTTTTCATTAAAAATAAATAAATAATTCATCATATAAGAATGTTTCAATTTATTTATTTGTTTAAATTATATTGTAGTATTAATTAATAACACCTTGTTATTAAAAAAAAAATTATAATATAAGAATGTTTCAATGTTTAAATTATATAAATTAGGTTAAAGTAATTTTATGTTATAAATGCATTCACCCCTTTATCTTTGTATTGGATTAGTTAGTGATATTTTCTTCCTGTAGTTATGCTTTTTAGTGGGTTTTTAAGTAAGCTCGGCAAATGTGGTTATAATAAGTAAGTAATATGTGTAGAATAAATTTTCATAATCTTTAACATGTGTGAAAAGTATATATATATATTTAAAGATTTTAATATTTTATTTTATTTTATAAATAAAAATAAAAATTTATAGTATAAAATAAATAAAAATAAAATTTATATTATAAATTAAATTAAGGTAATTATTATAGATATATTTTAGGTCCAAGCTTATATCTATTAAGTATGGAGAGGTTCAATTTTTTGAATTGTATATATTTTTTATTTTAAATTATTTACATAGGAAATTGGATTCTTCTCTTTGTTTTATTTTCTTAATTTTCTTAATATTTAATAAATCATATATAAAAGTTAAAATTTATAATGTAAAATAAATAAAATATGGTAAATTAAACTAAAGTAATTAGTTTAGATATATTTTAAAACAAGATCTATTAAGCATGGAGAGATGCAATTTCTTGAAATCTAATTTTTTATCTTAAAATATTTACACTCAAGAAATTGAATTCTTATTTATATTTAATAAATCCAAGTTTAAAATATATATATATAATTTAATTTTTTTTAATAAACAACATAAATTTTTGATTTTTTTTAATAAACAACATAATTTTTTTTAATCCCTCGTAATGATAAAAGAAACCTTTTTTAAATAAATAAAAACAATAACTTGAATATTGAAAATGGAAAAGATGCAATGTTAAAAGTTTGAATATGACATGCAGAAACATGAAAAAGCACAACTTATTAGTGAAAAGTAGAATGCTAAGAAACGGTTACATATAGAAACTTATTAGTGGAAAGTAGAATGCTAAGAAACGGTTACATATAGAAATAATATTTATTGAGAGAGCTTGTTTTTTTAGTTTATGAATTTGTATTTCTTTGTGTTTTCTGACTAGGGGAGTGTTTGCTGTTTGTTATTTTAGGGTATAATTTAGAATTCAATTTGTGAAAGACTATAGAACTTAATTCTGAAAAATTGAATTCAATTGTGAGGTGTTTTTCATTTAATAAAAGAAAATTGTATTAAATGTACAGATAATTCTTACTTAATTGGCTTAAATCTCAACTCATATATTTTAATGACTTAGTAATGAATATTCCTATACAACAGAAATCTGCTTATCAAGTGGACATTTTTTTTATTTTGTTTTGATATTTATTTTAAAGCTGACCATTTTTTTGAATATTCAAATTATTTTCTTTTATTTTTTATTTTTATTTGATTAGATTATAAGCACCGAAAGAGTTACACATTTTTAGAATGGGCCTTTCATCGCAATCAAAAAAGAAAAATCTCTATCTCAAAAACTCTGGTTTCACTATCAACTTATTTAAGTAAAGACTGGGTACGTCTATAACCTTCCAATATAAGATACATATAGACGGTACGATGCTGACTGTTAGCAATCGTATGAAGGTAGTTGACTGCTTGTTGTTCATGACGAGCTGAAATTTTTGGTTGGGCCCCGTTCTTATATGTGCTGTAATGCATGAACCATTACAGTACTGTAGTTTTGACTAATTGGAATGAACAGACAAAATAAAGGAAGAAGGAAAGGCTGGCCAAATGGACGTAGCTGATCATTATTGCATAATTATTGCATCACAGGAGGATTGATTGAGAGTTTTTCCCACCTGTTGTTGTTGTTGTAAGTGTGTACCAGACTCCAGTTTTGAAATGGATGTCTCTCTCTTATCAACATCAACATTATTGGACCATTCGATATTTGTGGTGACAGGACCAGAGAATGTTATATCTACGACGAAATCCTTGTTTGAGATTTTTTCAGTTCAGATTAGATGTGAGAAATAATAGTGACGTATACAGATTAGATGTGAGAAATAAAGAATGAGCATTGAAGGAGTTATACATTTCTCCCCTACCTCATTGTAGGTGCAATTAAAAAAACAAATATTCAAATAATATAAAATGGTGAAGCATTCAGTAGTCATTTGATATGAAAACAACTCAAGTTAGAAATGAAGCAGTATAAGCCCTAACCAATATGATCAGACCAGACCAGCTGAAATTGGGCAGATTAATTATGATTGAAATTGCAATTTACAGTGTTTAAATGAGAATTTAGATTATTTAAGTAGTTTTAAAATCAATCATTCCATGTAAAAAACAATTACCAATATTAAAATTACAAAATTATCGAAATAGCAATTGGGGGTTTTAGTTATCATTTATCCTACTCTGTTACTTCAGCTGACTTTGGCAGATTGACCAGTGGTTCTAGTTCTATCATTCCTAACAGATTGGCAGATTGACAAGTGGCTGTATAGATGGAGGACGTTTTTACGATCCTGTAGCGGTCAATCTCGTGACGTGGATGTGTTCATTTTAGTCTCTTTCCAGAAAACTATTAATTTCCAAACTGTTATTTCATACAATAAGTATTATTTTGGGAGTATTTTCGATGCAATTGACAACTCACTACTAAACTAATTATTTTCTAATATGTGATTGTAAAACAATATCAGAATCCAAACATTTAAGAAAATAAAACCTTAAACTTTCATAAAATTCATATATTTAGCCAATTTTACGTGTAAAACTTTTATTTTTTTCATAGCAAAATATATATATCAAGCTTGGGATATACTCTGGTTTTTTTTAAGAAAGTGTCTTAAATTAGATAATATTATTAAAAAACTATATATATATATGTATATATATTTATTTTTAGTTTAGTTCATTTTATCATTTACATTATTAATATAGGTAAATAAGATGGGTTGTATATATCTTTGATTCTTTAGCCTAGTTCATTTTGTCATTAACATTATCAATATATTTATTATTTTATTTGGTCTTTTATATAACAATCTTTTACTTAGACCAAATTGAAGCTTGGGTGAATATTATTGCTATTGTCTATATCTCCTTGCTATTATCCAATCCCTAAACATCGTATGAGGCTATCCAAGGTTCTACAAAGCTCATGTTTACCGTGAGGCAAAATGTTTGTTAACATATTAGTTGGATTGTCTTTTGTCTGTATTTTCTTGTATTGTAGCATGCCATCATCTAGCACTTATGAATCCAACGATATCTTACATCAATGTGCTTTTCCTTAGAATGTAAAACATAATTTTTGGCAGAAGGGAGTGCACTTTGGCTATAACAATTTAGTACATACTTTTCTTGCTACAAAACTAGTTCCTCCAAGAAACTCCTCTTCCAAAGCATCTCTTTGCATGCATTAATTACTACAATATATTCAACCTCTATAGTAGAGAGAGGCACCACTTTAGGAATCTAGATGCCCATGAGACTACAACTCCTACAAAAGTATAGATGTACCATGTTGTGGATTTTTTGGAATTTGTCTCACCTGCCATATGAACATATGTAAATCCTTCCAAGATGGTATCAGTACCTCGAAAGCATAGGCATTAATCAATTGAGCCTCTAATGTGTCTTAAAATTCATTTAACTACATTTCACTATTCCTTGCTTGGGTTTGTAAGAAACCTACTTACAATTCCCATAGAATGTGTAATGTCAAGTGGAGTGCAAACCATTGCAGAAATTAGGCTTCCTATTGCTGAAGCATATGGAATTTTAGACATTTCTACCTTTCTTTCAATATAAGTGGGACATTATGTGGACATTGTTTAGTGGTTAATTTCATATGAGAAGCAAGTGGTGTACCTACATATTTTGCATTAGCCATATCAATTTTTTCTAATAGTTTTCCAAGGTATTGTTGTTGTGACAACCATAATTTCCTTCTTTTCTTGTCATTTATAATTTGCATCCCAAAAAATCTTCCTTGTTTGTCCTAAATCTTTCATTGTAAATGTATTGCTTATTTCTTCTTTTAACATCCCCAAATGTGGTGTTACGACGACGAGAGGACATATTTGGTGGCGATGGGACATGTTATAATGATAGGGATTGGTCCAAGGAGATGGGAATTCATTCCACCCTATCATCCATTTAGGTGAAAGCACCATGCTACTATTCCAATTAACTCCACATGAACCGGAGTATAGGCTGCATTCATGGAGAAAGGTGAGATTTATTCTGGGTAAGGAAACCATCAAGGGCTCATTACAAGAGGCGAAAGAGCAAGGTTGGGGTCTTCTCAACACATTGGAACAGAGAGTAGAGTTCTCCTTGGCCCACTGCTATTGTCACATAGACAAGAATGATTGTTAACTCTAGGTAGAAGAGGTGGTCATTCTCAGGTGCACCACATGGACACTTATAGCAATCATGCCCTCACTAGCCATGAGGTGGTGATCATGGAATATTTGTGTGACATCAAGAATGAAGTGCATGACCTTCACAGTAGCTCGCATGAGTGGATTCAAGGCATTGTCATGTGGGTACAGGATCTAGTGATTTAGTGCATGGACTTGGTAAAAGTTTTCAAGCTTCCACTCCCTACTTTTGTGGAGGAAACATCGACTAGGAAAACCAATAATCAAGTGAGTTGCTCCTCTGGGGAGAACATGGCATCAACCCACACCGAGGACTTAGCAAACATCGCTTATGATGGAGGGATTGAGCTAGAGACCAAGGTGGTGATTAGCCCATCGATTGCGTAGGTTGGTTTGGGGAAAGATGGAGAAATGATATTTCGATGGGGGTGGAAACCAACAAGCTTGGTGGCGATAGAAGTGAGGCCAAGGATGTGTCATCGAAACACCAAAGGATCGACAACATAGTAAAATTGGAATTAGGAAAATGGCGACATGCTCATAACATATCCACAAGCGGTATTTCATTAGCATAGTGGCTTTGAGTTTTGTTTTTGTTTATGATGGTAGCCATAATTAGGAACACTACTGGATTGAACATTTTGCATGGGATTTGCAGTATGCCCTTGGTGGCTTGTAATATTTTGAGACAAGGGGTAGATTTCAAGGAGTTTGTCATTTGGATAGTTAGGGGTTTTGATCTTTGGTTTGAATTTTGTCCCTTTTTTAGTGGCCTAAATTTGACACTTAATGTAAATTTCTTTATATTTTTAGTAATATAATTGTAATGCCCCCATTTTGAACCATAGAATGCATTGGATTTATGTGTATATAGTGTGTATATGTGATTTATGATTCCTAGCATGGAGCTCAAGGCCAAGGCCCCACTAGTGAATGCTCAACTTTTAAAAAGGAAAGTATTTTATATTTTTCTAGCCATGTCCTAGTAAGCCATGGAAAACTGTAAAATCATGTAAATATTTATAATGCAATAAAAATACCAAGAGTTAGCTATGGAAGAAACTAAAATGAGGGGTCCACGTGTATCCACTAGGGATAGATGAGGGGCTTGTGGGATTGAACCCCGTGTTTCCAAATGTCATCTTGAGAACCCATCTTGACTTTCCTTGCTAACATTTATTTCTGTTGTAAGAAACTAGTTGAGAAATTAAATCATGCATTCATCGGGCATGGGAAACCCAGAAATTCATATGGATGGGTATGTGCATGGTTTAATTGATCTATAAGTCATTTCTCTTCATGGAAATTTATTTTCCATCCTCCCCATTCCATTGTTTAAGAACCAAAGATCAATTTCCAGCTAGTTATGCATTCCCAACAGTGAAATTTGTAGAAATCACAACTTGGACAGAACCCATGTTTTGAAGTACCAAAAATGCCCAGAAATTTACATGAGGAGTGAAATCCAATGGAGAATCCATAGATACAAACCTTGGGGTGAATTTGAGAATAGAAACAACCCAAAAAATCCATAGGAAAACTTAGCTTTATAATCATGGAAGCTAAACTTCGTGATTCACAATCACGTGGCCAAATTGGGGAAAAATCCAAGAGCGAATTGCAGCAAGAGATAGTTCACAGGTTGGAATTGCTTGATAAACCCAGTGAAGGAAAGAACCTCTGAAGGTTTGAAAGCTTGGAGGTTTCTATTCCCACCCTGAAGAGAAATGTGGGGAAGGGGTGCATGAGGTAGTGTGTAGCAGAGAAGAAGAACTTCCTTATGTTGTGTATGGTAGTTATTGTAGGTGCCAAGGTTATCTGAAGCCAAATTTAGATCCCTGTAGCTCTGTGGTTGATCTTACTAGATTAGCTATCTCCTTCCCTGCCTCCCTACTTTCTTGAAAAACCAATTTGTGTGTTGAATTAGCATGAGTGCTTGTGGTTATGGTTGTGAGTGAGTCAGGGTAGTTCCTCCTTAGTGGATACATAGCCCATCTCGGGGGTGGTCTCTTAGCTGAAAGAATATAGGTTGGATAGAGACCTATGGTTTGGTGGAATGTTGCTCTTCCATATCTATTTCCTTGCACAAATTTGATTGAAAGATAAGTGTTCACTATTATCTCTGATTATGCCTAATTTATGTGTCATGATGTACATTGTGTTAAATTGAATGAGCTGACCCAGTATGGATTGTTCAATTAAATACATGTGAATATAATAAAAATGAATTATTGATGTGCATGGTTTTACTATTATTCCTTTGATGAACATGTTGGTATAAACATGATGTGTGTGTGTGCATTGATAGAGTTTAATTCTAATGTGTATGCTTAATGAGAATTGCACATACATTTCATAATATGACCCTGGGGGAGAAATTTAGCGCCCCATGTATCACTCATGTTTCCTTCGTGGGTCGGATTGATGGGATAGGAAGTGACAGAGTCGTATAAAAGCAAATGGTTGTAGCATTGGGGTTGTTTGGGCCAAAATCCACACCTATAAGTAGAAAATCAAAATTGCACAGGAAGTGTTGATAAGTGTTCAGTGAACTTGTGGGATAAATGATGACAAAAAAATAAAAGTCTTCAAATGCTACAGAAGAGAATAACGTTGTATAGAGCTCATTGAGATATTTTTAGCGATACCCATTTTGGTCAAAAACAAACTTCGGACATGGAAGATATCAGCATGAGAAGTTGGAAATCGACATATTGACGACTTTTGACTTCTAAGATCGGAATCGAAAGGTTGATAGGTTTGCATTATTAATATTCGAATAGTGTTGAGGTGCCAACACCGAAGTGTTGACGTCGATATTGGTAGGTTGTACGTGGATGGCTCGGCATGTTGTTACCAACTTCCAACTCCTGACGTACAGAAGGTAGTCGACAAAGTTGGAAAATTGGGGTGGCATTATTTGTAACTTATTTGGTAGTATCAAATTTTTACTCCCGATGTATAGAAGGTAGTTGACGAAGTTGGGAAGTTGGGGTAGTATTATCTGGATATTGTTCAGTACAACTGGCTTCTGACTCCCAATGTACTAAAGATGGTAGTCAGAGTCGGGAGGTCGAGAAGGGCTTGTGGAGGAGTTGTTTCTCACTTCCAATTTCCGACTCCTAACACACTGAAGATAGAAGTCAGAGTTCGAAAGTTGAGAACAACTCGTTTTATATCAATGATGCATTTTGATTTTTGATTTCTGATCAGAAAATTTGGAAGGGCTTATAAAAAGTCAGGATCATCACGTTGAGCCTCATAAAAATAAAAATAAACTATAGAGCCCAATTTTTTTGTCATAGAAGGAGAAGTTCAACTCAGAATCAGATGAGACATGAGGTTCTGAAACACCATTAATGAAGTTCAAAAAAGAACTAGTGAGAGGCCTAAGCCTGTCCTGCTCCAATTTGACCAAAACTTTGAAATAGTGACTTTTACAAATCAGTGTCCCGAGTCCTAATAGGAGATCAGTTTGGGACGAAATTTCTATGGTGTGACCATGGACTAGGAATGCGGTTAAATTTAGAATATTGGTGCCGAATTCTAAGGGGTGGGAATATGGGTGTGAAATAAGGCCAAAATACACTGTTTTGGAGAACTTAATTTGGAGGGTTATCTCTGCAACTAAGTCCTCACATGACCTCATGCTTAACTCCCGTGTTAGAGGAGCTTTCTGGTTGATCCTTTGCAAACTTGGATTTACCTAAACAATAAGACACTAAGTCCAAGTTTAAACAATATTTGATAGTTAAATATCACCTACTCTAAGATCTTAGCCTAAGTTAGTTGATGTAGGCCCTATAAAGACACTATTACTAATAGATTTTAATTAATAGCATTCTTTTTAGGGTTATTATTACTCAAGGTAGTGGAAGTGCAACTCGTGCTGTTATGACTCAACTAAAAGTAAAAACATAAATGATGTAAAAAAGTTTTCAAATAAAAATGTTGTTCAAAATGCTTTTTCCCTTTTTCAAAACAAATGAAATTTGCTTAAATAACTTTGAGAAACAAAAGACTTTTCTTTCTTTCTTTTTGAAGACAATTAAAACACAAGTGTACAAAGAGCACATATAAGACTAACACTGCAAATCCAATGCTTTTTTTTTTCTTTTCAAAAAACAAAATCTAATGCACACTAATGTACCTTAGAAAGTCATAGAATATGAACATGTATAACTGCAAGAAACGGTATTCAGATCCTACAATCACAATGTTGACAAGCTATGCAAATCTGGGACAAAACCCTACTTGGGATCAACTACTGACATTGGAAACCAAGTAGATCAAAATATTGACAAAAGTGAAAAGTTCATACCACTACTAAAGCAATCAGACACCAAAAAAGCAGATCAAAGAACAAACACATGTCAAAAACTCACAGAACCACTTACACTTCAACCAATAAATCCAAGAGGAAAGACCTAAAAAAAAACTTGCACATGTACTCAACCTAAACTACTAAACACAAATATTGTAAAAACAAGTTACAGTGAAATGCACCTGACAAGAGATCAACAGAGACCTAGGAATCAACCCAAAAAAGGTAGTCAAATTCCAAAGATGCTTAAAAATGGGCAAACCCTAGAGATTGGAAACTTTCCTATAGGAACTCACTACTGTCTAGTGGGAAATCCATGAGTCACTCACGACTGTTACTAAGAAAACCCATGAATTCAACTAAGAAATTGTGACTGTTAATACAGAAACCCGCGATTGGTTCTAAAAATTTTCAAAACAAAAAATAAAAGACTAGGAATCCTAAAGATCCATAAATACTAACTTAATATTATATAAATGCAAATCATGAGAAAAATATGAAGCAAAAACTACATAGAAATATTGATTGGAGAGGCCCCAACACAAACTAGACTCCCAAGTGGAGTGGTTAGTTCTGTTGTGATGGATATCTATCGTATGACTTCAGGGCTTAGGGTCACCAACATACTACGATTTAGCTTGCATACATCAATGGTTTGGAAGCATAAAAAATAGAATAAGGGCTAGTAGGATAGGTACCTTTTTCAGACGGTTGATCCTAGCTTTCAATCCCTTCTTCAAATGCTCCAAAATTTTCTGCATTTCAATACTTGCAACAAATATTGGTTTTTTTCCATAGTATCTCTTATTGTTATATAAAAAACATGAACATATTACAATTTCATTTAGAAATAAATAACAATATAGATCATGATTCATAGCAACAAAAGTATTCACTAAGAGAAACATGGAAGAAAGACACTCTTTATTACTGAGGCTCAAGAAACATTACAACCATGTCTGAGATAAGACTTGTTTTTCAAACCAAGAACTGAGTCCTCCTTGTTCCTCTCTCCAAGATATTTCTCTAGCATAATATTTCTCTCAAACTTGCTTGCCCCTATCCTCCAGCCTTCCCCTTTATTTATACTTGCTGATGACGCGAGGTTACGAGGCCTAGGATGGTTAGGGAAGTTACTATTTTGAACCCAAATTCCCCTAAACTAATCATATTTTTATTTCTAAATTTGTCTTATGGAACTCGCAGGTATACATGAAACTTGCGGAAAGGAAACTTCCGACTTTTATACAGGCGATGTGCGAGTGCAATTTTTCAGGGATAATTCACGGGTTGCATATGGGCTGACCTGCAAGTGACACACGAATTGTCACAAGAAGACCCATGAGTGCAAGGAAAGCATATCCGTAAATATGGGAAAATCTAAAGAAATGAGTATGCATCAATGCTTCACTTCATCTATAATGTTTAGGCTACTTCAATCTAGATTTTCCTTTTGTGTACCTACACATTTGGTGTGAGTGCTCGGATGGGGAAGTGTCATTTCATGATATAACAACAGGTTCCTTCAAATCCATCTACAATAGAGGTATTTTTTATTTAATTTCTTAAATAGATTTTTTTTCTTCCTTGGATTAGAATTTTGTCATTAAATAGCAGAAAAATTTGATGAGACCTTAAGATATTAAAGGTAGATATACCAAAATTAGTTCTCAAAATTTTCATATTTTTGGAGAAAAAAATCCATCATCATTAAGAAACCCTAGAGAAAGGTACATAAGTAACCAAAAAGAAGGGAATAATACACAGAAGATTTTAGGACAACAAGTAGGAGAAAAAATAAAATCAAATTCCGCCAGGATAGAAATTTAATTACCTCAAAAGGAACTATTATTGGTACATGAGTCATCAAAAAGTGTTAAAATTTCACCTATAAGGGAAGATACCAACCTAGTTAACGTAGTGGATGTGGAAAAAATTAACACACTATTTGGGAATACATCAGATCCAGTAGTTTCTAAGCTAGAGTCAACATTAATTCCACCTAAGCGAACTATAGGAAATACATTTCTTCAAAAAAGACCTATAGTAGAACGGTGTGATCTCACATCATTTTCAAGGGAAGGTAGGATAACCCACAATATGTTTGGTAATCCAATTGAAATGAGGGACCATGAGGAGCAAGTAAAACAAGAAGGGCATACTGAAACAACTTTTGGGTTTCCAATTCAATATCTCATACAAATTGTCAATATAAAAACTATAGCCTTATCCTCATTACCGGTCTTTTATGGAAAGAGTACCGAAGATCCAGCTACCTTTTTGTTCGATTTGACATATTATATAGAAGCTATTATTGTATTCATGATTCCCGTAAACTAAAATTATTCCATGCTACTCTCAAAGACGTTGCACTTCATTCGTTTATGGGGTCAGAAGAATATAGCATAAGGACACAGGAAGAAATGGAAAATGATTTTCTTAAGAAGTATAAGGATTACTATAGATCCAAATATTCTGATCATGACATTTTTAAAATGCAGCAACATGAGGAAGAAATCTTGGAAGACTTTCTAGAGCGGTTTAATTATATTGTTCAGAAATCTAAATACAATACCCTCCAAGAATATGTTGTTAGAACGCTCTTCCTCAAATAAATTTTAGAAGAATACATATAAATTCTCAACCTCATGGCTTCGGTTGTTACCTATCATAAATCAGTTGATGAAATTAGCGAATTATGTAGGAAGTATTCTCGTAGTAGAGCTAATACTGGGAAAAGTGTGAGGGATGGTTTTCCTTGAGTCTCTAAATAAGTCAATACCACTTGTGTCACTAGAATGGAGATAGGCCCACCTTTTAGAAAACTTCAAAACATTTCCTTTGAAGTATTCTTTGAATATACTTGAGGGATCAAATCATCCTTTATAGAATCAACTATGATCCTCTTAGATTTTATCATATCCTTCTTGTTCTTGTCTTTTTCTTCATCTCCCTCTCATATCTTGACCTCATATTTGATGTAGCCTTCTAGGTCATGTTCTTCAAGGATGAGCATGACTCTATACTTTCATGCTCTAGAATTCTTTTTTCCTTCAGGGTTTTCATCAAGCTTGGTATTGTTTCTCATTTTTAAAGTATGGGAACCTCAAATGGAAATATAGGAGGTAGAACTTACCAATTTGAGGAATCCTTCTGGAATATGCTTCAAGATGAAGTAAGGTTTTATAGGAAAACCCTAATTTTCCAACTGTGGCCACTTACAAAACTAATTGGAGGAAAATATGAGCCTCCCCAAGGCGATTTGGTCTATATCTTCCTTATATTGAATCTTTGGATAGAACTTTGAAAAATATGGTGTTCTAGTTTCTCCCGATAGAAGTGGTAGGTCAAAAAATGAAACTACATAGAACTGAAAACTACTTCGATAGAAATATGTGCCCTCCTAGGGTAAGTTGAATGGTCCTTTTCTTTAGGCTGATGTATGGAGTGATGTGTCTAGAATAGTGAGCCATATCTTATTAAATTGTTGGATAAGCTGCTGCATAATGTATTCTTTTAGGTTGACTTTGATACCATGTTAATATTTTAAGAGTTTTTATGCCAAAACAAAAGGATCATTGAAAGAATGACAAGCACAACATAACAAAAGAGAAAACAAATATTTCTCATAGGAAACCCTTGTGTGGTATAAAACCCATCAAAAATTCCTTGATATAGACTTCAACCAAGTACAGTGTAATACCCCATAAATAAGAATAGATGCTTCCTCCCTATCATATGGACTGCTCCTTCTCTCTCTAGCGAAGTTGCTTGAGTGCTGACTATGTCCAAATGAGGGAGGAAACTCACCTATTTATACTGATCAGTTGAGAAGCATAATAACCCAACATGGCTGACTTTGCTTCTCAATCAGGATCAACATGCCTTGGGAGACTTAAAATAACATTTTAATAATACTTTTGTGGGTACTACTGACCCAACTTACAACAAATGTTTTACCTCAAGAATTTACATGACCAATTAAATCAATCCCATCCCCGATCAAAGGAACAACATCTTCGAAAGGAGGAATAACAATAAAAGTACAAAATAAAATATCTTTCGCAATTACATTTATTTAACATGGGCATGCGTATTGATGAGTACACAACCATTTATTGTCTTCCCAATACTAAAAAAGTGGTAAGTCAAGTCCCCATAAATGCGATCTAGAGCCTTAGCCTCAAGGTGATCACTCTAATTCTAGATAGGATATCGATTTTTGCATCACTACACCAGGAATCATGACCTCTCATGTTGTACATGGTGGAATGTATGAGGCCCACCATTTACGATTGGAGTACTTCCTTGTTGGGAAACAAGCTAATGAAATGAAAACTTGGTTGGGCCAAGAAATTTGGGTTCGCTAGAATATAATGTAGTTTCCTTGTTTAAGAGGGTTTTGAGCCTTAGTTCCAAAGTTGATGTCCCTCCTCATGGTCTACGTGATCCAACCCAGACTCGTTGGACTGAGGTGATGTGTAAGTTAGGAATATGTAAAGCCCCTTTTCCATTCATTGATGATTTATTCCACTAGTGGAAGAAATAGGTGATCGTTATAGATGACTATCCCTATGCAAGGATTGAATTCCATGGAGACAGAGACATGCCAATACCACTGGATTCACGTTCAGGGATTTAGGTGAGATCTATTATATGTTTTGCAATATTTCATTTTTCGTAATTTTTGTATAAGGAAATCAAAAACATGTTTATGGTGGTATCATGTACCGACATTAGGTTTATTTTGTGCATACATAGGGACATGATGATCGAAGGGATTTCCATGCCACCAGCATATAGGCCTAGGAGATGAGATGATCAATGTTAATATAGAGCGAACACTACAAAATGTACAGGGAAACTTGGCCCGCTTGAACCACAAGATTCCTATGGTATAGGCCAAGGACCTACTCGAGGCGATGCAAAGACATGTGGTCGGGGTACCCCATTTGTGGGTTATAATTTTTTTCCATTTAGCGAAATTTATAGTGTGCTATCATGATCATCATCTAGAATCAGATGTATAGATGATAGGACTTTATTTTTGTATCAACCATTTATATTTTGAGGGATAGAAGGCCATTTTTGTACTATGACACCATATTTTTGGAACTTTTATTCGGAAATAAAAACTTTGGTTACCGCTTTGATATATGTACATGTTTATAAATGTAAATGTGAATGTATATGTGCATGTTTCTTTCTTAAGTTTGTTTCTTAACTATGTGACACATGCCAATCTAAAATGTAATTTGCATATGAATCAACAATTTGATTATAATTCCTAGCTATATGAATGTATGTAATGAAATCAAAATGTCATTCCAACAATCTTACCCTTGAGAACCTCCTCAACAATGTAGGATTTCTAACATGGTACTGACCATTTAATTGTGAAATGATCAACTATAAATCCATGTGAATCTCTAAATCTCGAATACCATTTGAAATGGAATCCTGTAATAGCTCAATTAGCGCACTATACATAGGCACATTTTTTGAGGATAGTTGAAGGAATACTCCTCCTGAAGACACGAGATGACCCTTGGGCGCATAAATGACTCAAGAAGTAGAAGATAAGTTCTTTCTATGGTGGATGACACCATATTCAAATCATAAGTACGTCGAGGACTCCATCGAAATCTCCCAACCAATAGGAAGTGTGTCAACAAACTGATAACACTACAAGAAAAACAAACAAGTTTGTAAAACTGTACAATAAATATACAAGGTACCATCCCAAGCTGGACACTTGGGTATAGTACTTCTTAAGGTAGATCCCATTTCTAGGCTCCTTCAACACATTCCATTCGTAATCCTCTAACTCATATGATTCCTTCTTTATGACAAACCTAACGATGTAAGGACCACACCACATAGGATTAAACTTACCTACACCTAATGGTTTGTTTCCTTCATCATATAAAAGTACCAAGTCACCCTTGTTATATTGACGGGGATGGAAAGACTTATTTTATTGGTCCTTGTTAGGAACCAGTGTCAACCCTTCTCTTTATTTTGTTAGTATATTGTTGTTGGACACATATGCTTTGTAGGTCATCCCATGAGTATATTGTATTATCCCACATTCATGGGGAGCAATAGTTGTTTATATTAGACTTAGTATATAAGTACATGTTGAGGCTAATGAAGGCATCCACGAGTTATTTGTATTGAGCTTGATCAAAGGAGGTTCCCCCCTCCAAGTTCCTCTTGCTTGAATTTGATTGATAGATCTTTTTAAGTTTAGTAGGACCATGAAGACAAATGGTTAGTATAAAAGAAATATATATAATCGTCTACAGATGTAATGGGGATCATGGCATTTCTTATAAAGTACATATATATCCATTTTAGTAATCAACCTAGCATAATAAAAATTTATTATTCTTGGGGCTCGCTCTATATCTGCTGGATCAATATGAGGCATTCATGCGTGTTATCTTTTTACAAAGGCTCTTTTGGATGTGTACGCCTACTTTTGAAGGGCTCTCTAGGCAGTTGTCAATGCACTTTATTTTTTTGATAGTTCGACGCTGCAATATATTTTTTATGATTCAACCAGATAAGCCCCGAGTGCATTCTAAATATACAAGTGGTTAGCAGATCAATAAGAGCCTACTATATTGCAGCTACATCCATATGGAAATCAAAAGAAGGTATAATATTCTGTAAGAAGTTGATTTCAGCTTGGTATTAGCAACGGATTTATACCCATGATCACACTTAATGCTCCCAATAGTGGCAAGGCATAGGTACACTTTATTCTTCCACAATACACATATTTGATTGACAAGGTTTGGAGGAATCTAACATATCATACTAGAGAAGTGGAAAATAGAAAGAATAAAAAGGGAATAGATAGAAATAGTTAGATACGAGGGTGAGTGAGCAAGGGAGATGATGATGACAATGTCGATGATGATGATGATGATGAAGATGATGATGATGATGATGATGATGAAGATGGTGATGTTGATGATGATGATGATGATGATGATGGTGATGTTGATGATGATAAAGATGATGATGATGAAGATGAAGATGATGATGAAGATGATGATGATGACGATGACATTTATTGTGATGACGATGATGATGAAGATGATGATGATGATGATGATGATGATGACAATGTTGATGATGATGATGATGGTGATGATGATGATGATGGTGGTGATGATGATGAAGATGGCCATGATGTTTATGATGATGATGATGATGATGATGGTGACGATGATCACAATGAAGATGATGATGATGAAGATGATGGTGACGATGATCACGATGAAGATGATGATGATGTTGATGATGATGAAGATGTTGGTCTTAATGATGATGATGATGATGATGATCTTGATGAAGATGATGATGATGAAGATGTTGATGTTGATGATGATGATGATGATGGTGACGACGATGATGATGAAGATGATGATGATGAAGATGATGATGATGATGATGATTATGATGATGATGAAGATGGTGATGTTGATTATTATGACGACAATGATGATGATGATGATGAAGATGATGATGGTGATGATGATGAAGATGATGTTTTTGTTAGGAATTTTGCACCTTCTACAAACAGAAGTTGTTCCTCTCGTCTGAATGGTTCATATCTAGAACAAATAGTTCACAACAAGGTTGGAAGACTTCTCCTCGAAACTATAGACACCTGGAATACAATATTTGATGGAATGATGTGGCTCTTCACCTATGGCGAAAGATCTCCAAGAAAAACCTGCATAAACACATCAAACACAAAATATCAAAAGTACCATAACATCATCTATAGATCTATATCGATGACTAAGGAATCTGATAATAAACATGCAAGATTATACATAACAAGTATATCGGAAAGGAACCAACTTTGCACTGATAAATAATGAAATAGTTTACAACATGTTCCTTAGTGTTAATGTACTCCTCCACAAAACCAATGTCTTATCCCCAATAGCTCCAACTTGCTCCTCTATGCTTACTCTAATGGATCAGGCCAGAATGTCAAAATGGTAGCATGAATTTGCTCTCTCCTCAACCATGGGGTATGAGCCTATTTTTATAGGCCTCAAATGGATAGAGATGGTTGAGATTTTGGTGGGTGAGGTGGATAGGAGATCCCCAAAGGANAGGCTTTCCATGAAGCTTTTGATCTAGAAGCTTCGTGAAGTCTCTCATTTTCACTTTTCACCAAGGGAACCGCTCCTACTCCTTGATGACAGAGCAGTGTTAGGGAAGAACCACTCTTCAAACAAAGAGTAAAGGTGGTGCCACCACTTGTCTTCAACACAACTTAGGCAGTGTTGAAGAAGGTACCGCTCCTAGGCTTGAGGGTAGAAGTGGTGTTGGGTTTTTATATGCAAGCTTAACATCTGGATCAATGTTTTTACTTCAAGATTTGGGAATGAGGGAAAAAATGGATGTTTAGGATCTTATCACATGTAGATGACGATATTTGGGTGTAACAATGTAATAAATATAAAATAAAATATTAATTAGAGTAGTTAATTATTATATGAAAGGGTATAACCCTTCATTCTACATGCTCAAATCCTATGAAGGTGAGCCTCCCTTGTAATGATCATCATCATCTAATATATATTATTCTTATTCCTCACCCAACATGATAGTCGGATTCGATTATTAAGGGATCAACCAGATTTGGTTGCTCCATTTGGTATCAAAGCGGATTCACTCCTACACTATGAGCTTGGACTCGACTCATCAATTCTTGATTTCTTCCGCTACTCCATTTCACCCCTACCTCTCTCTACTCCATTGTCCTCCACGCAGCTCCTCCACACTTCTTCAAAAAAAAAAAACCCCTCCCGCTCACCACCCACCCCCATCTCATTTCCCATTCTAGCTTCATTCACCCTCATCCCATTCCCTTCTCCGCCTACCTACGATCGCCCCAAAAATATTCCACACTCCACATCATCTCTTCTGGCATGCGCTCCATTTCTTTCACGCTACCACACTCTCACCTACAGTTCCTACTATTGCCCATCACCACCCTGCCTACGCGCATCAATGTTTTCCTTCTCCTCCATCATGCATCATCCATCTGTGTTGCCTCCCAGCACCATATCCACGCGGTTCTAGTCTGCTCCAATCCTTCCCAGCATTGTCATCCCTGCCATCTCCCCACGTTCGACCACACTCCACTGCGCCGCATCTCCTCCTCTGCGCACTTCCCTCCACCCACACTGTCACTCCTCATCCTCCTCCTGCAACAAAAAAACAAAACAATATAATATACTATATTATATTATAATAATAATATATTTTAAAAAATCAAATATTGTATTTATTATAATATAAATAATATTATAATATTTGTTTTAAAAAAAACTATATACAAAATATTATAGTTTATGAAAAATAATAATAATAATAATAATTAATTAATATATTATTATTCAAAATTTCACCTTAAAAGGCCAAAATAGTGTTCTACAAACATCCATGGCATCTTATAGTAAGAGTGATGAATTCATAGATCTCCTTGAGGAAATCCTTAAGGACATAGATGAAATAAAGAAAACTATGGATGAAACAATAAAAGTAAATGTAGATGGAGGTGAAAATCATGCAGAAGAAGCCACCCAAGTTGATGAAAAAAAGGAAGATAGAGTAGGCCATTATGTCATCCCCGATGAGAGTAATGGCATCAATCAATATAACATGCAATACAAAGATAAAGATATAACATATCCTAGTAATAAAGGAATTGACAATGAAATAATTGAAAAGGAGAAGGATGATCCTGACCAAGATTGTGAGAAGAGAGAAGTCGATGTTGCTAACAATAAAGATGATCAATGCTGCAACAAAAATGTCACAATCACAAACACACGAAGGACATATATCATCACAACACAAGATAAGATCGGTGTTCTTATGAGCATTATAAGCACAAGGATCCCATTCAAGGGAACTGACACAAAATGTGTTGGGGATAACAACATGAAAATAGATAAGGTCATAATGTATGTTGAGCATGTTCAATTGACGACAAACATAGTTAAAAGATGCAATTACACAAGTAGAAAAAGCATAAACAAAACTTCACCAAGTTCATACTTATTGCAAATACCAAGACATAATAATCAAAATAAGGAAATGGTCGTAATCAAAATCACACCTCTCAAGTCATCAAGTGTGACATAGAGCCAGAATAAAATATGACATTAGGAAATACTCGAGCTTTGAGGACAAAGCTTCCTTAAAGGGAGTGGCAATGTAACAAATATAAAATAAAATATTAATTAGAGTAGTTAATTATTATATGAAAGGGTGTAACCCTTGATTCTACATGCTCAAATCCTATAAAGGAGAGCCTCCCTTGTAATGATCATCACCATCTAATATATATTATTCATATTTCATTATTTAAAATGATAGTCGGATCCGACTACTATCAGACCAACCGGATTCAGTTGCTCCATTTGGTACCGCTCCTAGGCTTGAGGGTAGAAGTGGTGTTGGGTTTTTATATGCAAAATTGACCTCTGGATCAATGTTTTTACTTCAAGATTTGGGAATGAGAGAAAAATGGATGTTTAGGATCTTATCACATGTAGATGATGATATTTGGGTGTAACACAATGCTCCCCAAAGCGTGAGGCTAGAGGGATATGATAGGAAAGAGCTTTGATAGAGCAAGTTATCAGTTCAGGGCAAGAATCTGCTTGATCGGAGATCAATATAAACCAAGAATCTACAATACATCAATACTTTTGACTTATGAGAAAATGTGTCTTCACCATGGATATAGACCAATACAAGGTAGATGCATGGGATAGATTAACAAACATGGCTACTAGAATACAACGTAGATCCATGTGATAGAGAACTCAAAATTGGACATAGCTACCAGACATACAACATAGATCTATGTCATACAAATGCAAATTTGAGCATAGACATGACTAAAAAAATGTGGATCCATGCTGGTACATCATACAATATACTCCATTGCAACCTGGGGAGAAAGCTATGAGTGCTTTATAACAAATACCTAGGGTCTTCATCTCGTCTTCCATAAAATACGATTATATCCATGTGATTAAAATGATATGAATTCGAACATGGTAGAAACCACTTGAT
This sequence comes from Pseudotsuga menziesii, assembly GCA_001517045.1. NCBI lineage: Eukaryota > Viridiplantae > Streptophyta > Pinopsida > Pinales > Pinaceae > Pseudotsuga > Pseudotsuga menziesii. The sequence goes on from LPNX010028364.1 coordinate 42,661, forward strand.
TACCAGTCAATGATGTGAACCATTAACAAGTGCGATAAAGATCACCATTTATGTCAACGATTCCCAAGGTACCCTAATACAATCTACTAAGTGTGAATAGATGTTTTGGTGTCGAACACCCAGTGGAATCTTTCGATCAAGGTCAATGATGTGAACTTATGTCGAAAGCGACAGAATCTATCATTGAGGCATATAGATCTCAAGGTACTAAATTTGTTTCTAAGACTAATTCCTAGATGGTGAGATGATGTCGACAGGAATAGTCTCGTCGAAGGAGGGCCATGATGAATCCCACATCAAAGACACGAAACTTGGAACAAATTTCTAGAATGTTGTAGATAATGTAACCATAGGATTGACTCAAAAGTATTGACACAAAGGTTATTTTAACTACAGAGGTAAACTTCTTACTCCCTTTGAACATCAGGCGGTGTGACAATAGACTTGGCAGCATGAATGGACCAGACAGACACACAATACGACAATGGACAATGCATTCTTTTGAAAAACTCAAAGGAGTGACATGACTCATGAAAGTGGATCGACTTGTAAGTGAGATGAATACCCAATTGACTGAATGATATGTAGACAAGTGCCATGTTCAAAGGTGACAAACAACTGCCATTTATTTGCAAAATGAACTGATTCCCTTCCCTTAATTTCCCCATCGTGATTGATGAGTGCCTCTTTTCATTTTTACGAGTCCAAATAAGGTAACAAACACTCATTTTAGCTTGTCCGAAGACAAGTCCATTCTCATACATTTTACAAACCTGAGAAAGGAGGGGTTCGTTCCCTGAACAGGTCTCTCAATGTTTAGTTTAATGAGTCCAATGAAAGCAAACTCGGTATCATTCATGTTTAGGGAGTCTGAAAGAAAACGGAAGAAAAATCCAAAGGGTCCTTTTTCATATGATTTAGTCTCTAGGGCCCGAAAAAGTATAAAATAACACCCAAGAGAACTGTTCTAGTCATGATTGGCTGGAACGTTCCTTTTTCGTAAATAGTCTGTCTGAACCGAAAAAGAGATAACCTACCATCGGAGAGACGACTCTTCAAATAATTTTATGAGTATGAAGTAGACAAGTAATCGACAATCTTTTCATATTTAGGGAGTCCAAAAAGAGTTTAAAGAAGACTCCACTAGGTTTCTTTTTCACGACGATAAGTTTTTATGAGCCCGAAAAGAATTGGAAAAAGACTCGGAACTTTGATACTGAGTTCTAAGAGCATGACCAAAGTGTTGAAACAAACGCTTGGAGACTTTTTTTGTTTTTCTAAAAGTACGAAAAAATTCAAAAACAAACTCCTCCATAGACACTACAGTTTATCTTTTCATCCCTGCAAGGCTTTAAAAAGTCCATTAGTCTCCTAAACATTCGAATAAATGAATTTATAAACTATATTAAAGGGTGTTTCCGTATATTAATAATAATGTGAAAAAACCCTAAAAATATATTTAAAAGCTAAATGAATAGTAAGAAACAAGTTATTTTACTATTTACCAATTTGTGAGACCATTTGGGAGACTTTTGGAGCCAGATCTTCAGCCAGAGATTACAGGAGCATCCACCGTCGGTTTCGAGCATCGTCAGAGCCAGGTAGATGTTGGAGCCCTACTATTTCATTATATTATTTCCATTTTTGTTTTGTCTTGGGTTTCATGGGTCTTTGAGCAAGCCCTAAATCGAAATTGTAGGCACCGCTCCTGCCCCTTATGGGACAGGTAGTGCCCGATAAGAACCTCATATGTTAAGCTTCACTTAGGCAGTGTCACTGCTCTATGTAAATGGAGGATAGGAGGTGCCATCCATGAGGTTGAAAAAATAAATGGGAAAGCCAAAATAAAATCTCATTGATGATTTTGATGATTGAATGTGGTTTTAACTAGCCCATTTGATTTGTTTGGAAGGTTTTATCCAGTAAAAAATGGTTATATGGAAAGAACAACAACATGACAATTATGATGCCCTAAATGAGGGAAATGTGGGGTGCATTGCTACTTTGAGAGGTTGTGGCCTCTTGAATTTTTTTTGCACTTCGAGTACGATATCCCATGAGCGCCTGCTAGAGCATATTCTGTGCATGTGGAACCCTGAGCAGTAGTACTTTGAGGTGTGACCTCATGTACTGACCATAGAGGTAGAGGAAATATACTTTCTGATGGGATTGTCTAGGAAGGGTTCTCATGTTTCATTGAATGGTTCCCTAGGAGGGGATGTGACCACTTAGGAGTTGATAAACCATCATTGTGTGTCTGGTACTAGGATGTCGGGGAAGAAGATCCCCATAAAGGCAACGGTGGATGATGCACTTCACATTGTTATTTTTACTATATAGAGGCTGGCAGGAATCCAAGGACCTCACGAGGAATATAGAGCACATTTACTGTATGCCATAAAAGCTATGGCACCCACTGTTTTCAACTGGGCATAGGAACTACTTTCGATTTTCAAGGATATGCTGACTAAATGTTAGCAAGGGGAATTGAAACAGTTTGGCTATGGATCCATTTTAGCTTGTTTCATTTTTGAGTGGGTGCCCCTCATGGGGCCCCAAGTGATATTTAGAGAGCTGAGGGTGAGAGACCCCCGTATGTTGAGGTGGGTAGAGCTTATGGCTCGTACGGGAGGTAGCAGAGTCAAAGTGAAGTATGATGTTGGATTTTTTCGCTGGTTGGATGACTATATCCTCATGATTGAGTATTACGCATATGCAGGTACTGAATTTAGGGGTGACCCCGATCTACCACTTCCACCTAGTGTGCAGGTGGGGGACATCAGTAAGAAACAAGACTCTAAAATGTTGATTGTGTTTTTTGTATTTTCATATTTTATGTTTTTTTTATGAGTAGTAACAAGATCTAAATTTTCTCATGCAGATGTTGGTGCGACACGACCTGGGGGATCATCCCCAATGGACATGCGAGCAGGAGATCGGTTTGTTCATCGAGGTGATGACCAGCTAGGAGAGTTAGAGGATAACCTAGAGAGGTTAACCCTAGATATACCAGATGCATCTATTGATGACCTCCTGATTAGGTACAAGACACACACTGCGGGAGTGCCAGGCCGTTTTAGTCAACTACTACATAGAGTAGCACAAGCTATCATGTGTTATCATTATCATCACTAAATGGCGTCCTACATGATGTATTACTGAAAGCTGATACAACTTTAGGATTTTGTATGATGTTATATTTTCCTGAAAGCCATCATGCTTTAGATGAGGTCTAGTGACCATTTTTGTAAAAACATTATATATATATATATAT